>VWZF01003020.1:43035-232828 GCA_013396755.1 Sclerurus mexicanus
CTGAAGTCCGAGCTATCAAGCTCTCCTCAGCAGGCAGGGCTGCGCCGCTCCAGGGGTGCTGGGGCCGGGCCGGTGCGGTCCGTGCTCCGGCGGCTCTCGGGNCACCCCGCTCCGCAGCCGCTTGCTGCCGAATCCGCCCCTCTGCCCCTCAGCGACCCCTCAGGGACCTGCCGGCGACCCCAAACCGCTCCTAAGAGACCCCCTGACAACACTCCCCAACCTCTTTCCGTGGACTCGGGAACCCCAAAATGCCCCGTAGGGATCCCCATAATGAAATGTTTCTCGTTAACAGCTGCCCCCTATATGCCCTTCAGCATGTGCCGGTGCCCCCCAGCCTGCCCTCAGGGGCTCCTGGACCACCCTTCAGATGCCATCCCCCCTTGCCTCTCAGAGCCTGCCCAGTAGCCCAGCTTAGGCCGCCCTCTTCCCAGTGCCCAGGTTCAGACCAGCCAGGGAGCTTTTCTAAACCAACAGTGATGAGGCTGCCCCGGCTCAACAGAACCTTGTCTTACCTCTTTCCTTCCTTACTCTCTTCCCCTGTAATATTTTCTTGTAGTCATGGAAATTAGATTTGGGCTCCTGCTCCCTAGTGCTGCCCCTCACTATCTGTTATTTGAACTCCTAAGGACATCCTGTCCCTCCCCCGCCATGAGGCTGCATCTCCCCTTTTCTAGCCATGTTGCAGTAGCCAGGGGCTCCATCCTGACCTCCCAGTGCCTTCCCTGAGAACCCCTGCACATCCCAGTGATAGCTTCCTGTTACATCATGCCGCTATCACTTTCCAACACCCGCTCCTGTGGTCCTGTTGGACTTGGCACAAGTCACTGTCTCATAGTTAGAGCTCTGCTCTGGAAGGTGCAGCCCTTGCTGTTACTCCCCACAGTCAGTGTGTTCTTCCCTTGTCATCTTCCCATCCTTTTTGTTGTTGCATCCCATTTTTCCCCATCTTACGCTGTACTGTTTTACCTTTGTCTAGCCATATAGCAATGTTTAGATTTCGGTCTGGTAAAACTGGTCTTACAGATGGTTAGTCTTTGTTGCCAGCTTTTTCTATCCTGGTTTGCCTTCCTGTTAATGTAACAGTCCTTTCCACCCGTATTCCCTTGGCCCAGTCATATTTTACCCCTCTGTGGCTTATTCTGGAACGATAACACCATTTTTAGGGGCAGTAACATTATGCAAGTACAACCACATCAGTAGTTCCTCTGTATTGTTACTGTAAGAGAAGATGTGAAGATTTCCATCAGCCTTAGACTGGGAACCACCCATAGCGAGTTTCCCTTTTCTGTACTGTTTTTATTATAGCAGCATGATATTTCTTTGTAGCCATTAAGCTCCTGTGTAACTGTTGGACTGTTGTGTGATGTGTTTCTGCTTAGAAATACCAGGTTAGTTATTGTGACATCGCATACCTTGTGATCACCTTGTTCCTGAAGCATGGGCAAGCACAGTGCAGCTGTGAGGATACAAAGGCTCACTCAGTACTGGTACTGCAGCTCAGTGTTGCTTCTCTGGTATAGGTAGCAAAGGAGAGCAAACGTCTCTGCATGATGCAGTATCTGAAGCATTATTCAAAGGGATCTTTTTCCTGCTGGCTGGTTGGCCCTGCTTTCAGACACAAAGCCTCTCATCATTCTGCTATGCATTGTTGTTTTGTCACATTGGTCCCGGTCCTGAAGCCCCCGTGACAAAGTGTGGTCATACGTGGGGACCACAGCAGGGCTGCTTCCCCATCTGCAGCATACTGCTGGCACTGCCACTGGCTCCTTGGGTTGAGGCACTGCAGGGCTGGGCTGTGCAATGGTTCTTTTGGCCACACCAGGAAACCCTGGAGCCCTCTAAACTGGTGGATGTTCTGTATCAAACAGATTTCAGCTGCACTGTAGCACCAGGTGACCTGAGCTAGTCTGTTATTCTGCTGAGAAAACAAATAAGTCTTTTGAGTTCTTTTCCTGCATACAGAGTGCTGAATATCAGAAATTTGCCTTGCTGGAGATCAGATGAACCTTGTGATGCTTAACACCACACATAGAAGGGGTCTTATGTGGAACAGGAGGAAGGATGGTCTAGTCTGTCTACGTGGTGGTGTTTGTGATGAGACACACAAAGACTTTCTCAGTGCTAGAGTGGGAACTTTCGCTTATAGCAGGATGTTAGAGATGCTAAGATGAAAGGTGCACTGGATTGTATTTTTGTTTGAATATAGCAGAACACAATCCTCCTGTCCCTACTTAATCATTTTTCCTGCTTTACATCACTTCCTGCGTCAGCATGGCTGGAAAAAGTCAAAACCAGCCACTTGTATATGCAAACATAAACATGGTAAGAACAAGGATTATAAACAGATATCGTCTGCAGCTATTAAGCCTCCTGTGTTTTAATCTGCAGAAAACCTTTGACTAAACAATGCCAAATTTTCCAAGTAAGCCCAGGTAATACGGTATCAAGGGTTGTTTTGTTCTGTTGCTTGTGGGTGTCTCTTTGTTTTGTCATCATCGTTTCTGCATGCTGCTGCATGTACACATTTTCCTTGCCCTCAGAGCAAGGAGCAAAGATGACTTTGTGAATAATCGTAGTTTTGATGAGACTTTGAGGAGCTTGCTTCCTGCATAAAGGCAGACCTGATACTGAATTTGTCTGATGAATGACAAGAGTACAGCCTACTGTAAGCTGTAGAAGCTGTTGGACAGGTCTGTCAGTGACAGTGAGAGATGCAGGCAGACTTTTACTGCGGCCTGCGGATACAAATCTCTTCTGACCACATCTTTTGCTGCAGTTAGCTTAGAATCATGCCTCTAAGTACAGCTAAATCACCATGGAAGCTTACTGTTATCACAGTTTGAGTGCAAAGTCTGCTGTGGCCATGGGATTCCTCAGAATTTACTTGCTTGTGACAGTCACAAATACTTTGAAGGTATATTTTCCTTCCCCTGGTCCTGCCATCTGTTTTCATAAGAAATACTATAAAATAAAGCTGCTTGCTTGCAAGGCCATAAAATGTCAGCGAACTTGTTTCAGAGCCCATAGGTTGCTCATCTGTGTTTGACTGAAGTAGGTTGGTGTGGTAGTAGTGGGGCAAATGGAATGGTTTGGATGTTTAGGGACTGAGAGCTTGATGTGCAGAGTCTTAACGCAAATCACAGCTACATCTCTTTAGCTGAAAAATCTGTCCTGTGCAAGGCAGAGGGCAGGGGAAGGAGGAGTGGAAGGCTAAGTTTGGAAAGTGAAGTACTGTATTTTAGTGTGCTTGTTTGCTTTTAACTGGGAAGACTTTTTGAGGCAGAGAAGAAGGTATAAAGAAAGCATATTTGGCAGTCTTTTAATGATTATTATTCTGGGGAAAGAAGAAAACCTCATATGATCAGGTATAGCAGGTGGTGTGACTGCTTGTTTCTCAGCTGGCAAAGAAGAGAGGTTGTGTAACGTGTTTGATCAGCCATTTTGAGACCTGCCAGGCTTGTACCAGCATCCACCTTGCGAGTGTGCTGCTTTTGGCCCCTCTCTGTTGGTGCAGCTGCAGAAACTTGGTGGGCTAAGGTGAAATGTCTTTGAATGGATGGGAATTGGGATGGAGATTAAATAAACAGAGAGAAGGAAGATGGGTGTGAGGAGAGGCAACAGCAGGACATCACTCCTGCCTTATAAGCAGTGCTGAGGCCTCAGCTGGAACCAGCTGGAGTGGTAATGCCATCTCATTGTCACTTGGCATGGAGGAAGGCATAGGAATATCCAAAGTGGTTGTGGGAGCTGAGGGTGTGAAATGGAGAAGCACAGCACCCTGTATGAGCTCTGACAGTGAAAGGTGCTTCTTCCTTTGAACCTGACCTTTCACGGCCAGTGTCACATTACAGCCCTCAGAAAGCAGGAGGGTGGATGGACAGGCCACCTTCCTGTTTCATTCATCAGTTCCGTGGGATTTCCAGCCTGCCAGCTTCGGTATGCTGAACTCTCAGTTTGTTTACCAGACAGGATTTCAGCAGCGTCCTTGAGTGGCATCAGGAGGACTTCTTGTTTAGACTAGTTCAAACTAAGTTCTGTTTACTTTCACAGGCAGTTTCTCTGTAATATTTTCATTTTTATAACCATTTATCATTGCCTTGAACTTTGTTTGCAATATGTATTTCACCAGAGCTGCTAACAGAGTGAGCAGCTCTCCAAACTATCTGGGATATTGGAAGCTGTCTAGCTCCGGTGGCAGAGATATGTCAACTTAGTTTGTACTATGAAAAGCAGAATAAATTAACTGGTACTGAGCTTTATGCTGTGGTGAACAAACTGCTCAGTATCTGAACTAGCACGATTCTGATCTCTGTGCTCTGTACCAGATACAGATGATGCTTTTTGTGCTATGGTAAGTTGTGATTCCCTTTCTGATCAGCAGCTTTGAGGTCTTGGAGCTACCCTGCAGTATAAAGGCAAAAAAAAAATTAAAAAGAAAAAAAAGGAGGAAGCAAAATGTTTCTCCTTGGTTTTGTGCAGCTTTCCAGAGCAGACTAAGCTGAATTCTCAGACATATGGTGGACAGCATGGGCAGCTGAAGAAAGCTCATTTTGTTTCTTCCTGTATTGCCTATTAGATAAAATGCCTGTTTTATAGGTAAAGAAGTGTTATTTCTGGAAGGCAAATGTTTTAAGATTTTCTGAGATGAGCTTAGACTGAGGAAACGGAGGAGTTTATTAGTTTGAAATACAAGTATTGAAGTATTATGATAAGAAGCAAAGTATTTCAGTAAAGAGACTTTATAAAAGAAATATGCAACAAATGAGGGAGGAAGGAATTTTCAGGAATTTATGGCTTAATTCATATTCTCTCTGTCATCTTTCACTAAAACATATTAAAATGTCTGTCTGGTTTTGTTTTGCTACCTTCTATGTGTCTTAAAGAGGACATTTTAGGAGCTTCATATATCATAAGTGGTGGTGGCTCATGCTTTAATCCAGGTAGAAACTGTGAACTTTTCACTTAAAGAGAGAGAACTGTTGCAAAAGTTTTTGTGATCGAACAGAAACTGAACAAACATCTTGAGCACAGGTTTTAAGGATGAGCACAGGTTTTAAGGACATGAATTTTCTTGGAATAGCTGTGTGAACAGACTAGTTTGTTCTCTGAGGACAAAGGACAGAGGTAGGATTTTAGGTTGAACCTTAATCTCCAGTCTGTTTCATGTGCTCTTCAGGCTCATCTGCTCTGACAAAATTGGGAAGCCTCCCAACACTGTGTTTCCACTGGTGTACTGCAAGTTTGCCTCGCTGCTGGAGTGTTTTGGATGCTATATGAAAGCAACAGCTGTTACTTCCTTCTTAAAAAAAAAACCCCAAACTAAAAAAAACTCCGCCACACAACAGAACAAAGCACAAAACCACACACGCTTGTAGAGTTTCTCATTCCTTCTAACTGTAGATCAGGTTCCAGGAACTAAAGAGCTAACATTAAATATTTGCATGTTTTGAGAGCGTGGATTTACTTAGAACACATTGCTGAAAAGTACATTGCCAAGCTACTAACTATTCTCTTAAATAAAATTACTGACGAAATAAAGTAGGTAATAAATGTTTTGTTTTGGTTGTTTGTTTTTTTAAATGAAACTAAGTAAAATATTTAGCGTATTTCCCCATACCCAAAACCCGTTGTTACAAAAACCCCATTGTTATTTTACTTTGGAGGAGTACGGATTATAAATGAAAACTGTGAAATGTTTATCTCCAGATCACCTGATTAGAAAAGCCAGTGTACCATGTAAGACATTGCATAATGTTACCTTTTTTAATTACAAATCCAGTATGATTCTTTCTAAAATAGCAGATCTACCTGCTTATGTCAGAGAAAGCACAAGTGAAATAAAGAGGGATTTGTATTCCCTACTTCCTGGAAAGCTTAAGGTTTACCCTAGATATTGGCACAGCAGCATTGGAAATTTCATGGCAAAATACTGTCCCAAGTGAAAAGCACCTTCCTCTTGGAATGTGTTTTTTCAAGGTTTCAAATGTGCAAACCATTATTTAAAGGATTTTTTATTAACTCTCCACTGAAACCGTTTGTTCCCTGCTTTTTCTCCACTAAGTGAGAGAAAAAGTTTTCTAAGTTTTCTCCACTAATTTGCTTCTTGTTTCACTAAGAACTTCTGTGTCTCTTAGAGAAAGAAGATCCTTCTGTTTCGTTCTGCAGCTCCATGGGATGCTTGTCCCGGGGCAGGTGAACAGCTGGGGCAACAGCAGTGACCCCCAACAGCAGTGACCCCCAGCAGCTGCCATTGTTTGGGTCCCTTCTCACCCATTTTCTATAAAATACTCCAGAAAGCAGAGCTTGTTGTGCATGCCCTGTTCAGTGGTGCTGTACCTCTGCAGCACAGCCCAGTGCTTCCCAGGGTATGGAGCTTGCTGTCTGCACTCCTTGGCCCACACGTGGACAGGAGAGCAGTTCCACTGAGGAGGAGGTCTAAAGCCATCTACCCTCCTGTCATCGAGAGAGGAAAAAAACGACTTGCTGGCTACAACATGACCATATCCAAGTTAGATAATTGATTAATGCGGGCTTATTCCATTTGGGTTCAGAGTAGATCATTTTGTTTCTTCACTGTCTCATTGCCAAGTTGATAAGTTTTACACTTGATACCTGTTCTGATGTTGCGTTTTGCCTTTTTTCAAGAGAGGAAGTGCCCTATTGATCACACAGTGTTTGCACTGAGCACATTGTACTGGCGTCTTGCAAGTTTTAATTAATTTATTCATGTAATTTACTAGTGAGGAGAGGTAAACCACACCAGTTTCCCATAGAGGGAATGGAGACACACTTCTTGAATCAAATGCACAAAATCACACTGGGCATCCCCATACCTGGGAACTGAGGCAGGTGCTGCAGGCTCCAGGGTCATGTCTTGACCTGTGGGACAGCTGCCATCACTGGTCCTTCAGCAACAGAGATGTGGCTTATAGAGTGTGGAGGGTGAGCTGCCTGCTCTGCTGAGACAAGGCACAGCACTCTTTTGAGAATGCGTAGATCTATCACTGAGATTTTATTAGAAATCAGTATTCTGGGCACTCACGCTGTTCTGTTCAGCTGAAAGTTAACAAAATGGTGTTTCCAGGGCTGTGCTCATCTTCCTTGTTTTTACTGGTCCTGGTTAAGATGTTTTGGCACCGTCAAAGGTATTTGCAGGACATTAAAACACAGAAAGTGGAAAAACAAAAGCTTTGGAGTATCCTTTGAAAACTATGTTAAATAGATGAGGGAAAAAACCCTTAAAAGCGTAGGTTGTTTAATACATAAATACAGGAAATATGATAGCAAAAGTTGTTACAGATGAGATAAAAATAAATTCTAAGATACCTAGATATTAATTAAATGACCAAGGAATAAAACCTGCTTTCCACTCTCAACCCATTGGAATACCAGTTGGAGTAAAAGGATGAGGATTTGGCCCTGCCTCTACCAGTCACTACCACATAAGGCTCCTTGCAGAATTCAGTAGCAGAGTTGATGGGAATCCAGACACAGTGGGAGGAAGCTGTCTTTCTCTCAGCCTCCTCAACACAAGGGCAAAGGATTCAGTTTTCTTCTCAAGGTATAACTTTTGCTTTCCCATGTCCTATAGTTGTCGTACCAGTACTTGCTGCTGACTTTTCCTTCCTCCTTGGCCAAGATCTCCGTGACGTTTAGCGGTGTGGGAAGGCTGGGGTGGTTATGATTTTGAGGATGAGATTCACAGCTGTATTCTGACTGTGCTTTCCTTTACATTGGCTGTTCCTGTGCTTGCACCCATCGCGCCTTCCCAGCCTGACACTCTTCTGTCAGATGGCGCTGACAGCCCGCTATGGTGAGTGCCTGGCTCCTTCTGCCTGCTGCTGAAGTGAATGGGTGGGCTTGGACAGGTGTTTTTTTGGTAATAACTTGTCTCTCTGAATGAATAGGAGTGTGACTTAAGCTCTAGGGGTACTGGGTGCAGCATTAGAGGGTTCTGTGTACAAGCTGTGATGCCAAATGAGGTCCTCTTGGTGTGTCTTGGCATGACATGCTTCTGAGTTCAGACAGGGAGTCCTGTGGTGTTGGTGTGTGGCTTGTGACAGGCATGTCTTAGAGCTGAAGGTTTCACAGCAGGTAATGTGTTTTGACACATTTTGCGTGTGGGGAAAATGCCTAAGGAAGGGATGTGGCTGTGTATGTGTAATTTTAGATGATAGAAAAAATAACTGTCAAATTTGTTGTGTTTGTATAAAGCTTACATGTAATTAGTACCCTTGAATATTTTATTCCATTCTGAAGTTTTCAAGTAGCTTTTAAACTGTTGCCTTTTTGCCTTTGGTTATGTCTGTGGATGGGCTCGAGCCCTTGTCTTCCAGCTTTACTATAGGTTGTCTGGAGCTTTGTACTCAGTTCCCCTCTTGTGTTTGGGCAGGATGCCTGCAGCCTGTGGAAGGCATACTGAGGGCTTAAGCGGTTAGCATGCCAGGAGTTGTCCAGTTAATATCTCATCCTGAATCCATGTATTGGTGTGTTTTTCATTCTCTCTTCTAAGTAGCTGACCAGAGTGTTACCTATTCTAAGTACTTTGCTTGAAGCTCTGTGACTGAACTCATTTTGCCAGAATGCTGTGTGATGATATCCTGTATATTGTGTTTCCTTTCCCATATATCTTTCTGTGTGCTTTCAAATTTGTTTTCCTTTGTTAAATTGTTCACTTTGGGGCTGTGAGTGTATATCCCTTTTTGAACAGTCATTCAGAATAGTAGCAGCTGAATGTGGTATTGCAAAGTTGCTGGTTCAGAGACCTGTTCTTTGTTTACTGGCTGCAGCATTAACTAATGAAAAATGAAGTGTTTGGGCATTTATCTGTTTCAAGGCACATTCAAGCCTTTTCAGTATTTATTTGCTACAAACTCCTGTTTTTCAGTGCTGATCCGGAAAATGAGCTTGCATTTCCTCTTTCAGTGCCATCCCAGCTCACTGTGACTGGGTTGCTGCTCCCTGCTCTGGACTCTGCTGGTCTCTGAAGTCGTAGGGAGGCTGGAGGAGAGCTGTCACACTCACTATGTGCAGAGTGCAGCTCAGTCAGCAGAGCCAGAGGTTACAAAAGAGGAGGATTGGGAGGATGGTTGTTCGGCGAGTTTTTGCAGGCTTTTCCATGTGGTTGTATAGAGGTCTGTGCTGTAATCTCTTATGAGTGCCTCCCGGTTTATAAGGCATAGGTTACTAAGCCAAAATGGAATGAAGCGGTGTACACTGAGGGCCTGGCCAGTGTCCCCTTCATCACTGGGCTGCTGGTACTGGATTGCCAACTCACTGCGTCAGCTTCTCTTTTGACGTTTGATTCCAGCAGTTGACCTCTGATTTTCTTTTCTTTCTCCCTCTTCTGGAATCCTCTTGTTGCAGTGAGTTCACATAATGTCCTGTCCCTTTGATACCAGTGAAAGAAATCTAAATGCCATTTTCACTTCTTCAGGAGCCAGATGCATTTAATGTAGAATTTCCAAACAGGACTACACAGTCTGTAAATTCCTTGTGCTCCCCCATAGATCTGTGTAGCTCTCTGTGTGTCCCATACTTAGAATTGCTGTACTGATCCAGATTTCCCCCCTTCAAGCTTCCTGGAATTAATTTCCAGGGTGTGACCACTGTTTGGTGGAAGGATGTTGCTCTCAGATTAGCTTGTTAACCCCTACCCTTTTGACCTGTCATGTCTTATTCTGTGGGGTTTGTTAGATTTATTCCTATAGTTTCTGTGTTGGATTTACTGTGTTTCATTTGATTTCTAAATATTTATTAGTTCCATGTTTATGACCTCAAAGAGCTTTTATGAAACCAGGTGCTAAAACTATTTCACCCACAGCAAGGTACAGCAGTCCAGATTTGTACCTGCCTTAGTGTGGCAAGGCTGTCTGGCCACGTTTAAGCAACTGCAGATCTACTCCCATCTTTCTTGCCACAGCTTACCCCAAATCAGCAACTGGATGAGGTAGTTTGGTGTTTGGGGATCAGCTGACTGTGAAATTCCCTAGTAAGCACATATAAAGATAGCCCATCAGTTCCGCACATGCTTTTGCCTTTTGTTTTCTCCTCTGTGCATTTGGTGCTTTCTTTAGTCAGTTTGGCATCAGCACCCTGCTCAGTGTTTTATGGTACATACAAATAAAAACAGTGTGTGCCCTGAAGTTTTTACATTCTGAAGACACATGGAAAACAGAGAAACACAAATGCTGAGGACTTTGGGTTTGGGATTCTTTAATTGCTATTTCATTAGTTTTGAATGATTTCTCTCTTAGTTGCATGCAATTCTTTTTCTGCATTGGAAAAAAAAAACATTGGAGCAAAATTCTTGTTTTAGATATGCTCACTGAATAACTGCCTGTAAGAATATGTCATGATCTCAGCAGTAAAATAGGGTGCATTGTTCTTCCTGTGTCTGTATTGAGCACGGTTTGGAGCCTCCCTGTGCCAAGGGACACTTGCCAGCCTGACAGCTGGGCATGCCTGATAGTCACACTCAGTCGGGCTTGGTAGGGGCTTGTTCAGATTAGGAAATGAGTTTTATCAAGAACCCTACTTCCAAATGGGGCAATAGGCTTAAGCTTCAGGAAAGGATTCTCTGCTCCTGTGTTTCACATAGTGAGCAGTGCTGTGTGCAGGAGAACAAGGGATGTAATCTGAAAGTAGCTGAAATCTGACATGGTCGTTGCTGACTTTGAGTAGAATCGTTCATGTTATCAGGATAGAAAGCATTTAATTTGTGTAGGCTGTCTCTGACCTCCTGACATGGGTTATTGGATGCAGAGATACCTTAGATGAGCAGTGCTGCAAAAAACACAGCCACGTCTTGCTGGTTTTGTGAATGGCTTCTGTTAATCTTTTGGCTTCTTGTTCTTATGAGGTGGGACTGTGGGAAGAGGAAGCAGTGAAGCACAAGGCTCTCTTTTAAGTCCTTGATTTATGTCCTTTGAGTTGTTTGAAACCATTCCTGTTGAAGTCAGTGTCAAAACTTTTCTTTAGTCTATTCAGGATTAGACCTGAACCCTGTACCCATTTTGACAGGAGAAATCTGAGAACATATTATATCTCTTCCTAAATGTCAAGTTTAGGGGATGAGTTGGGGAGAGGGTTGTGTGTTGCTTGCCATGAACTGAATTTTTTTCTGCAAGAAGCTGCTTTTCTTCAAGGCTGGAGGTAAATAGTAAAATGCTAGAAATTTCCTAGGCCCTGCCTTTCAGCTGTTTAACCCTGCTCTTTGCAGGCTTAAGACTCTCTGCTATGTGTGGTGTTGCTTTAAATTGGCAGGTTTTTCTTACACTAGTTTGAAATATGGTAGAAGGGGGTCACTCTTGAAACCAGTAGCACATCATTTTAAGCTAGATCCAAGAAGACAATTCAGTTTTTCACTGACATGTTGTCTGCCCATGGATTGCCATGCCACAGGACACCACTGGAGAGGGACTCCGCTGGATAGAAAGCAGTCTGGAGAGTTCCATTGCAAAAAATTTCAATATTTATCCTGGATAGTGTGCACATAATCAAACCTCATAATGTTTCAGACAGTAGTTTTTCCTGTAGGATCCAATATATGACTCTAAAAATAGATTTAACTCTCTCTTTTCATTATGGGAGAAGCAATTTCACTTTTATCGTGATGAAATGCATGCCTAATAAATAATCTGATCAGAGTCGATCTTCAATTATAAAGCTGTGTAGAGGTTGGTGAGCAGAAGTAACTGTTCAGTTCTCCCCTGTTCTTTCATGTGGTGTCACTGTGCAGTCAGGTTCTTTGCCCAGTTCATTTGCTCCAGCTGCATTCCTCTGCAAGTAGCAAGTCCTTTGGCTGTAAAATGAGAAGAGAGGAGGAGAAGGGCAGCAGTGTCTGAATAATTTTATAAAGTCATCTTGATATTATCTCCAGCCCTTTCCACCCAAACCCACTGAGCTGTGTGCGGAGTGAGTGCCTATAAATAGCCCCATGCTCTTGTGCAGGGATGGACAGCGCTGAGCCAGAGCCGTGTTTATTCTGAGCACTGCAGCGCTGCTGCTCTGGCCTTTCATGTCTGAGCTGGGGAACTGATGTTTTCTATAGATTGAGCCTGGCAATGACATAAATGCTGCTTAGGGCGGGGCAAGGTGACCTCTGGGATTGTTGACTTTTGGTAAAAAAAAAAAAAAAAGAGGGTTTAAAAGAGAAATGGAGGAGTGCAGGTCTTGTGCAGAGGTGAGTGAGCCCAGCCGAGGTGAGGGAGTCCTCGGAGCCGAGCAAGAACAATGTGAGCTTAGGGAAAACAGAGCCCTTGTTTTGCTGAGAGTTCCTCTGCTGGTGGGCTGGGCAGGAGTGCGAGCAGCCACAGTGCAGCTGCCTAAGCCCAGGGAGTGTGGGGTCTGGTTGACCCCATCTAACCATAGCTGTAAATAAGCATAGCAGCAGAGCTCTGAAATCTCCACCTACAAGTTACTATTTTTTCATCAAGTCTTGGCTGACTTGATATCTTCAGACTTTGCATCCTGGGAATCTTCCCTGGGATTTTTACTTCCTCTTTGACTTCTGTTCAGGGCTTTGCAGAGTTCAGTACCTACTTTTTCTGTCTGATTTTTTTAATTCTATGTGTTTTTTTCCAAGGAATGCAAAAGATCATTCCATGTTTCTGTTTTAATCTGGAAAATCTCCTGCCACTTTCCCATTTTCTTCCCTGCAAAAAATGGACTGCAGAAATATGTGACTTCTTTAGCGTGGTATTTTGTATGTTGTTGATTTACCTTTCTCTTTGGTAGTCAGATGCTGGAGGTTAAAGTAACTCATCCTCATAAAAGAGACATGTATGTATATTTTAGTGGGTCTCCACAGAGTTGGAAAGTACTATTTGTTCCACTTAACATATGGGGGATGGAGACATGCAGTGAAAATTGCTGTATAACTCATGAAAAGTCTGTGACAGAGTAGGAGCATGAATGCACTTTCCTGGTTCTAGGTGAGTGCCTTCAGGATTGTTTCAGCAAGAGGTGCTGTTAGATCAGTCTTTGCACTTTGTTTTCTCTGAAGCTTCAGATTAAGATCATGGCTGAATTTCGGATTCTTTACATAATGCCAGCTCTAAGGTGGTTTAACACCTTGTTTCTGGGTATCGTTATAGTGTGTTTAACTTCTGGACCCTAAAGCCACTCCCAGATGCCTTATGGCTTCTTAGAGTGTATTCCTACTGCTGTGTCCCTGCTGTGACCTATGGAAAATGAGTGCCAAGATGCCTTTCAATGACCACTTTGGAGTTGTGGGGAGTTGCTGAGGAGCTGGCTGTTTGCTGGTATGAGCTTAGGCCTGGATTGTGCATTTTCAGTTTCTGTTTTCGCTCTGCCGGCAGTACTGCGGCTCCCGGCAGTTCCTGGGTGAAGCAGGCATACTGAGGTGGTGTTTGCCTGAGCACAGGCGGGTATTTCTGCCAGTGTGTGGGTGCATTTGTGAAACAGAACACTGGGAAACAGGGAGGCTTGGGCTGTGCTAACCTTGGAACTGACCAGGTCCAGGGATCCAAGGTAGATGAGGTTATTTTAGGAGGTAGGGGAGCTCTCCCTCATTTGTCTTTCTCAGCACAGTGGGGGAAGATTAGAGTGGCCTCTATCTATGACAGCTCTCTCTAGGATCTGGGGTATATGGAGCCTGCTCCTTCCCAGCTGATTTGTGAGTAGAGGCTTCACTGTGGTGGTCCAGACCCTGTGATCTCTCAGGCCAGTTTGAGGATGGCTCTGTCTAGCAAGAGAGAAACATGAGTTCATAGACAGATGTTTCTCTTTATTGTCAACATTTTTTCCAAGTGCTTTTTGAGGAAACTTTGAGCTTGGCAAGGGCAAGTGTGTGTGGAAAGTATTAAAATCTGCAGCTGTTTCAAAAAGGAAAGACCCACATTAGAAATATATATAGCATTTCAAAAGCAAGTTTAGTGCCCTGAAAAGGATTTCTAAAATGAACTAGACCCTGTGGATCAGTAAGAGCATTTATTTTGTGCTCTGTAGTAGCCTGGCAGTGTCCATTTGGTGCTGTGTTTGTGAATTAATTGATACTCATCAGTGACCTGACTGTTAAAAACCTGAGTTCCACTGAGACCTGTGTCATTTTCCTGGCACTGAGATACGGAATAACCTGTCTTACAAGATTGTCAGGCCATTTGTTTCCTGTGTTTTAACTGTGTGTTTATCACATTCAGCTTTCTTAGCAAGAAGTAGGTTCCTGGGACTGTTCCTTGGGGAGAGAAGTAGGTTTCTTGTGGTACTGAGGCATGATGTAGCACTTTTTGCAGCTCCTAGGCAGTACTTTCAATCAGGAATTTGGGGCTGGATGTTAAACACTGACTTTTCTGCCTGTTGTGTTTCTGAGCTGTAGTTTTCATGTAGCTGTTGTTATTCAAAATCTGTCCTCAGCAAAGGAGTCAAATGTATTTGACGAAGGAGCTATGTATGCACAGTATGTGAGCAAGCATCTGGGCCTGTATGTGCTGGTATGTCAGCCTAGTTCTAAAGCAGTTAAAGAGACAGCATGCGTAGACAGCTTTGGCACTGCAGCCCTGGGAAATGGCAGCCAGCCAGGGATTGCTGAGACAGGGCCAAGACTATCTGAGGAACACCAAATACTGAGCTTGGATATGACTCCTTCTCCGCTCTAGTTTCACTCTTCAACCCCTGGGCTTGCAGCTTGCCAGCTCTGTGCCAGGTAGATGCTGATAATTTCACAAGGCAGAACTGAGAGGGACAGATATCTCGTGGAGTCTATGTGCTGATAATCGTGGTGTCTGTGTGCTGATAATCGGGTGGCAATGAAACGAAAGGCACAATTACCTGTGACTGAAATCTGACCTCGGTGAGTTTCACAGTTACACTCCCCGAGTCACTGTTAGACTTTGAAATGTTCATTCAGTCGTAAGTTATCTTTTTTTGTATTGTGGTAGCACTGAAGACAAGGGTAAAACTGCCCTGCAATGTGGGTTGTGTGTTTGTGAGGGCTTAGTCTTGTTAAATTTGCGCAGCTTGCCTACTCTGTGAAATGCTCCCAGCAGAGGGCACTAGGGTTATTGCTCTCCAGCTCCAGTCGATCCCCTGTGGATCTGGACTGGGAGAGCAGGAGTGCCTGTCCATAAAACCTGTCCTTTACCCTCTTACGTCTCCCCTGTCCCCTCTCCCCTCCCCTCCCCTTCCCTCCTGCTTTTGTAGACTATCATCAAGGAGGGGATGCTGATGAAGCAGACCAGCTCCTTCCAGCGCTGGAAGAGACGATATTTTAAGCTGCGAGGACGAACACTCTACTATGCAAAAACTGCTAAGGTAAGGTCCTGCCAATACTCCTGCTAATGGGAGTCCAAGGAAGGAAGTCAGTGGTGGAGCTTGGAGGCAGGTGGGTGTCAGTGGGAAGGCAGCCCTCAGTAGAGAAAAGAGCATGTCCTCTTTAAGCACCTGTCTTCGGGCTTTGTAGCTACTAGAAGATCCATGTATTTTGCTTCGCAATTGGAAGTCCTCCATTTTGAAGTAAAGCATTGTGGATTTGTCATACTGATTTTTCCACGCTTTCCCCCCTTGGTGCGTTTCAGTAGGGAGTGAATTCTGAGTCAATAGGAGGGAGAGAATATGAATGAAAAAAGAAAGTGGAGGAGACAAGCAAGGCTAAAATTTATCAAATCAGAGCTGCCATGCTAGTATGTCGATAGTCAACCAGATATAAAACTGTCTTACTTGACAGGAACAAAGCCTACAGTTACTTGGTTTTTGAAATAATCCTTTAATAGAAATAAAGTCATTGTGGTCAATGACTGAAGACAGGCCAGAGTGAGCCTCAGTATATGAAACTAAACTTCCAAGTCCTTTATGTTCTTGGTGCTGGATCTTTCCTTCAGATCACAGAAGGCTGTGATGGAGCATGCTGGACAGACTCCTTTTGAGTCTGCTGTTTATACATTAGATTCAATAATTTATTGGGATTTTGAATTTTTTCTTTCCAGTCCATTATTTTTGATGAGGTGGATCTGACAGATGCCAGTGTGGCAGAATCCAGCACAAAGAATGTCAACAACAGCTTCACGGTAGGACTTTTTGCATTATTTTCCATTCTTCTTGCATCTTTTCCCCACTGCTATTTCTTTTGCAGATTTTAAAAACAGCTGAACAATCTTCACAGCATCTTTCACTGAAAATTTAAAAATCATAAACTTATATTTTTTTAGAGCAGGATAACTGATCTCTGTGCTCATGGGAAGTACCTCGTGTTACTGTGTATTGTGCTAAAACTTGGCATTCAGAGATTTTCTTACCTATAAGCTGGGAGGGTTTGATAAAACCCATTCGGTTAGTGGGACAGTAAAATTTTTTCTGCTGAGGGAGTTAGGGGTGATGTTGATGTTTAATGCTGCAGATTTTGCTGAAGGAATTTAGTTTCCCCTTCATGCATTAACATATGTGAACTTCTTTCTCTGACTTTGTGTGTGTCTGTGTGTTTATGTATGCATGCTATATATAGCGGGAAATCTAAAGGAAGAACAGAAAGAAATAGCACAAAAATAACTGTGGAATTGGTTCAGGATACTTGTTAGATGTGAAATGTGTGCTAAGTGTTTGCAGTCCGGAGACATGGTGGTGTCCCTGCTTCATTTTCTCTGGGCTCAGAAACTAGGAGGAAAAATTATTGTATTTCTGAGGTACAGGTGTTCTGAAAGCTCAATTTTGCTGGGAGCCCCTGGTATGCAGAAAAAAACCATTAACATGAGCCATGAAGGATGACTGTCAAGTCTTGGTGTGAGCTTTGGAATTGAACAGCAATAACCTCTACGCAGCCCCTGAAGGGCTAAGGAGAGGGGAGGGTGTGGAGAAAGGAGGTAGTGCTGCTCTAAGGAAGATGAAGCAGGGAGCAGTCCAGGTGGAAGGAGAAAGCTCATCCTGGAGGTGGTGCCCAAGGCTGGGCAGTGTGCCTTTTGTGCTGCATCAGTGGGGACCTGCTGCTTTAAACATCTGTCAAAGGATGTTTCTGTTGTGTTATCTGTAGCTTTTGGCTTTGCAGTGCTTGTGCAAAGCAGCCACGGCACCCACCCTGTGTCCAGATAAAACCCCAACACTTCTTAAAACTTGAAAACACTTTCTATGTCTGTAATTGGACAGGTAGGAGGCCTGATAGTAAATATTGATATCAGGTGTCAATGTGTGAGCACATGAGAAGGATTCTGCAGTGATTTCAAGAATGGGAAGTTACTTACCTGTTAATGAAGCATTTTATCTTGGATATTGCTTCAGTTTTCTCAAATATAAATAAAGAATTTTTCAGGTAAGTGTACTGTTACCGTTTTGCTTATTGTTGGGAGAGATCTAATCTCCCTCAGGAACACTGTGTTTAGGGATGGAAGCAAGTAGTGTGTTTGCTCTCTCAGATTGCCCCATCCAAGTCCAACAGTGAAGAGTTATTTCCAAGACTCTGGTGTCAGGGTTGGCCGGTCTCTGCCTTCTTTTCTGGGTAATAGTATAGGGTTACTTTGAAAGTCAAGGAGCAGGCACAATCTGCACTGGCTCCAGATGAGCACTGTATCATGGGGCTCAGGTAAACTTCAAGAAAAACATGTTTCCTCTTAATTTCTGTCTACTCTTTCTGTCATGTCTTACCGAGGGGCTTGACTGTGGTTTCCTGTGAGCTCTGAAAATACTTATAAAATCAGAAGGTTGCCTAGTGTTGCTGGTGTTTGCTCTGCCACTTCACTGCTGTCAGTGCTTTGGATTCCTTGCAGTCATGCAGTTTTCTTTGAAGAGCACTGTTTCCCTTCAGTATCTCCCCAGCTTGTTTCCTTTCTAAAATTCAGAGTTCTTTGATGCATTTTTTCTCCCCTGTTTCAAATTAGTGGAACACATTTTTTGAGTTTTTCTCCTAAACTGAAAACAAGCAGCATTTGGTGTTGTATGGCAGAGTTTTACATGTCCTGGGTTTTCTTTTTGGTTTTGTGTTTTCTTCAATGAAGACTGGTAGTTTTGAGTTTATGAAAGAGTGGTTTCTTTCTGAGGAAACTCAGCCTCTGTCCAGGCATCTCTGCTGCTTAATGTATAGATTCTGCAGGTCAGGTTGCCTGAGTGACAGCCCTAAGATACTGACAGAGGAAATGGGACACAAAAACACCAGATAAAGCACTTAGAGAAGCAATGTGTATCCAAAATGAAGAGATCATAAGGCCTGAGCAGTCAGAAGATAAACTGGTGATAGGGCAGTGAGGACCATGGGGAGGCAACATCAGGAGAGAAGAAAACCAGAACGTAAGCCAGCTAAGGCTGTGCTATGTACACGGAGGGATAAGGTTAAAAAATAGCTGCCAGTAAAGCTTTTGCATAGGACATGCCTGACAAGTAATTTGTTTTCAATCAGCAGGCAGGAGAGTGAGAAAAGTGAGTTTTAAGACGCAGGCCTTGTCCTCTAAATAGCAAAGTGTGTAATAAGAAATTCCACTGTTGTTTACTTAGTTGATCTTGCATAGATTTCCTCAGTAAGTGTATCCTGTTTGCAGTGGGGAGAGTTTTCAGGACTCTCGGAGTTAATGGATGGTTGACTACAGAATGGGCTGGAAGTCTGTGATTGGGACATCTTTGACTTAAGATGTTGTACAGCTGTGTCCCCGGAGGTGTAAGGAAAAGCTTTATGTTTAGCTATTGTTCGTTTAGGTCAGGCAGTGTGGCTGCAGAAGTATTTAGCAGGAAGCCTCTGGAAGCAAATCTCACAGCAGCCCCATGCCAGACCTCTCTTCTCATGTTAGGCCTTTAGGTGTGGTATTTGCTGGTTCTGTCACATCTCTGTCACCTCTGTCCTTCAGAGTCAGCTGTCGACAAGGTAAATTCTTTTGGGATGTCTGGGCTGTAAGTGACAGGTGCTTTCCACCTATGATCCCTCGGTACGTGGTGCACAGATCTCTCACCAGTGCCTTTTCCGAGAGTTGCTGTCTTGCGCAGGACCTTAGAGAAGATCTGCTGTGGTACAAACTCAGTGATAACTGTGTTGTCCTGGTAGTTGAGGACCCTTTAAGCGATCAACTTTTAGTCTAGATTCTTGCCACCAGTGTGTGCTACATTTGTACTCCTTACAAAATAGAATCATCAGCATTGGATGGGTGAGGTCAAAGCCTGATCCTGATTTCTGAGCATATTTTTCTCAGCCGTACCCTGAAAACCTCTTCTGATTTCTGAAAAACAGATGATTTGGGATCACACTGGGTATATTGGGTCTTCCCCATGAGACTTCATCTCTTTCCATGAATGTTTTTTCTTGGACAGTGCAGTGTTTTAGTAACATGATATGTTAAGATGCCCACTTAATGGACTAGTCTGCAGCTGTGTTAGGAGCATTAAAATAAAATATGCAGTGAGAATGAGTTCCATACTTTAACCTGCAATAGTGTTTTCTCGAGATCATGCCAGGAAGCCTGGCATTTACTGATCTCTCTCAAAATGACTCTTTACCTGTGTCATGGACCTGATCCATTCAGCATGCCCCTTCTCCCCTAGGACACTCTTGAGGTTTGGGGATGCCAATCACTCTATTGCCTGTTGCTCAGGTCAACACTTTGCCTCCACAGCTGTCTCCTCAAGAGTCTTTGAAAAGACTTTGAGTCATCTCCTCTGGCCCACTTTTGGAAATGTTTGGGTGGTGAATGAATTTTTCCTCCTTGGATCGGTGTATGGGCTGAAGATCTGCTCTTTTCTTGAAGGTGCCAACTGAGTTAAGCCTGCTGCATTGAATGCAGTTGACGCAGTTGATGGAGTGAGTCCTTACGGTTCATTGACCCTTCTGTGCCTTGTGCAGGATTTGTATAAAGATAAAATATGTGTTCTTTAATACTAGTAAAAAACAACCTGTCATCATTGCGAGAGGGCTCAGAAAGGACATCAGATCTTTCCAGGTACATATTTTTTTTCCAATATGGTTCTCACATGGTGGTTTTGTAAATATTTTCCAACTATTGCTACCAAATGGTGATGTGGACTTTCACTCTCATTCACGTAATGAATCACAACATTCACTCTTGTCCCATTGAGATCCCACAGGAGAAAGCTCCTTTGTATGGAGAGTGAGTTGTGTGTAGTTTGGTTTCTTCTGTCTGATGCTTTTGTGGAAGTGAAGCTGGGTCAGAGCACGTTTTTGAGCATGAAGAGCCATGCTGGTGACCCCTCCTCCATAGTTAAAGGCTCTTCACTGGAAGAAGTGGAGCTTGAGCTCCTGAGCTCCTGTAAACCCTCTTCTGTTGGGAAGTACCTCTCAGCTCAGCACAGACAGGAAACCGCATATTATTACAGTCAGCGCCTGCCTCTCCACTGCGCTGCCGTCAGAAGGAAACTTATCCCAGCTCCTCCTTAAGCAGCCAACTAATCAGCTTGTGGCCAGTGGAACATAGCTCCGAGAGACTGACCACAGGCAAGACTAATGCTGTTAATCGCACGTCAAGCACTCTGTTTAGGTTTTTTCCTGAGGGACTGGGCTGCTCTGGATACTAGTTTTAGAGGACGATTGAACGTGAAAGGTAAGAGCAGGACACTTGAGTTTTCTGGACTGAGCACTGGGAAATGTGGCACCTGTGCCAGCATAACAGATTATCAGGAGCTCAGTTTCTTTGGAATATATTTGCTACAAGCTCTCACTGTTCAGGTGTTCTCTCCTGAGGGGTTTTATTTAGATGAGTTCTCCAGAACAGGGCTAAGGCGAAACATGCCTGCAGTGCTGTTGGAAGTGCTGCACCCATCAGTTAAGAAATCCTGTTTATTAACTGATGATTCACCCTGACCAATGTCCCAGGAGAGAGGAAGTATTGAGATTAGAGTAATACTTCTCTTCCAGAGCACTTGCATGACTGGAGGCGACAGTGATTGTAGATTGAGGCTGGTGCTCCTGAATGGGAGTGTGCTGTCATCTCTGAAAAGCAGTATGGATGCCATTCTCCAGATCTGCGGAAGCCTGAGGTGTGCTATAATTTGATCTTATTATAACCTTGTTGCTTAGTCCTGACTTTCCAGCAGCAAAGTTGCCGGTTTCTGTCTGGTGAAGTTGTACATTACTGTCTGATCTCCTGTACTTTTGCTGTACTGTCCCAGGGCTTATTGACACTGTGGATAAATAGCATGAATCTTCACTTTGGGGAATTAACTGTTCCTAAAAATGGGACAAAGTGCTTGAACTTCAACAAAAGATCGAAGTGCTGAGGGTACTTCCTGGTGGGAAGAGTATGTTGCTGATGTCTGTAGATTCATTCACAATGAAGTGAACATGCCTTTTCCTCTTCATGATTTTGTGTCAAGTTGAATTATTTGTATTAGTGAAAATGCATCCTTTTTAGCAGAGAAGGCAGTGAAGTCTTCTCCGAAGAGTTGCTTTTGAAAGAGTAACTAGAGTTGTTGAAGCTACAGAAAGTTTGTTGCTCATGTCTAGCGCAGGAGCTGCATGTCTGTAAGGCACTGCTGGAACAAGAGGAACCCACATCAGAGGTCATTTGTGCTGGTTGGAAATACAGGCTTCAAGAAAGAGCATGTGACTTATTTTTATGAGGAGAAAGAATATAAGAACTTTTGTTACAAGCTGTTTGCAGAAAGTCAGACATGGACTTCGATCTTGGGCTGATAGAGATCAGGGAAATCTGTGTGCTTTGACACTTGCACAGATTCCGTGAACTGCCCCATGTAGCCTCTGAAAACATGGGATTGAACACATGCTGCAGGGAGTCACTGGGCTTCCTAATGAGGGAGAGGATCTTCCTCCTGTTTCCTCACCATGGGGTTCAGGACCCAAAGGAAAGGCACCAGCTTTCTGGGCTGGGTACAAAGAGTGACTAATCTGGGGACTGAGTGACACAGGGCAGTCACCAGGTGTCCGGAATCCTCACACAGTCACAGATTGCCCTGTTAAGGTTTGGAGAAGGGAAAGATTAGAAAAGAGGGACTTGTGAGCAGGATGGTTCTTTCTTCTTTGTTTGTAAACTGTCTTCTCTAAGCTAGGCAAAATTAGAGCACACATTGGAAATTCAGGTTTTTGCTGGGGGTTGTTGTCTTTTCCACACCCATATGTATACACATTCAGGAACTGTACACTCTCTGCTAGTGTTCCCACTCTGTTTATATTGGCAGCTGTCAGAATTTCCTTTATAAAGCAACTGAAAATATGAGTAGAGCCATGTACTGCCATGTCCAGAATCACTCTTCTGGTTTTCCCCCCTCCCTTCGTTAAGTGCAGTTTGGTTCCCATTTCCTGTCAGAACCGCTGCAGTTTCAAAATACTTTGCTATTTTAGTAGTTTGTAATCCAGGCTGCAGTGCAGTTTTTTCTCCTTGAGAAAAGGCCCTTTGGTAAACAGACCATTCTGAGTCACTGTTAGTGAAAACAGTAATTTAAAATCCTTTCATGTCAAGGATTTTTGAGACTCTTAATCCAGCCTCCTGCAGGAGCTGGTCGTTAGTCTGCTGTCACAAAAGAAGGAAAAAATCTGGAGAAAAACCATTGAAGAGAGGATAAACATGGAAGGAGAGTTAGTCTGGAAAAAGTTGTTGTGGGTGAAGAGATCTGGTGATTGCTACTGTATGTTACAGAATGACCTGAAAATACACATGAGGTTTTGAGAAAGATGAAACTACTCTAAGAGGAAGAAGTCAAACTGAGCTTTATGTGTTTTACTGTGGGACAGGACAGACAGGGAGTTGGCAAGTGAAGCCGACTGTTTGTGAAGAGCTTTTGTTTCCTCAGAGGGGAGTTTACTGCTTTGAAATTAGTGTCTGCCTTTGTGCCTGAACGCTATGAGCTTTTGTTTGATAATCTCTTTGCTCTTTGTTACCTCTGTGCTGTGTTGGGGCTTATCTACCTTCCTGAGCAAGACTGCAGATTTCAGCATCTTCTCCCCTTCCAGGTGAGATACAAAGGCAGAACAACCTGTGGTGAGAAGGAGGTAATTTCAGAGCATGTTTAGCTTTATGTGGGAGCTGCTCTAGAAGGAAGACTTCTTTTTATGGAGTGAGAGGCTTGCTAACATTATTTGAAGAAATGCAGCGTCCCTACTTGTGGTTCTTGTGATGGTGTGTGAAACAGGGCTTGTCTTTGCCTGGTGATCCAGTGTGGAAAGCTCCTGGGTTCATCAAGCTGTTGAAAGCTATTAATTTTCTTTTGTTCTAGCTACCAGCCTCATTTCAACACAGCTGAGCTTAGGGGCGCTGTGAGGAGCTGTTCCTAACAATAAACTGTCAGTCACAGGTCATTTTCCTCCTGTGGACAAGATCTTTTATTGCCCAGTGCTGTGATTTATTAGCTGCAAGCTTTGCCATTTGTGAGTCCACTGAGACAGCAGCTCCACCACTGGGCAACACTGGCCTGCCCTTTGTTCTTCATGGGTTTGCTTCTGTTTGAGTGAGTAGGGAGGTTTCTCTGAAATATCCTTTACCCTCCCAGATGGGCTACCCTTTCTGGACAGGGTGCTTCTGTTTAGGAACTCTTCCTGGAAGGACTGCATCCTTTGGGAAACAGGCGAAGGAATGCATCTGCTGCATGAGATGGAGGGAGGAGTGGACAATGAAGCTGCTCTGGCACTTGGCATGGAGCCCTTTCAGCTTGCATTGGATGTTACTCCATCCATAGGCCTGAATTACCAGGATAGTTTGCGCTTCTTAGCTGCTGACAGTGGCAAAGACCTTGCATGCTCTGATTTTGTCATCTGGTAAGCGGTTGCAAAAGTCCTAAAATCCTTTCCTTGTCTGTGCTCCTCTTACCAATTGCCAAGAACAGGAATGTGCCTTGTTTAGGAACAGTTTCCAGAAACATGTAGGAATGAGACCCTGGTATGAGAGATAATAATTTTCCCAGGGAATGTTCTGTCTGGTCTGATTTCCCACTGCAGTATGGTGGAAGATAGGGACTGGGAGAAGTCCCAGCTGGAGGGTCGGCATGAGTTGAACTTGACCTGCGGGCACAGCATAGCGATATAAGTGCCAGTGCTCAGAGATGCACTGGTACTCTGGCAGAGGAGGTACAGATTGCCAGATGCATGAGCCTAATAATGTAAAAGTGGTCCTAAAGAGACCACAACACTCGCTGTATCTGTTTTCCTATGGAAATGAGCTGTCCTGGATTTTACAGATTGACAGTTAACTTAAACATCATCGAATATTGTGAACAAAGATTTGGGCACTTGGGCCTTGAGGAAAATCTTGTTATTGCTATTTTAAAAAAAAGAAAAAAGAAAAAACCCAGGAATTCGGCACAACTATAAGGACATTGTTTTATTTGGTGGAAATGAGAATTTCCATAGGTGGAAGGTGGTCATTTTAGCAGGAAATTAAGATCTCGTGCTATAAAAAAATACAAAACTGGTGCGTTTCTACAGTGTTGTATGAAAAGCTGTTTTTTCGTTCCTGTAGGATCCAGGTTTTGGGGGGAGAGAATCAGTGCAATTCTAGAGAGCTCTAACTGACTTCTGCAGTGAGTTAATGGGACTGGATTTGTTCGCAAAACTGGGTGAAAGCTGAATTGCAAAGTAGAAGAGGGATGTTGTCTGTGGAGGAAGGCAAGGCTTGGTCCCCCATGAGTCTGCATTGATACTCGTATTATTTTTCCCTTCCAATCTGTGAAGACCTACAGAAGTCATACTGATAAGACTTTGCTGGCCTCATACTGAGCTCCACATTGTTTCAGAAGCTGACAGCAGTGAGACAGACTTTGAAGATTTTAAATGTAAAGGACTGATCTGAATCTGAAACTTGTGTTTTTGTTTCCCTTTTTCACAGTCCTGTTTTTAACCTTGTTTTTTTTTGCTGAGAGAATAGCATTTGCTTAGCCCACACTTAATCCATTTTGTCCTTTGTGAGTTCAGCAATCGTGTTTGAAACATAGAGGGAGTTTGGTGATTTGTGAATCTTGCTGATGAACACAGGCGGGGTGTTTTACTGTATTGCAGTGTTCATTTCACTACTGCAGCCTCTGGAACACAAGCTGAAGTGGAGTAATGGCTGGGTCCTCATTAGAGTCTCACCCAGTTTTCCTCCCTGAATTTTTGGCCCTTTAGGACACCAAGAGCAGACTCCACTATACAAAGTAGACATAGCAGTTGGCTACAGAGGGTGGACAGTTTCCCCACCATTGCCATATGTGATAAGCTGAAGGTTTTTCAGCTTTTAAATTTTTTTCTACTTACTAGGTCTTTTGAACTCCAAAAATTCCTGTTGTCTCTGTACTCAGGTCATCAACTGTTTGGAATAATGCAGGATCAAATGTCTTTGGGGAACTTATGGCTAGCACCTTTGAACATAAGACTGTATTTGCACAGGATATGAGTAAAAGGAAGCAGTCAGAATCAGCAGGTGTTCTCATACACCCACTTTTGGACACTCTGAGAAATATATCACATCAGGAAAACTGTATTTAGTAAGGTTATATGTCCCTCCACCCCATCTCCCCCCACAGCATTTCTTTGCCAACTCCATGATTGGTCAGTGTGATCTTAACTTGCTTTACCATCTTTTGTGGTCACTGAGCTCAGCAGATCTACTCTGATAACTAACAGTCCCAAGGCATGCTTGTCCAGACTGTCACTTTATTGCTGAGAAGTTTCTGGGCAACCAGAAAAAGCTGCAAGAGCAGGGATGATGAAGTTGTTTTGGGTGGCATCAAGACCAGAGAATGAAATTTGTGCTCCAGCTGTTGTGTGAGGGAAGGTTGCTCAGTACAGCAAAATAGCAACGGGTGAAGTGTAGCAAATTTCTATTTAAAATTTGGTCTAGTATAGGAGTCTTTCAGACTGCCTTTCTAATTCAATTATTCACAGCTGTTCATTGGGGAAGGACATCCAGGGACATCAGTCCATTTTTAGAGTGTGAAATGCAGAATTTTCCTTGGTTGGCTCTGCTGTTTGCCAGCTGGCCAGATTTGAAATGTCAGTGAACTGGTGTTGGTTTTGGACACGGGAATGTGGATAAGCATGAGAGGTGGTGGGGGTTAACAGCTGGTAAGAGGGTTGTGCTATGTCAGGGAGAGACAGATTGACATGAAGCTAAATTTGAAGTGTCAGGGGAGCATTGTTATTTGCACAAGAGAGCCAGTGAAGGCATGGCTGTTTTCAGATTCAGGGTTTTTTTGATTTAGGGTGAGCAAGCTTTAAAATGGAGATTTGAACTGACTCATCTGCAAGAGGGGCATGTAACTGCCTGCAAAAGGGTCACCTGCTGGGGAGCTGATTGTCAGCCTCATTTCTGCAAAAGATATTTCTGGGGTTTCATATTTAGTGAGAAGTTTGTAATTAACCTGTGCCCTAAATTTGAATTGTCTTTAGGCCTTCCTGCCATTCTCATCCTTCCTTATGGCTATCCAGGACTGATTAGGGGGATTGACAGATTCTTTTTTCCTCATGACTGTGTAATTCTTTTTCTGATCTGGATTAGCTCTGAACCATGCCACCATGTGGTGAGCTCTGGGCATCCAGTTCCTACTAAGGAGTGAAATCTAAAGAACCACACACAAAAGTTCAGTAGAATTTAGGATCAAAAAAGTATGTTAGTTTTTAATATTTCCTTTTTAGGAAGAACAAGCACTTTTAATTTGTGTAATTGCTCATATTTAGATAAAATTCTGAGCTGTTTCAGGGCAGGAATGCTCAGAGTTCTGCCAATCCCCAAACAGGCCAAAAATGTATGAGATTATAAACAAATCTTAAGACTTTTTATTGTGCTTTTAAAAATCCTAGCAGGCCAGCCTTCATCCTAACTCAAAAGCAGTCAGATTGTTGTTTTTGTGCTCTCCATTTATGTGAGAACAAGAGGTCACTGGATGACATTACTGCTTTGTAAATTTAGAACAAATAAAAGGAAATGCTGCTTCACCTAGTGCGTCGTCATCCTGTGGAATATACTGTTCCAGGATGTTAGTCAAGAGCTGTAGCCAGAACACAGGAAAATAGCTGGACCGTGCTGGTTTGTAACCTCGTTTGCCAACAGGGATAACAAAGCCTCCTGTTGGAGAGCACTGGCTCATTGCAGCTGGAGCTGGGAGCAAACGCCCCGCATTCCCTGGCTGGGAAAAGATGGCTTTCCAGTGGGAATATTGCTGTGGCATCTTTTAAGATGACAAGAATTACTTTATTTTTTTTGGTGCAAGGTGTTAGGTGGCTCCTGGCTCTCGTCTGGACAGCACAGTGTATGTAACAGCCTCTGTCCCTCTGTCAATGGCCTTCAGCAGGTGGGTGTCTGGAGCTGAAATTACTGGCTTAAGTAGAGAGAGGTAAAAAGTGATAGGAGGAGTGTTTTCCTTTCCCTGGGAGTAAGAGTGTGTTTCTGTTGCTCAGGACAATGCAGTGGCTCTCCCGCTGCACATCAGCCTGCACAAGGGAGAGTCTGGCAGTTGCTGTGGTGTGGGGAAAGCAGGAATGCTCCCAAGGTACCTGGGTTGGCTGTGCAGGGAAAGCAGGAGTG
Source organism: Sclerurus mexicanus (assembly GCA_013396755.1). Classification (NCBI taxonomy): domain Eukaryota; kingdom Metazoa; phylum Chordata; class Aves; order Passeriformes; family Furnariidae; genus Sclerurus; species Sclerurus mexicanus. Next base: position 70,425 of record VWZF01003020.1, read on the forward strand.
TCCTGTGCTCCCAAGGTACCTGGGTTGGCTGTGCAGGGAAAGCAGGAGTGTCCTGTGCTCCCAAGGTACCTGGGTTGGCTGTGCAGGGAAAGCAGGAGTGTCCTGTGCTCCCAAGGTACCTGGGTTGGCTGGACTCTGTGTGAGGCTGTGTGAAGGGCTGTTGAACCACTCTGCGAAGGAAGTGTCCATGTTAACATATTTCTGGATTCCTAATTATCCTTGTTAAAATGTTTAACTGTGACACCACTGCATGTTGTTCAGGAAAACAGGTTTGTATGGTTTCTTCATTTCCCCAAATAACTGTTGCACTAGTTACATTAAAATCTTATCTGTCCTTCACAGTGAAGCCTGGATTGTCCCAGTTTGTCCTCCTTAGGAGTGAGGTTTGAGAGTTTATTCTTTTATTTCCCATCTCTGGTGATACCAGTAAATCCCAATGCAAATGTTGCCTTAGAACTGACTAATGGGGAACGCTCTTCCTGAATGTATCCTGCACAGTTACATTTTATTTGCAGTTTTGTAGTTACACAATAGACTCTTTATTATAGTTCTGTAACTCTTCATCTGGATGATTCATCTATGAAAATCTTTTAGTCTCTTTACTTATCCTCCTGTCTTGTAAACTTTACCGTTTTTTTTTTTTTGTGAACAGAGAATTGTCTAACACTGAATGTGGGTTTTTTTAAGATGATGTAGTAGGTGACTTAAGAAGGAATTAGTTGTTTTCTGTATGGGACAGTCTCTCCAGTGATCCAGGAAGTCAGTAGCCTCAGAAATTAATTCTTATCAACAAAGTGTCTGCATTTCTGTATTTTATGCCAATATTTTAAATGTCATGTCTTCCAATGCGATTAAAAACTATGCTATAGCTTGCATTTTCCTTTTTCCCCTGCCTTCCTAAAGAGGCAGAGAAATAGAAAGAGGGACAGCATTTACTAGGAGTGTTGTGAAGTTGTTTTTCCCCAGTGTCCAAGAGTCAGTGATTTGATGAATGAACTGGTGGTTCTTCACAGCACCTGGCTCCTTTGAAAATGGTGAGAGGCCTTTGGATGCTTCATCCTGGGATGTTTGGACTTTATATATAGTACTGTTTTGTGTATGCAATTATAGATGTCTCTGGCTTTGGTACCAGTAAAAAGTGAGGCCAGTGCTGTCTGAACAAATTAGTTGAACTTGGTTTTACTTCAAGGGAGAAAGCTGCTGCTTCGCAGGACTCAGAGATGTCCACTGTTCTCTAATGTCACACTGATATTTGCATTAGTGTTTCATGCTCTGTAAAAACTTTCTCTAGGGTAGCCATTCTTACACAGCAGAGTTTTTGATGGAAATGCATTTAACTACTCACTTCTCTGCTTTCCCAAGTAAGAAGAAACATTCTTGTGATTACCTTCTTTGAGAGTAAATTTTATCAGAGCTGGAATTGTTTAAAGGAAAGTGAGGGAAGAGAGAAGGAGTTCTTCAAAGTTTTATTTTTAGAATAGTATAAATATTTATTTCTGTTTGCTTAAAGTTGATACAGATCAGGTCATTTTGTCCAAGAGAAAATGGCCCAAATGCCAAAACTGTGTTTCTAATATGAATGGCTAGTCCCTTCTTTAAAAAGGTATTTAGCTCCTTTCATTGACTACTTAATGTGTCTGTAGCACCCTTTTCTAGGCATTGGTCATGCCTCTGGGTAAGGTTGATGTTATTGCAGGTGAATGCTGCAGTCTGTCAATGAAAAAAAATACAGGTTGAAAATTGAAGAGCTTAAAATAAAGCAGAAATTTCCAAATGTGTGTTTTTTGTTGACATTACATCCACATGTCTTGGCAATGCTGTGAGGCACTTCAATATCAACTAAAAGTTTGATATTCTGTTTTATGAATCATAATGAGAGAAGTGAGACACAGACTAGAAAATGGTAATTAGCAGGGGTCATGCATTGGGGTGTGGGTGTTTTTAGTGCTCATTAACAACACTTTAGCCGCATGGTTGGGCCTTATCAAATTGGCACAAACCAGGTTTATTTTAATCCATTCTTTCAGATGTTAGGGTACAATTTTCTGGAAAATCAGATTATGTAGGCAGTTCTTTTCATGTACAAAATGTAGAGGGGTGCAGAAAAGGAAAAAAAGGAAAATTTTTAGAGTTGACATAAAAGGGAGCCTTTTGATTTTTGCTAATGATGCTCAACCTTAACACAGCTTTTCCTAAAACCAAGTCTTGCAAATACTTCAGTATTGGTCTAACTTAAGAAGTCAGTTTGATGGAAATCAGTCCAGAGGTGACAGTGGGATAACTACGGTGTGGGGAAGAAATGCTTTTCTCTTAGGAAGAATAAGTGTTGATTTCCAATCAGAGCTGGAGCCCAGGGGACTAGACAGCCCTGAGGACAGCAGCCATGGTTCTCTGAAGAGCTTTATTTCTTTCTTCTGCTGCCCTCTGACTATAGGAGCGGGGCGGGTAACAGGGGACATCTGCTGCCTTCCTGGGCACAGGGGAGCCTGGCCCTCTGTGTGTCCTCTGCTCTTTGTTAAAACATTGTTTGTTTAATACAGGGCAACTAATGCTGAGAATTAACTTAGAACAGAAACACACTGAGGACAGGATTCTTAGAGAGGCAGACTGACAACAACCTCAAGCTGCTAGTGGAACATTTGTTGTAATATCTTTTAGGTAATAAACATAGAACAAGCTCTCAGGAAACATGAGGGTTCAAAATACAGTGATGTCTCTTCTAGATTACTTATGTTGTTTTATTTCTCTCCTACTCCCTCCCTACTTGTAATTACTAAACAGATTTTTAGTATGATATATAGCATGTTATCTGATTCATTAAGTGCTAGAAACTGGTATATTATGCTATTAATAAAATGTTTTAATGCTTTTGCCAATTTAAAAAGACTTATGCAAGGTCTGCAGTCCTGCTGCTCTGTGCTTGATTTGTGTTGGGCTGTTATTTGGGTATGAAAGATTTCTTTACTCAGCTCGGTGTTGGAAATGACAGCTCAAATCTCTGTCCTTCTGTACGTGTGGGAAGGAATTAGGGTATGTTATGGTGGAAGAGACATGGTTGAAAGTTGCAAATAACTTCGGTTGTGCAGCTCCCTGCCCCTGAAAATAGCTTCAGTAGCTGCACTAGTGACAAAGTGTCTCTTGCTGTCTCTCACTGATGTGCCCAGAATACACACTCTTCATTTTCTCTCTCTTCAGATTATCACTCCATGTCGGAAGCTCATCCTTTGTGCTGATAACAGAAAAGAGATGGAAGATTGGATTGCAGCGCTGAAGACTGTACAAAACCGTGAACATTTTGAGGTAATATGAAAATGTGTTCCTTTTTACTCTGTGTCTCATCTGCTAATTCACAGCTAGTTTTGAGATTGCAGTCAGTTTACAGTAAAGTTAGTAGAAGTCATTTGACTACAATGGGTAATAGTGTTAGGTCTTCTGTAAGACTGATCCCAAATACACAGAAGAGATTCTTCAAAGACTATTTGTGGCTTTGTATGTGCTCCCTTGGTAACCTCACGAGCACTTTCCAGAGTATGGGTAGGTTATGAAACACAGTTCCCCTCCCATTGTCTTTTCACTCTTCCGTTATCCTCTCTGTCCTAATTCACATCTTGCCTGTTTGGTATTGTTCCTGCTTCAGTGCATCTACCTGCTTCCTGGGGCTGGAGTGAGACCAGCACTGCCACCAAGAGAAGCTGTCTTGTGTTTTCCCCACTATGATCTTACCTTCCTTATGCTGGCACAAGCATCTCTCTGCTACACATTAAGCCACATTGGGGAACTGATCTTGCTGAAAATTTATTCCAACAAAAAAAATGAGGATAAATTCTCCAGCAGATAAGTTCTCCAGTGCCATTCCCTACATACGCTTCTAGTGAGACAAGAATGAGAGGTGGGACAGGAGCAGAAATGAAGGTGTGGCTTCTTCTTCAGGCTTCTGCTTTTGGCTTAAACACCTTCTTGAGTTACTGCTAGTGTGTATAAACTGCATGTGGCCTATCCTTCCTTGGTAAAAAGGTGTTCTGTTTCTGCCTTTCCTGCCTGCTTTATGCAAACCTTCAAGGAAAAAAGTCTTGTTGCTTCTCTTTAGACTTTGCTGTAACCCGTTTGTGTTGTTAGTCTACCCAGTACAGCATGGACCATTTCTCAGGGATGCACAACTGGTACGCCTGCTCACACGCCCGGCCCACTTACTGCAACGTGTGCCGGGAGGCACTGTCTGGGGTCACCTCGCACGGGCTCTCCTGTGAGGGTAGGTGTGCTCCCCCTCCTGCTTGCTTTTTATTCTAGTGTTCCCTGTGTACCCGAGTACTGCCATCCCTTGTTAAAGTCATGTACCTGCAGTGAGCAGATACACACTTCAGATCAGATAGAATATTCATAAGAATACTCCTGTTCATAAGAAAAACTGTATTTGTAAGAGCATCCTTGTTATGTGTGTGAGTGCCAGGAAGTTATTCCTTCTCAGCTCTGTCTTAGCAGACATGCCTGGCTGTGCACAGCTCATGCTTCTAGTGTGAATGAGGTGACACCCACACTGTGCAAAAGGACAACGGAGTGTACGACTATGTAAATCATGTCAAATTTAAAAAGGTCATAACTAAGCTTTGTACAAGCAACTGGCAAAAGTGTAAAGGCAGGAATTAATGGCTAGATCTGTGTTCTCAGAAGTCCTAGAGTTGATTGTTTTGGCGGTGCTTACAAGGGTAAAACATACCCATACTTTCTTCTGGAGCCAAATACATACTGTCACGTTAGACTTCTGAGGCATGATTAATATATCCTTTGCTTCCTCCCTAGTGTGCAAGTTTAAAGCTCACAAGCGCTGTGCTGTGCGGGCAACCAACAATTGCAAGTGGACTACTCTGGCCTCTATTGGAAAGGATATCATTGAGGATGAAGATGGGGTAGGTGTTAGCCTGGACTCTGACATGGAAGCACTGGCTCTATAAAAAGCTCTATAGATTTGTTTTCACTTTATAAATAGCAGATTCTGCCTTTATGTGGGAAGGGCCTCTAGACCATGATATTCTGTATGAAAAGTCTGACCAATGTAGCAAGGACTCCTTAATATGAAGAAACTCCTGCTATGGACAGGGGAAGTTAAGGTTAAATAACTGAAGGCACAGGGAACTTGATCTGAGTTTTGGCAAAAGGAAAATAAATGAGTGTTTGGAACAGCACCTTAGTGTATAATGCAAGTCTGTTTCCTGGGTAGCCTGGGGTGAGTCACCTGGACTCTTTGTGCTTGAGCATGATGTAAAATGCCAGAATCCGTCCTCAGGTATTTTCTAGAAATTGCCTTTGCTTTCCTTAAACAGTGCATATGTCTTGCTTCTGTGTCTATCTCAGAACCCTTATGCCTGCTGCAGTCCATATTGCTTCTGTGCCATTTGCAGATCTCAATGCCACATCAGTGGCTGGAGGGAAACCTGCCCGTGAGTGCCAAATGCACCGTGTGTGACAAAACCTGTGGCAGTGTTCTGCGTTTGCAAGACTGGCGCTGCCTGTGGTGCAAAGCCATGGTGAGTTGAGTAATTATTTCAGTAAAAGGACAGTCTTTGATGAGCTCTGGGGTGTGTTCTTTTAACAACATTGACTGAAAACGAAATCTCTGACTATGCTGTCAGCATTTACCATGAAGGACTTTATTGTTCTTCTATCTATTGCAAGAGATAGAAGTTTAATTGTGTTGAAAAGTGACATAATATATATATGTGTATTTTATATATATCTACATTATGAATTAGTAATAATAGCAGTTTCCCTTCCATTGCAGTAGATTTGTCTTGCCTAACCACTGCAGTGATACAGATCTTGATATGTTTCCAGTTGTCAGAGAAATATCACAGAATATGTGTTTAGAATGGGGGGGCTGAAACCTTAAGCAAACCCTCTGTCTTGCAGCCTCCTTGTACCAGAAATTACTGAAGTGCCCTGATCTACTTTTTATTTCCTTTCTTGGCCTCATGAATCCCTTCTTCTCTTACCTCTTATGTCCCTCATGTTTTCCTGCTTTGTTTTTTGCTTTCTTGTTTTCTTGAGTTCCCAGCGGTTTCTTTTTTTCTACCCTGGATCTCTCAGCTGAGACAGGGATTTTGAAAGCAGAATGCCTGAAGGCTCCTAACGCCATGGAATCTGTTATCTGGTCCTCTCAGCACTCAAAGTGCTGGTCTCACAATTTCAAATGGCCAAGTACATACTAATAGAAAGAGGAGAATTAATAGAAGACTGGTTGGATCACTCTTAAAATAACTTTATCAATAAATTTGTCAATGGACATTTCCTGGTCATATCACCCCCTCCACCTTTCTTACTCTTACAGCCGCTTGATGGATGGCTTTGGGAGTTACACCGCAGTGCCCAAAAGGTCTGAATTACTTTTTTTGGTGATGTTTCCAGGTACACACAGCATGTAAAGAGTTGTTGCCAACCAAGTGCCCCCTTGGGCTGTGCAAAGTGTCAGTCATTCCTCCTACTGCTCTAAACAGCATTGATTCAGATGGTAAGTACTGCAAGTAGCCCTTGTTTCTCTCAGTCACAGTCCCTTCAGCTGACACTGTTAATGCCAGGCTCTGTCAGCTGAAAATTCTGCTGGAATCCATTGCTGAGTGAACTGTTTGCTTTGCTTTTGTACTCAGTTTATCACCCTTTAATGTCAGTGTTTTCTGAGCTGCAGCTGGGGAAGTTTGAGAATAACTATATTGCAGAAGCAGTGTGGGTAGGTTGGGGAAGCTGAAAAGTTTGTTACACTGCTAGGAGATAAGTGTGATACTTGACAGCATGAGTTGTGGTTCATGCTGGATTCAAGGCTGTATACATGTGGTATTTGCCCAGTGAGTGCCATAAGCACAAGGAAGGTATTAGATGTTTCATAGCTAGACTGGGCTATGGGATGTTGTTTTTTTTCTCTTTTCATCTCCATGGGCAGCTTCACATTTGGCTTTTTCTCCGTCTCCCTTCCTCTTCCCCCAACAGGTTTCTGGAAAGCTACTTGTCCACCTTCTTGCACAAGTCCTTTATTGGTCTTTGTCAACTCAAAAAGTGGAGACAACCAAGGCGTAAAATTTCTACGAAGATTCAAACAGCTGCTGAATCCAGCCCAGGTCTTTGACCTCATGAATGGAGGACCTCACCTTGGGTAGGCAGATATTCTGTGAAAACACACATCCTTTGTAAATACCAGAGAAGTACAAGGGATTTATTTGGTTAAGCTCATTCTCAAATATAACAAGGAATCTATTCCTCAGAGAAAACTGAACACATACAAAATTTGGAGGGTTTTTCCTCTCCCTGTTTTTAGTGTTATTGATTAGCTAAAACCAAAAATGTTGTTGAAAAAGGTTATTATTTCCATTCATCAGTAACAGCAGGACAGCTTGAGGTGTTTTGGGGAATTCCAGAAACACTCCCCTGGAAGAAGACCAAGTATAGAAAGCTTGGATCCAGAAGAAAATTTGTCAGCAAACAGACTTGTAACAGGCATCCTGATGTACTGCTAAGGAGAGTTAATTTCACTTAAGTGAACAGACAGATGTCATAGCTAGAAAATTAATATTGTCAAAATGAGATTTATCAAGAGCTAACTTACCTGGGAAGTATGTGAAACTTCTATCCCTTGAAGATTTTATGGTGAGGATCTCTTATGAGTTCATTTGGTAAAGTTGGTTCTACCCTGGGATCTTGGTGACATTTCAAGCTCTTTACCTAGAATATCTGTGGATTAAAAAGAAGTGGTAGCTGTGGAATAAATTTCTCTAGTGTATTTCTGCTACTCTCATTTAAAAAAACCCCCGACGTTTAGTCTTTAGTTTTCTTGCTTCCAAATGTTTTTATGTTGCATCACATTTGAGTAACTTTCGTTGTGAATTTGTGCTCCTTATAAGAGACAACACAACATAAATTTCCCTCATCCTTTTCTGACTGTGGCTCCAAGTCTTTGACTAGGTCTGTAGATGCAGGGGTCTAAATCTGGGAATGTCCACTCCTGGATGAGTGACCATTGGGTTCTGCTGTCCCAAGAACTCCTGGGTTCTTTGCCATAGCACATTACAAAACATTGGCATTTAAAACTGCAGTATACTGTCCAGGGGATGTGTTTGGCTGAAAATTAACTTACAGAAGACTTGTAAAATTAAGTATTTTTCTTCTTCCCTTCCCCAGTTGGACTGACTGGAGAGGAGTTTTGCTTTTAAGTTGGAGAGAATGGAAGGGAGGGAATCAATTTCTCAAACTGTGGTGCACAGCTTCTAAAACAGCTGCTCTTCTATGCTCTCTTGAAGAGGAAGTGATGGTATAGGGTGAAGCCCAAAAAGGCCTAATAAAACTGTTTAGAGACAGAGTTTTAAGCCTTTAAACAGCAAAGGTATTTATTGTCAGCGCTGGGAAGCCCCGGTTCGCACCGGACAAAGAGCTTCGAATCAACAGTGCAAAATGAGCCATTTTATACATTTCACTGCATGNGTAAAGGCTGCTTCTTGGTAATTTAAATATTTTCAGCTGGTGCCAGTCAGATTGTACCATAAGATCTTCTCATTTCTGGTAACCATTTTTTGTGTTAACAATGTTTGGTAAAATAAGGATTTTCGTGTTCTCCAGCAAATCCTGTTTAGGTAATAATAATAAAAAACATACATACAAAAACAAAATAAAAGCAGGTAGTAGGTCTCCAAAGCACAGTTTCAAACAGCTTAAGGTGAGGTTGTTTTTATTATTGTGGAAAGTGTGAATGGAAAAACTCACACTGGTGAGCTGTATGCCTGCCTGCAGGACAGACAAGGCGCTGGAGCATTGGTGTTGCTTTCCCAGAAGGACTAGAGCTTGTGAGGCTTTACATCCTCTTGCAGTTGTCTCCTTACTGAATGACTACATGAAATTCCCTGCTCGAAGCTTGGCTTTGATTGTGTGGCAGAGACATCAAAGCACTCCAACAGTGACAAGTAACTAGTGTGAGGCTGAATGCAGCAAGGCTGCAAAAAGGAGTTAATTCAATAGCTAATCAACTATCACATGTTCATTTCCTCTTCTGTACAGACAGAAGTGCCTTGCTTTCGCAGAGGAGCATGTTTCTCTATTTCATATTTCTGTCTGGGAGATATTTCTGTAGTGAATAGCCATTGTAAGTTGCTTAGCTGTATTTATAATTCCTTCATTATAATAATTTTGATTTGTCTGTAGTCTGACAGTGACCCATATTCATTGCAAAATCAGAGCCTACAATAAGCAAAGCTGCCATGTTCATTACCTGGGTTGGATTTGTTTATTGTTTCTTTCTGTAGCAGCTGATTGTTTTTCCCTCTCTCTTTTTTCTTTCTCTCCTCTGTAGTTTACGCTTATTCCAGAAATTTGACACTTTCCGGATCCTGGTTTGTGGTGGGGATGGAAGTGTTGGCTGGGTTCTCTCTGAAATTGATAGCCTCAACCTTCACAAGCAGGTACCTGCCCAGGAGTTTGGTGGGGTGAAGGAATGAAGTAACAACAGCATGGGCTGAGGAGGCTTTCCTTGGTCATGCAGCTGTAGTTTGCCCCAGGACTGAAGCTGCTGGAAGCTTACCACAGCACTGCGCTTTACGAGTTTTCTGCAAGAAGCAGGAATGGATTAATTCATTATTCCTGTCTCCAATGCTCCTCCACAAGATCCAGCTTTTGGAGTACTCCTGCTGTGTTGGCAGCAGAGGCATATTTTGAAAGGGCTGCAGTTAGAAAACTTGGGAATTCCACATGCCTTGTGCTCCTCACCTGTTCCCTTTAATTCTCGTGATGTAATTTCTGAGTCTTGGCGTGGGCAGAAACTTTATTGCAGTAGAGGTATCATAGGGTGTTTAATTTTAGTTTCCATTTTGTCTGGGAGCTGTCTGCTCATTTTACAGAAACACAATAGCACCACCTGATGGTTGCATATAAACCTCTGTAGGAGGCATTACTTCAGCAAGGTGCTACTGCAGGTGGCAGCTGTAAAATGCTCCCCTCCCAGTGAACAACTAAGAGCAGAGGAAATTTTTCTTTAAATGAATGCTCTTCTGGCTTTTATCCCTATCCAGTTACTTTCTCCCCACTGTGGGATTAGTTGTTTCTCAGTGACCGGTGTGTTAAGGAATCAGTCATGTTACTTGTGGCTGTTCCTGGCTTATGTTTTCCCATTTGAATATCACTTTTGTTCTCCTTTTCTCTAATGCAGTGCCAGCTGGGAGTGCTGCCCTTGGGAACAGGGAATGACCTTGCCCGTGTATTAGGCTGGGGGTCTGCTTGTGATGATGATACCCAGCTCCCACAGATCCTGGAGAAGCTGGAGAGGGCCAGTACCAAAATGCTGGACAGGTGAGTAACCATTACTAACATCCTTTGCTGTTCGAGAATTGTATGAAAATATCCTTCCAGGGTAGAACTGAGCAGTCGTGATTCTGCCAAGCTGCCGGATCTCTTACTAATGCCAGTTAATATTTTTTTCTTTGATAATCCACTGTCACCATCTATAGCAACAAAAGGTGGTCTGGCTTTCCATGCCACTGCTGCAGAACAGTAACAAGTGAAATTGTCTGATGTCCTGTGTCCTCTCTTCTGCTCCAGAGTTCTCATCAATTGAATTTTTCACCCTTAAAGTCATGACTTACTTTTTTAAGCAATTTTTCTTTCTTGGTAAACTTGAAAAAATTTATCTTGAGTTTGGCTTAGAAATGAAAGCTGAATGCAGAAGTGGATGTCTACCCCTAGTATTGATACTTTTTATTTATCTTTGTACATGTAAAAATGCTTCTTGTCTTTAGAGTTGCATTTTGGCATCTCTTATCTTGAATTAAGTAGTGCCCATAGAATTTCTGTGGAGAGGGAAGAAGTACGGAGAGGTTCCCTGTGCTGTAGAATACTTGTTCATCTTGTCATCCTTCTTTCTTCCCCAGTTCAACCTCTCTGCAACTCTGTGGCTTCCTTATATCAGTCATGGCCCCCCATAGTGTAATGAGTTCTTCTTTGAGGTTCTAACCTGTTATATGTCCTTTGGATAAAGGAGGAGAACATCTGCATTTTAGTGACTAGTGTGGTTTTCAACAGGTGGAGCATCATGGTGTATGAAACCAAACTCCCTCGCCAGTCCTCCGCTTCCACAGTCACTGAGGATTTCAGTGAGGATTCAGAGGTACCTCCCAGGATGCAGAGGGCGGGGGACTGGAGCACTAGCCTTGGAGCAAATGAGATGGGAGGCAGTGGTTGAGCTCCAGTGGAGCAAACCTGAGCTGTGGCTTGGGTACTGGCAGAGCTGCAAAGATCTGATGCTTTAAGTCAGTGAAGTACTATCTAGAAGGATGGAGGTTGGGTTTACCAGAGTCAACAAGCAGAATGAGGGATGAGGAGAAGATCCTTTGGAACAAAACAGAAAGGAAATTACTGACTTTTATTTGCTGTCATGACATCAAGTTGTTGAAATAGTGGCAAGCTGCATGTCAGTCACAAAAAGGTGCTTTTAGATCTGCAGTTGATCAGAGCCTCTAAGAACTGCACTGCTGGTGGTTTCTAGGTTCAGAATTAGTTTATTCATCAGATTCAGGTCTTCAGTGAGTAATAGAGCCCTGGACTTTGGAACTTTTCCAGGGCAAAAAGAACCTGTAGAATGATAGGTACTCTCTGGAGCGCCAGGGTTACACAGCTTATGTTGTAATGTTGGGAAGCAGCACCCCAGTGGCTTGTTTCTGACTGTCAACAGGTGCAGAAGATTCTCTGCTATGAAGACTCTGTGGCTGCTCATTTGTCCAAAATTTTGACTTCTGACCAACACTCGGTGGTCATCTCCTCAGCCAAGTGAGTACTTAGAGGACAACTACTTTAAGTGAAAGCTGCACTGTGAAGACCCTGTGACAATCCCTGCATGCCTTAATTTTCACTCCCTCCTTTGTCCAGGGTGCTTTGTGAGACAGTGAAGGATTTCGTGGCTCGAGTAGGGAAGGCCTATGAGAAGGCAACAGAAAGCTCAGAGGAATCAGAGGTCATGGCCAGGAAGGTAAAATTTGAAAAATTGTTTGGGTTTCTACTTCTGAAGTGTAAAACTGCTCTATTTTCAGAAAACTAGGACAGCAGCTGTTCGTCAGGCACTAAAAGAATGAGCTACCCAGACTACTGCTAGTTCTACTCAAATGTTGTTCTTCTCCTTGTAGTGCTGTGTCCTGAAGGAGAAGCTGGACTCATTGCTGAAGACACTGAACGATGAATCTCAAGCATCTTCATCTCTGCCAAACCCTCCTCCCACCATTGCAGAGGAAACCGAAGATGGGGATGGGTCGGGCAGTGCCTGTGACTCCTCAAGCGAGCGGTCCGTGGGCTCATCCTGCACGGCCCGGCCCCAGATATTCCGACCCCGGGAGCAGCTCATGCTCAGAGCCAATAGCCTGAAAAAGGCCATTCGCCAGATAATAGAACATGCAGAGAAAGGTGACATGTCAGGAGTCCTGCAGACTTTTGAGAATAAATTTCCTTTGTTCCGGGGGATCAGTAGGGTTCTTTATTGAGCACAGCTCTCTTGAGCTAGAGAAGATACTCAGAAAGCCTAGCTGTTTAGTTTCAGTGCCATCTCTACTGAGCCCACCTATTGGAAACGTTGCTCTGTAAATAAGCCTGGAGATCAAGGTGTGTTCTCTCCCATGGGGCTGGTCTAGGAAGTTCCTACCCTCCCACACTCTGTTAATTTGCATTTCCTGTCTGTCCCCACCCATACCACAATTGTGTCAGTGGAGCTGTTTGTGTAGCCTTGCTGTAAAACAGATCTGAAAATACTTAGGAAGAAAATATTTTAAGTGTTTTAACTTGTATTGTTTTAGAAATCTCTTTACAGCAGAGCCCAGCAAAACATTGCTGTGGCACAACTGCAAGAGCAGGCAGGAACTTCTTAAATGAGCTTTGTCCCTGGGAAAAACTTAAAATACTACACCTTTGGTACAAGTCAGTTCTGTTCTGGTATTAGCTTCTTAGGCAGGTGACTCCCTTCTCCACACCTTGACCCTTGTCTCTCTCCAGGCACACCCCTCATGGCTCAAAGTTTCGTTTCCTTTGTAAGGTGTCAGTCTCCCAGATGTTAGTCAGAAACAGGGGTTTAACTGAGACCAAAGGAAGTACTTTACAGCTTGTTACTGGAGGTAAAAGCATTAAAGTTGCAGATATGACATCTGTGCACACCCAAATGTGCACTGTAGACGATTGTGTAGTAAGTTACAAAGCATTGCAATGTTGCTTGGATTTCCAGCACGGCAGCATTGTACACAACCTCTGCTGAAGGTGAAGTGGTGTGGAATGATGAAAATGCAGCAAACAGCCTGTTTCTGGTGAAATAGGGGCCTTGACCTCACTCCTGCCCCACTTTGCTGCTGCTGCTTACCTTAGGCCAGTTTGATGTTTATGGAGTTCTTTTGGAGCCCAAGCAATTTGCTTAATCCAGCCAGAAGTGTTTCTATTTCTGCTAGACTAGTGGGTTGGAGTGCCTCATGCGTAGTTTTGATGAACTCCAGAGTCAGCACAAGGGAGGGGAAGAGACTGAAAGAAGGGGGGCTCATCCACCTGTGGAGGCAGAGAGCTGGTAGAGCAGCTGAGGTCAGTTTAGAGCTGTGCCCTGGCAGGGGCTTCTGGGGAGGAAAAGGCCTATTGATTACATGCAGTGGTCGTTTGATTTCTTTAGGCAGCATGCTAGTGTTTAAATCTGACCAACTCTCCAGCAAACTCCAGTTACATTTCAAATGTGTTTGTTCAACTTTTCCAAACTGTTTTTCCTCCTCCAAAGTATCTAATCTGATTCTTCCCTCTGTTTGTATTGGTTTCTACCAACTGCTATTTTTTTCCTCCTCCATTATGTGCATCTAAGTGTCCTTTTCAAGTGGCTTATGTTGTTGCACCACTACAGATTAAGCTAAAAGAAAATTCATTAATCACTTCATGTCTGTCTGGTTAGAATTCCTGGCAACATCTAAATGCAAATAAATGGAAGCCCATCACCTGTAGCACAGTTTGTATCTCAGGATGCATGAGTACCTGTGGCATTAAAGATGGACACTTCTTTTTAGAACCTCACTGTTAAAGGGCTCAGCAAAGTAAACAAGGAGCTCTCCAGAGCAGTCGAGACAAATTATAAAGGAAAGCTTTTTGTTATTCTTGTTCTTTCCTTTAAGGAACCGGGACATGTAGAGTCCCATCCTGTTGTTATTTACATCAGTGGGAGGTATTCCTTGCTGGAAGAGCTGTGAGGCACTCACCTATTTCATCTCTCCATTCAGCTGTAGATGAGCAGAATGCCCAGACCCAGGAGCAAGAGGGCTTCCTCCTTAGTCTGTCATCCTCTGAGGAGAACAAGTTGCTGAGGAACGAGGATAAAATGTCCCTGCAGTCATCACACAGCAGCAGCTATGGAGTGTCCAAGGGAAGAAGGAAAGGTACTGCTCTGGGGCCACCACCAGGCAGGTCTTGTTTGTGCATTCCAGTTCTTCTAGTTGTAAAAAGGGAAGGAGTGTTACGTGCATTACCTGCTGTGTTGTGTTTTTCTCTAATTTTTGCATGATTGCTCTTCAGGCCCTGCACATTTCTGTGCTCTAGCCTGTGCATTATACACCCCACTTTTTGCTACATCTCTGATGGCTGGTCTGTGATCTTAGCATACGGAGCCTGTGAGTCAGGAATTTTCTTGCACCTTAGCTGGTAGTCTGGGTTCTCTTGGCTTTCAAGTGCATGGACAAGGATGGTCGTGAGCATTTTTCGTGTCGTTTACCTGGTAAGATTTCCCTGCCATCCTTTGCAGATGACAGAGAACAGTAGCCAGTTTGCTTTAATAACTGTGTTATGTGAGTAATTTGTTAGAGATCCCTGACCACTGCAGACATAGTTGAAACTTCCCTGAGTATTGATTGGGAGCTAAATACCCTGATTATGCTGCTGGTACCAGCTTGTTCTCATCTCCATTTGTAATATTTTTCATGTGGCATTTTGGCGCTTCTGGTCTGTGTGGTTTTCTGACAGCACATATGTGACATCTCTGTCTCTTAATGACGGGTTCTGTCAACTCTTCTGGTGCCTCAGGTGTTTTTCTGTTGAGTGATTCCTGGCTTAGTCTTGCTGTGGTGTGCTGGTTGGGATCACAGCATTGTGTTTGTCAATAGCCGTATTTGGATTGTGTTTTACAGCATCCAAGTCTCCTTGCGAAAGACTAATAAACAAAGGAAGTTTGTCGCTGGGCAGCTCTGCATCTCTTCCTCCCCAGACAGGAAACCGGGACAACCTGCCAATGCTGAACACAAAAATCCTCTACCCAAGTAAGTGTAACGCCCACCTCTTCCCACTGAGGCAGCCAACTGCTTCATGGGTGACAGTAGCACAGGCTACAGTCCCCACATGAGAACATGAAATTGTCCTGCCAGACGCTCTTTTGTGCAGGGTTGACTTGGAGAGAAATTCAAGTGGAGGCTTGGAGTGAGCTGTGCTAGTTTCTAGTTTGTAGCTAAGACCTCTGCACAGATTATTATTAACACGGTGAAGTGGCAGAATTTAAATGCCATTTGCAAGGAGATACTGATCTCAAAGTAACCTAGAGAAGGGGAATATGAGAAATGTTTATGAAGAGTGGCAGCCATAGGCAGGGAGCAACAGTCTCTTCATGTGTGGGCTGAAATCACTGGAAGTGCAGAGACCCATCAGAATTCCCCCCTCTCACATCTTGTGCAGCAACTTCTCCCTGTCGCTGTGGCAGTGTTCTTGCACCTCTCCCCCCAAATTACTTGTTCAAATTGCTTCTTCTGGAAGCAGGTAATTTCCTTTCTCTCTGACAAATCTGCTGTTTGTGGGTCACCAGTTAATAATTTAAGGAGCAGAACACAGTAGTTCTTGAGCAACTTGGATAATAACTTCACTCTTACTCCTTTCTCTTTACTCACTGGAGAAGGGATGTTGCATGTCTCCCCCTCCAACAAAAACATTACTGCAGAGAATGCATCCCTATTTCCCCTTTCCATATTCCTGTACAACTATGCTGCTAGCCTTAGGCAATGCACCATCAGGCAGAAATCCTGCAGGCAGCCTCTGAGACCCTTCTCCTTGTCAAAAGAGCTAAGCCTCTGGAGTGGAAGAAAGCGCTAATGCTATTTGCTTTCTCCATAAATGATGGCAGAACATACTAACTCTTGTTATCTTGTCATGGAGGTTGAAGTTACCTGTTTTCTGCCTATTGTTAGTCATGCTCTTCTCCGTGGTCAATTTTCCTACAGATATCCGTGCTGGCATGTCTGGTTCTTTGCCTGGGAGCTCTGTCATCAGCCGATTGCTGATCCATGCTGATCCCTTTAACTCTGAGCCTGAAAATCTGTGAGTATGTGCAGGAGCTTGAAGGGAGGGAGTGGGTGTTTCTGAACAGAGCTCAGGAGAAGCAGATTAGTTTCTGGAGCAGAGTAACAGACTGCCCCAGCCCAGCGTTACATGACTGGGTTCACGTGCTGCATGTCACGGAATGGCAGCTGATGGAGTTGTACATTCAGTGACACATCTGACACAGTTTGGCTTGATGGTATTTTCCAACCTAAATGACTCTGGGATTCTATGTGAGATACACACCAAATGGTATATCGACTTGTGAATGAGATATTTGTTCTTCTCTTGGGCAGTGAATGTTACACAGAGAAGTGTGTCATGAATAATTACTTTGGAATTGGACTGGATGCAAAGATTTCTTTGGATTTCAACAACAAACGTGATGAGCACCCAGAGAAATGCAGGTGGGTTTGGCTTTGACGTTTGGATTGATGCTAGAAGTGACTGAAACCACTTCATGCTTCTGTGTGGTTTGGAAGCTGATTGTGTACAAGTGTGCTGAATGGGTGTGTTGTCTAAATTATCCTCCTTTGAGGCTTGAAATCATGATGGAGGAGATAAGTCACTGATTTATTACTGTTTTATTATGCTATAAGGCCTTTAAGTAGCTGTATTGGTGTAGGTTGAGCACATTGGTTCTTTTTATGTCATCTCACAAATTTTTCTCCTGAACTATTTAGCCACGAAAGAAGCACATCTCAGCTCTAAATGCCACAGAAGCTGGTTTTGGCCTTGATCCTGACTTAATACAAACTACAGGTTTGGGCTTTTGAATACCTGGGCAACTGCAGGGTCCTTTGTGTACGCTGGACTCGGTACATTGGCTGTACTTGAGCTAATACAACCAAACACTACTGACGTCCTGGTGTATGAGATGGACAAGTTTGGTGCCGAGGGAGTCTGTGTATGTTCCTGGTAGTGTGTGTTACTCAGTCATCCTCAATTCCTACCTGACATATATTTAAAGGGAAGTAGATTCCTAGCACAAACAGTGACCGCTCAGAGTGCTTGACCCTTTTGGAAGCAAAGTACCTTTGTGTTCTAGGACACAGCAGGTACCATTTCAATGTGAGGTTTTTATTTCTTCTTAGTGAAAGGGTGTCTGTGCTGACTTTTTCTCTTTTGATTTGCCCCCTTAGAAGTCGTACGAAGAACATGATGTGGTATGGAGTACTCGGGACCAAGGAGCTGCTGCACAGAACATATAAAAACCTGGAGCAGAAGGTCTTGCTGGAGGTGAGGAATTAGCATGCTCTTCTGTTCCTAAAACTGGGATGTCTAATTGCATCTCCCTTGGGCACTGTAACTTCGGCATGGTGATTCAGCTTCGTGATGTTTGCTTGTTGGATACAACTAGATGTGGCTTTTCCTGGTTCTGGAGGATAACTTGTATTCTCAGACCGTAAGGGAAGTATCATCCTGCTGGAAAGTATTTGCTGTTTTCAACTCAGTGTTTAGCATGGGTAAGATTGTTATGGTACATGTGGTATCTCAAGTGACTACATCATTGTAGATAGTAGGTACAGTGGAAAGCTCTTGATTTAACTGTGCTATAATTTGCATCGAACTGGAAAAGAAATACTGTTGTATAGGCTATATAAAACACAAACAGGTAACTTGCAGGAGGAGACCCTCATTACATAGGTGTTTCATGAGTTTTATTTCCCTTTCTGAAGGAATAAACCAAAAGGTTTTGCCAAGCCTCTCAGGTATTTCCTATTCCTGTCAGAGGAAAGGAAGCAACAATTTCTCTCTAAAATTCATGTCTGCCAAAAGAGGCCTGACTTTTGAGCCTTGAGTGGATATGTTCTACTCTGCTAGGCCAAAAATAAACAGGAAGAAACCTCAATTAATGTATTACTAAGTTGTGCAGGCTCTTTTCTGTTCTTAGAGCATATGCTCTGGCAGGAGGGGCTCTCTCCTGCTGGGCTGAAAGCTTTGTTGCCTTCTTTTCTGTGCAGTGTGATGGGAGGCCAATCCCTCTGCCCAGTCTCCAGGGAATTGCTGTACTCAACATTCCCAGCTACGCAGGAGGCACCAACTTTTGGGGGGGAACCAAGGAAGATGATGTGAGTATTCTCTAAGGCAAACCAGGAAATGTTTCTATTTACTGTTGCTTTTGAAGTCAAAGTCTCTGAGAATAGCGCTTGGAAGAAGAGGGCAACGGGCCTGTCTGCTTGTACTTTCTATGAAAAGTGGGTAAGATACTGACATTCAATCTTCAGCAGCTTCATACCCAGGCAGTCTGTAATGATTCAGAAGAAACATCACCAGACCATTTGGACCTGCAGGAAATGGTTTAAGTTGACCTTGTCCACACAGACTGGCTGAGAAGTAAAGCCCCTTGAAGGCAAAGGCGGGTAGATTTACTCGGAAACATTGTGTTGTTGGAAATGAAGGAGTGCCTACTCTGGAACGAATAATTATTGCCTTGTGACCTACAGCCTGTGTGTCTGCATTATACTTTAGCCACTGGAAGCACAGTGGGACTATCAGGCCTCCTTTTTCTCCCTCCTAGCTCACTGTAGATTGTCACCTTCAAGTCTTGTTTTTATACAGATTAAAGAGCATATTTGAGAGCTGACCTCCAGATCTGCACCAATAGGGGGTAAAGGAAATCTTCCTAATAGAGCTATATGTCAGCTGACTTCTCTCTTCCCTGCATCTGACAGACATTTACAGCCCCTTCCTTTGATGACAAGATTTTGGAGGTGGTGGCCGTGTTTGGTAGCATGCAGATGGCAGTGTCACGTGTTATCAACCTGCAGCACCACCGCATTGCACAGGTATCAGTTTTTGTGAGCTCTTGTGCCTGCCCCCTCTCCAGCTGGTGACTTTTGGGCCAGTTTCAGTCAGTAATGCCCTCACTTGTGCTCTCTCTGGTCCACAGAAAGAGCATCCACCAGGGCTGGAAATGAGTATGTTCAGGGGCAATTTGGGCATGGAGTTGTTTGCTAGCATTCATTGTGGTAGGAGTTAGACGAACAACTCAAAATACAGAGTAGTCCAAAGGCACAGCAAGTGCTCACTGCTGCTCAAGGGTAAGGTGTGCCCTGCTGCCCAGACACAGGTGTCTCAAGTAGCACCAAAGCTACAGCACCTGGGGAAGGGCTTTGCAAAGGCAGAGAATGGCTCATGCTTTTGGAAAACCAACATTTTGAAGTTTTCTGTGGTCACTTCTTGCAGTGTCGGACGGTGAAGATAGCAATCCTTGGAGAAGAGGGAGTTCCTGTGCAAGTGGATGGAGAAGCCTGGATCCAGCCTCCAGGTTACATTTGGATTGTTCATAAGAACAGGGCACAGACCCTCACCCGAGACAGGGTAAGAGCAGTTTTGCATACACTGTGCAGTGCACATGTGTTTTTATGTCTCATATTTCTGGAGAATGTGACAACGGCCACACATGAATGTTATCTTTGTGAATGCAAGAAGCTTATTTTGTTACACATTGTCAAACTTTTGGTAAAGAATATTAGACTTGCATTCACCACTTCAGAACTGGAACTGACATAAGTAAGGTTGCTTATGCAAGCTTATTTTACTTCCTTTTCTAGGTGCCTGGTGACAGTGTTTCTTAACACGTTTGGATGCTGTTTTTCCCACAGGATGCCTGTCTTGCCAAGTACCATGGATTGTCTAGATTCAACTGGTCAATGTCTTAATTTCTCATTATGGTTTAGTATGTGGCTTATACTTCATTGACCATGTGAAGCAACATCTTATGCTTTGTTCAGAAGTGTGTGTCAGTCTCATCTCATAATTTTCAAATATATCTGATGAGTACCAGCAGATAAGGAAGCCTTCTTGCTCTTTTACTGTATGACTGAGTGGTGGTAAGCCAAAGGAGAGGATAAAGGCCTTGCTGTGGCACACACAGGCTTTATGGTTCCTCACAATTTTCTGACTGTCCACGCATAAACAATTAAGTTGAGAGCGGCTCTTAATACTTTCCAACATAATGCCCTTTTACTCAGCTTCCAGAACAAATCAAGGTCCTCTGCAAAGGACTCCTCCGCTGAATTAAAAGAAAAGAGAGAAGGGCAAAGAGGGAAAGGGAAAGCAGCCTGATACAGGCAAGAAGTTGTAAACATGATGGTATGAAAAGAAAGCAAAGGTGGGCGTGCAAAGCCTCTGTTATGGTAGGACTGTGCACCTGAGACCACTTGAGCTGAGAGAGAATAGTGGATATTGATCATAGAACCACAGAATGGTTTGGGTTGGAAGGGACCTTAAAGGTCATCTAGTCCAAGCCCCCTGCTATGGGCAGGGACACCTTCCCCCAGGCCAGGTTACTTAAAACCCCATCCAACTTGACCATGAATGTTGCAAGAGATGGGGCAGCCACCATCTCTCTGGGCAATCTGTGTCAGTGTTTCATACTGCTCATGATACAAAATTTCTTCCTTATATCTGGTCTGAATCTACCTTCTTTTAGTTCAAAGGGTGTCCTGTCACCCCTTGATATGATTGTTGTGGAGAGGAGGAGACAGGAATAGTGCACAGAGTCTTTTGTGGAAGGTAAGAGCTTCTGCAGCGTCACACTGTCACTTGGAGAGGAAGTGACTGAAGGAGATAGAGTGCAAGTGGGAACAGGATTCCTGCTCTTAAGGTAAAGGAAGGGAAAAAAGGAGAGGCAACTTACATGTGGGTATGGTGGGAAAGGTGGAGTGAAGCACAAGAGGTAGAGAGGGCACAGCAGTCCCTCGTGAATGTGCTGTGTGTTGGGCCATCTGAAGCCATAGCTGTGGTTGTGCCATTCCATTCCTCACTGCCTGCAAACCTGGTTTTGCAGGCATGGAATTGCCACAGAGGAAGAGGTTACGGTTTTGCAGAGGAACACTCAACTTTGTCTCGGCCATGGGCTTATCCTTGTTTTTTCTGCTGTCCTTTTGATGATCATGACACACACCTTCCTTCACAGAGTAAACCTGTCCTATACAGTTGATGCAGTGGGGTCCCCTCTTCATTTATGTGACCCTGTACCTTTAGTAACATTTTTCAAATATGATTTTGGATATATAGTTTCCTGAACTGAAGTTGGGAAAACTCAAATTCCCTTATTTGGCTTCATCTGGACCACTGAAGAGACATCAGCAGGACTGAGATCAGCAGGTAGCTTGCACTGAGCTGACAGAGCTGACCGAGCCTGACAAAGTCCTGTAGAAGGGGCAGTAGGAGAAGGGAATGCTTTAGCACAGGGCTCCTCAGTTTCCATTCTCACTGTATTCAGTTTTGATCCTTTTGTGTTGAATCTGTTTCGCTTCTTCCCACACCACTAGCTGCTGCCAGCAGGAGTATCAGTAGGGGTGCAAACAGGACAGGTCCTAGCTCTGAGTTCAGCTGCTTGTCCCACCAGTTCCTAAGGAAGCCCAGTTTACTTCCACATAAGGAGGAGCCTTGGACAGTTTTAATTTCAAGCTCTCAGGTGTCACAGTAGTACTGAAGTGTGGAGGTGATACAACTGCTCAAGGAAAAGGCTTCCACCAGTAGGAAATGGATGGATTTTACTAGTCTGGCCCTTGAAACTGGCCTAACCATTTCGACTAAAACTATGCGTAATCAAAAATGAAGCCAAGGCAAGCATGTGGCATGGAAAATTTCGGCCCAGCCAACTAGTTAGCAAAGTTCTAGGCAGCTCAACAACTGGGTCCTTCAATGAAAAGTATCTGTATCAGACCTACATGTTTTACAGGCATAGGCACAGTCGTTGGGTTTTTATAGGAGCTTCACAAGGTACGTGATAGTTTGCTTGCTGTGTTTTTAGGCGTTTGAGAGCACCCTCAAGTCCTGGGAGGACAAACAGAAGTGTGAGTTGTCCCGACCCTCCTCTTTCTCTCTGCAACCAGAGATCATGTCTGAAGAGGAATCAACACAGATCAACCAGTTTGGACAAGCTGCAGGTGCTCTGATCCACAGGTGTGCCTCAACCTGCTTTTGGTGATAGAGCCCTCCTTTGGGGCCTGAAGTTCTTGTCTTACTTTCTGTTCCAGGAGATGTTCCTGTTCACTCTTACCTCAGAAGTGCTGGTCTATGTCACTGGGAGTAGTCTGATTCATTATGCACTCTCCCAGCTGTATGAGGACTGAAGTTAAATAAACTTTCTTAGGCCATTCTGAACAAAAAATAGTACTTTCATGAGCAAACATGGGTTCTTTAATACTGAAAGAACCCATTCTCTTTAAATTACTTTTTATCAGAAAAAAACCAAAAGCCTCTCTCGGAGCTCAGATGGCAACCTGAGTTCTTGTAACCGTGATGCCCAGCAGAGATTTTTTGAAAGAAATCACTGTATGCTCATCTGTTCATCCTTTAGTCAGGCATTCTGCACCTTGGTCTGAGCTTCTGAGAGGTGAAATTCCCAGTCATCAGAGAAGTGTTAATTAAGCTGCCACAAGTGCAGTTGCCTTTCAGTTCACTGTGGCCATACTGAAATGTCTGGGTTGTATCTCTCACTGATACCGATTTGTGTGCAGAATTGAACATGCACCTGGAGTTGTGCCTGTGAGACCTGCCTGTGTGTGCTCACTATGTGGGGAGAGCTGTCCTGCTTTGCGAGGGGCTGTGCCCCTCCTGTGCTCCAGCCCTGCCTGTGTTGCTGGGATGGTTGTTAGGAGGAGATACCCAATCAGAAGAGATCTCCTGCTTTGAGCATGTGCTGATGCAATCTGTAATTCTCTCTTTAGCATTCGGGAAATAGCTCAGTCCTATCAGGACATGGAACAGGAGCTTGCCCATGCTGTCAATGCCAGCTCCAAGTCTATGGACAAAGTCTACGCTAAATCCAAGTCTACAGAGGTACTTCACTCACTTGGCATCTCCCTTTTTGTCCTTGCTCTATAGCTCTTGGTTTTCCTTTCTGATTGACCAAAAGTAGACCCTGCCTGTCTAAGACTTCTTCATTTTGAGTGCTCAGACCTCTACACTTCTAGACTTAACTTGTGCATGAATTGCTTCCCTGCAGGGTCTGAACTGCAGCCTTGTGGTAGAGATGGTGAATAATGTCAAAGCCCTGCACAACGAGACAGAGCTGCTGCTGGCAGGCAAGATGGCTCTGGTAAGGAGCACAAAGTAGGAGGAATACAGCCTCTCACTTCCTCCCCTTTCCTCCTGTTGCCTTGACATAATATTTTGCTGGTGTTGGGCTTCCTTGTCTTTGTGACTCTGAAAGTCAGTTTAAATGTTATCATCCAGGAATTAGGATGGTTTTGCTATGTGGGCATGATGCGCAGTCAAGGTAGATTCTGTGGAGTTTGGAGCTCAGAAAAGTGGAGAATCATGGACTTGGTAAGGTCTGGGCAGAGTGCCTGCTGTGCGCTTCCTTTTAAAAGGAGGAACTGCTTTGTTAGCTAGGAATTTTGAGGCAAGGGCCTGACTGTGTTCCACCGTGTGGCTTTTAACTCTGCTTTGCTTCCATTTCTGATCCAGCAATTAGATCCTCCCCAGAAGGAGCAGCTCCAGGCAGCCCTGGCAGACATGGATCTCCAACTGAGGAAACTGGCAGAAATCCCTTGGCTGTGGCAGCTTGTAGAGCCCTGCGATGAGGAGGTGAGGAGGACCAGGGTTATTTTTTCCCTAGTTGTTCTGTTTTTCCCTACTTGACTGTGAGTGTTTGACTTCCTGAGACTATATGACTGATGTGAGAGAACATAATTAAGAAGGAAACTCGACTCCCTAGGGCTAAAGTATGTAATTTCCTGCTAATATTCCTTGCCTGACATGGTATCAACTTTCTCTGCTTCCTTTCCTTTCGTGATCAGAATGAATATAGATTTTTTTTTCCCCTCTCTTACAAGGTCATGGAGCTGAGCTTGACCATGGTTTTTGTCCATTCCAATCAATTTGTGACTGTGAGCCTGATTTTCCCTTTCTGTCCTTGCAGAACCAAATGCTGGATTATTCTAAACGCAGCCGCAGTGGCAAGTTCCGCCTGGTGACCAAGTTTAAAAAGGAGAAGAACAACAAAAATAAGGAGACTCATAGTAGCATGGGACTGCCGGGTACCAAGTCTGCTCATTCACTGTGTCTCTTTGTCACACTAGTGTGGTCATGCCACTACCGCTTCTCTGTCTGGCTCCTCACACATTCTCTCCTCCTCTGTTTCACCTGCATCTACCTTTTCTTGGAGGTCTACTCCATCATCTTCATGTCGCAGAGTAGCTTTTTGCTCCCTTCCAAGTCATGATCCCCCAGTACCATGCAAATGTTCCTGAGCAGGAACGGGAGGTACCCTCTGAAGAATTCTCTCCACACCCTACAGATTTCCAGGGATATATCAGGGTGTTTCAGGAAGTTATTTGAGAATTTTGACATTTTAAGTATCAAAATGACTGCGGGGCCCAAGTCCGCGAAACTCCAGTCTCATCACTGCTAATTCTCTGTGATATGGTAAATGATGTTTTTCTCATTGATTCACCTTCAGGCTTTAACAGATTTCATGTCTAATTGGCTGGGGCTCAGCATCACCACAGGTGCACCCCGACCTTTAATCCTACTGGTCAGTAGGTAAAACCTGGCCATGAATCAACAAATTACTATTCAAGACACTTTCTCTCCAAATTGGGTTAGTTGATTTTTGGTTTATGCTCTTCTTACAAAGGCTTTCTTCTAAAATTCAGAAGTACTCCCTGTTCTGCGGGCTTCTGGGTCCTGTCTTCTGCTGTGGCATTTTGGGTAGTCTCCTTCTGTCTGACAGGCTTGTGTTCATTTGTTGCCTCCTGGAATTTGAAAACTTTATTATTCTCTTATTTGGAGGCTGTACAAGAAGGTGGAAGTCTAAACCTCTAAAGTCTTCCTCTTCCTTCAGACAAGAGGGAGAGAGTTTGGCATTTTGTTTACTGAGCACAAATGGTTATACATAACAGCAAAGCAATCTGTGCTGTGATTCTTCATCCTGTGTTTTCTGAATCTGTTGTTTTGTACACAGAGGAGTATCAACGAATTGACTCTTCTTAAACATGGAAGTACACTTTAAAAAACATATCCAATCCCATCAAAACAAACATGCACTTCCTCCTCGCTGTACTGCAACAGGCCTCTGCTTAAGGGAACACCTTTTCCCTTTCTCTGCCCTACCTCCTCCATTTGAAATCATAGGTCATGCTGCACTCCGCTTGGTTTGAGGCTGTGGTCCTGCTTGCCCTCCTCCTCTGGCACTCAGTGCCATGGTGTCCTCATCTCTCACTGTCTCCTGGGATTCTGGGTACTCAATGCACTCCTGCTTTTCCATCTCTAACAGTTCACCTCTGGGGAACGGAGGAGGTTGCGGCCTGGCTTGAGCATCTCAGTCTTTGTGAGTATAAGGATATCTTCATCCGGCATGACGTCCGGGGCTCTGAGCTCCTGCACCTCGAGCGGAGGGACCTCAAGGTACTTTCATGGTCAGCTCATGAGAAATAGCCAGCTGCATCTGCATGACTTCTGTGCTGAATGTGCTTGGAAGTGGTCTGCCTGCTGTTCATTCCAGTGCCGTGGCAAGACAAATGGGGTCATTGCAGCCTTGTTTTATTTTCTCACCTTTTCAGGTCACCTGGTTTGTAATAGCAGGAAGGTAGAAGAGGTAGTTGAGGGACCACAGTCTGGAGATGTGATACAGTCCAGTATACAGATTGCAGATAGTGTTCTTCCGAGTCTCTGATTTTAATGATGGAACTTTTGAACTTCGTAGCTACTGCCTCATCTTTGCAGAACATGCTGTGATTGGAAAAATGTGATTCTTACCGTGCAGTGACTGAACAAATAGATCATCACACGTCTTTGTTACCAGAAAAAGCGATTGTGCGCTTTGATGAGGCTCCTAGATGGAGGGAATCTTTTTTAATATTGCATAGCAACCACATTGCACAACTTTTCATCTCCTCACCATGAGATACTGTCTCTACAGAGAGAACTTGAAAGTGGTGGTTCTTTACATGTGCAGGAGACTTGTGTCATCATTATGGTCACTTGCATAGACTAAGCAGGAGAACACTTGTGAAGTGGTGTGTGGCATTTCTTGAATGCCCCTTGGATGTCTTGTGTGATTTTGACTGTGTTCCCATTGGGAGGTTTGCTGTGACCTGTGTAGCTGATCCCTCCACATGCCATCCAGCTGCAGCCTGGGTTTTGCTGCATGGTACCCAGTTGCTTAATGTGACTGATTGGTTCTTCCTGCATGTTTTGGCTGCTAGCTTAAGTGTGTGCTCTTGCTGTTCTCTCAGTCTCTGACAGTCAAAGCAATTTGTGTTTCTGGCGAATGGTCCGCAGTTGTTTCTATGCATTTCTTTGTGCCTGCTCTGTGTTCCTTACCAGCTTTTTGACATGTGGTTGGAGGTGCTGAATATAACCCTCAGGTTTGTAATCTTTCCGGTTGGTTCCCTCCTCTCTTTGTAACTGATTGATGAGTTTGTAACCATTGCTTGGCCACCTGGAGTTGCCTCCTGCCTTTCTGTGAAGGTAAGTTTTTCTCTTTTCTTCCAGGACCTGGGTGTGACCAAAGTGGGTCACATGAAGAGGATCCTGCATGGGATCAAGGAGCTGAGCCGGAGTACTCCTGCCAGCGAGGCTTAGCCTCTGTGTTCACAGCCTGTCTCTACCATTCCCCCTAACTGCACAGCAGTCACCTCACAGAGCAGATGTGCTCACAACTGTCTGTACTGAACAGCCAAATTGGAACTGTTCAGAGCTCATATCAACCAAGCATGGTGCTACTTTTTCCTGTGGGGTACGGCTGCATCGAGTTGAGAGGCACCTGATCTGCAGTTGACAGAGCCTCCCAGAGGGAACTCACTCACTATTTGAAGAGCCATGTCCTCTGACGTGGGAAGCTGTGGTTCCAGTGACAGTGCAGGACTCCTGAGAATTGCAACACAGCTACCTTTACTGGATAACTTCATCACAGTAGAATCATTCAGGGCAAAAGATATATTGGCCAGTCTTAGTTCAGGAGCATCTGACAGTCTTTTCAGACCCAAAACTTTCCTGCTCATCTCTGTGTCACACCTGTATTTAGTGCATATAAGTGGGACAAAGCTTATTCTTGTGTCTTACTGCTCCCTTTTTAATACACCTGTAACTGCATGCAGTTTGCAGGCAAAATTCAAAGCCAGTACAGACCTCCTCTGATGAATATCCAGTGATTCTCGTTCACTTATGCCTTTGCAACAAACAATGCATGTGGTTCACCAGCTGCCTGGGCCTCCCACTGGGCCTGGCTCTCCTCATCTAGCCAAGGGCAATGGTACAGCCTTCAGGTGTTCAGGCATCACAAGCAATTGTTGAGAAGTTCTGGCAATGAGAAGAGACAAAATTCTGAAGCTCCAGAAGGTTGCAGGAGATCAGTTCTGACTCCCTCTTCTGAATTCATCTTCAGGACACCAGATAAAAGGGAGAGGAAAGCTAACAAGCTGTTTGGGCAGCACAAGAAGTGTAATGTAGTGAAATGAGATATAGGACAATTTGCTCCATCTTGGTGGAGGGAGCAGCATGACTGGCAACAGCCAGGAGTGGCTTCCTCTCCATTTAGTGCCACTTCTGTGGCCGCAAACAGTAGAGCTGTTTCTTTGCTTCGGCTTGCAGTGCAGAAAACTATTGTGTCACAAAATATGTGATTTATGTCTAGTACTTGCATCTTTTAACCTGTCTTGGTTTTAGAGGCTTTTCCACCTTCCTTCTCTCTTTTGCTACCTTTCTCCTTCACTCCAAGGTGATACCAAAGGATTAGGATGACTCAGTACCTCCGATGGAGAAACCGTGTGCTGTCAAAACATCAGAGCGCTGAGAGAAAGAGGATTGTTATTGAGTACATGAGCATTATAATGATAACTGGAGTATGTTGATAAATTGCCTTTGGTATCATCAACAGCAGAGCATGGAAAAATCCGTGTCTCCGACTCAAAGTTTCTAGATGCCTAGCCCCAGCTTGGTGGCTGTTGAAGTCCAAGACCAGCATGGATAGTTATATCACTATGTTTATCACTGCGAAGGGAATTTGAGAACAGCCAGTGCTGTAAAACCTGGGAGACAACAGACTGCTCTGTCGTTTAGTGTGTATTTATTTTTTTTATTATTACAGTGTGGCACCTGTCTGACTGTGGATGCAGACAAAAGGCCACATACACAGTGGCATAAAAGATCATTTCCTGAGGACATCATTCTTCTTTGTTGTTTGTAAGGATTTTTATCAAATTGATACCACCTCTCTAGTCTAACAACAAGCAATCAAGTTAGTTTATGTAGACTTGTCAGCTTATAAAGATTCTGGGTTGATTTCATGCTGGGCAAACTCCATTGAATTCTCTAGTCTTTCACCAAGGATTATTCCAACTCTCCCTGTCCGTTCTAAGCAGTCATCCACATGTCTCCTCTCAGCCTGGTGAGTGACAGGGTTTGCTCATGAGAAGGTAAAAGAAGACTAAATGTGCTTAATCCAGGTAGAAACATTTCTGATATAAATTCTGTAGGGACTGAGCAAGAAATATGTCCAGCTTTGCCCTGAATTTGTTTTTCCTACCTATACATTGGCAATTGCTTGCATAGCTGTATTTTTTATTTCTCAGTACAGAACCCCTTCACTATATTGAATTCCTGAGGTATCAGATGAGTAAGAATTGCAGACATACTGTATTTTCCCACTTGCCTGGTGATGCACAGAGCTGTGTGTGGATGATAGTGAGGAGAAGCCTCCCCTAAGGAGAGCTCAAGGCTGCAGCCATCCTCCCTGGTGACATGTGGTGCAGCCCACTGCCCATTCCGGGAACAGTCCTGCTTGGGATGTCGTGTGCCTTCCCAGGAGGGTGCAGCAGGGGAGTGAGGCAGGTGGTAACTTTGGAAGAGAGGTGAGATCTGTGTTTGTTCCTCTTTGTGGTGAAGGAACTGTTCTGGCTCTGAACTTTCCCCAGGCAACCTCACAGTTAAAGATGCATAAACAGTATGCACTTACCTTGCTTGCTTAATCCCCAAGGGATTAAATTCTTGCCTCCATAGAAACAGCCCCTCTCTACTCTTTCTGCTCAGAGCAACAGAGGAATCCAAAGAGTTTTTACATTCAGGCATGTTCCTTAATTCGTGCCATATCAATCAATATTAGCCATCTGCTCTGAGATGTACAAACCCATCTTCATTTCTTTTGCTTTTATGATCTTTGTGTCAGTGCCTTCAGATCCTTTTTGTATGCATGCACAAGGAGTTGACAGCCAGTATATTCTTGTCTGTTGCTTATCAGGGAGGGAGTTCTACCTTTTAAGAGCTAGCAAATGGGATCCACATTTAACCTGAGTGCCTTTGAATATTTGTTAAGGTACAGATCCAACAAAAGGGTTGTAGCTCTATGTGTCTCACTGGGAATAATGCAGATTTCTGTTGCAGAGATTTTGTGAATAAATGAAGATGACTTGTGTTGAACATCAGTGAGAGCCATCTGCAAAGTAGGGAGCCAGGCCGAACTCCTGGCTACATTCCGAGTTCCTCTTCTGTCATCTGATAATATTTTGTAGGAGAGAAACTCAGGAAAGACAGTTAGTAAAAAATCTGCTGCTTTGCCAAAAAAAGAGACTGTCCAGAAGTCTCAGGTGAAAACACCAGCTCAAGAGAAGCTAGAACTGCACATAAGACAGTGTTTAATCTCTTAAAAAATGCAACTCCTATGAGAGCTGCATGGCACCTTCTGTTCATCATCCCTGCCCTTGGCAGTGGCTTCAGTGAGCTGGGCATAGGGTTCCTGCCAGGAAGAGGTTTCAGTCTGTTCTCTCACACTCTGGCACAGTCCTGGATGTTTAATGGCAGATTCTGGGCAATGATATTTGGGTTAAGTGGGATTGCATGCAGTGGGAACTCGAGGGACGTATGGTCTGTGAAGCAGCTGCCAGTGGTGCCTGCTCTGGGCTCCCTTTGGGAGGGTTGATCAAACCTTTCTTGTTTTGGCTTGGGGGATCTTCATGCTCCCTGCTCTGCAGTGGAGAGAGCTGTGCCACTGGGTTCCTGGAGGTGCCTGGGTGGGCTGCACCAGAGCCAGGCACCTGGGGGCTTCCAGCTCTGCCAAGGCCTTCAGTGCCAGTCCTTGGAATGTTTCTGCACCCAAATCGAATGGAGCTTTGTTCATTGTTTTAGTGTTATTTAAAAATGTGCATACTAGAGACCTGATTTTAAAAAAGACTGTTTACAAGAAATATTTTGTATCTTAAGATGTGTGTACTGTAAAAAAGAAAAAAAAAAGGAAA
Source organism: Sclerurus mexicanus (assembly GCA_013396755.1). Taxonomy (NCBI): domain Eukaryota; kingdom Metazoa; phylum Chordata; class Aves; order Passeriformes; family Furnariidae; genus Sclerurus; species Sclerurus mexicanus. Next base: position 100,937 of record VWZF01003020.1, read on the forward strand.
GGATGAAAAATGTTTTTCTACAGCTGTCAGCAGTGACTGCATGTCCATATCATTGTCCACCGATCATTGTTCCTCAGGGGTCTCCCCGCCATTCCTGTGATTCCTGTCAAAAACATAGGGAAGCAAGTGAATCCCTGTACAGTCTTGGGAAGAAGGTTTTGTGCCTTAAGAATGGGACCTGCTTCCCTCCTATTTATTGTGTTAATTTATACAGTGATTACCATGGAAATGTCTCTTGTATTTTTTTTTTGTACATAGTTTACTGTTGATTGTTGTAAATAGATTTTTCTTGTATATAAAGTAAACATGTTTCTGAGCTTCCAGTAAGGATTCTCCATTACATATTTTGTTGTGAGTGGGCTGCTGTGCCTGTCTGGTGGGAACCAGCTAATAAAAACCTGTGCTGTGATCAAATGGCTTTATCTGACTTGCATCAGAAGTTCAGAACTGTTCCTTAAAGAAGAGTGAAATGGTAAATGGGAGTATTGTATATTAGTTTTGTAGTGGCTTTTTGTGCTGGTTTAAGTGGAGTAGGAGACATCAGGTAGTTTATTTTCATTAGCTGTATCTTGCAGTGAACAAATGATGTTTCAAATGTGGTGATTCTGCTGGTGCTCATCCTGCTCATAGCTCTTCTGCCTGCAAACTCCCAGCTTGATGGGCAGACACTGCCAGGAACACAGCAGGCTGTTTGTTGTTACATCATGTGTTTGCAGAGCTCCCATGAGTGCTGTGACCCTGCCAGGTGGTGCAGTGCCAGGGTGAGAGGGGAACAGTTGTTCTCCATTGGGTCCTCTGTGCACTCCATGTACTGCAGGCAATGAGTGAAGGTGCATTTACCAAAATGTGGTAGAAGGGTATTTTCTCATGGAGTGTAAAAACTCAGTGCCATTAAATGACACCTGTAAACTTGAAAGGACAGAATTTGGAGGTGTTTGGGTGAGCAGTCCATAGAGCTGATTGTGATAAGCTTTCTCTTCCATCTGTACAGATTGGTGTGTCCATAAGATGCTGACAGGAAACTTCCAGCAGACTAATTTAAACTGAGAGGATGGTTGTAGAGTTCTGCAGTACTGTTGCAAAATAGATGGAATGTAAGTTGTAATGGTCATGAATATTTTCTATGTTAAAAACACCTTTGTACTTGATATTTAAACAGAACTGTGAAGAGATGTTTTATGTGGCAGCAACATGAGAAACCATACTACTCTTGCAAGATTATTACAATCATTCATTACTATGTTAGTTACATAGAACTGGAATAAGGAGAACAGAAAAATCATATCAGACCTGAGTGTTGGGCTCTTCAAGTGGCACTACAGAAAACATGCAAAGAAAGCAATAGCAGAGACAGAAGATATTCTTGGTCTTCCAATCCAGATAATTTGTTTTGGTCTGTTTTTAATTATATGGCGGAAACCAATAATAAAAAACACATTGCCCCACTCAGTGTATCCATCGCTGGGATGCCAGACCTGGTTAGGGCTACCATCCTCTTGGTTTGATTTAACTCCCACATGGGTCTCAGGAGGCGGGAGTGAGTTGGGAGAGAGGTGTGCTGGGAACATCTTGAAGTGCCAATGAGTCTTAAAAAAAAAAAGTATTTTTATTCTGCTGCTGTTTGCCTTGTCCTAGGTGTTATTGGGTTGGGAGTGTTTATGTGTTTGGTTATTTTAATAGAGCATAAAGTGTCTGGAGAGTTGAGGAGACAGCAAGGAGATCTGCTCCAGCTGAATGGGCAGCTCTGCAAACCAACAGGTTCAGAAGCAGCCCTGCTATTCCTCACCTGTAAAGCAGCAGCAGAGTCATAAGGTCAATTCCTTTTTGGCAGCTCCGTGGTTGGGATGAATAACTGTGCACCCCCCAGCTGGGCCTGGAGCAGCTCGAGGGGTTTAATTTTCATGTGGGCAAAATGAAAAGGCTCTGAGACTAGGAAGTTAGATTTCGTAACAGCTAAAAGATTTATGACAATTCTTAAGCAACTTCTGTCTGAAGAGTTCCAGCATTTTGCTGGCTTACCAAGTGACCTTCATGGTGAAATACAAGTCAGTTGTGGTCTATGGCTTTTCCTCCTGGGAGCAGGGAAGGGAGTGGCCCCTTCTCCAGAAGCAGGTTGGTTTGCACTCATGGGCTGTGCTGTCTTGTTTCACGTGCTTCATGGGGAGAGATGACAGCTCACAGAACACTGGGTTTCTGCAGCTCTTGCAAGAAATCAGGACCCAGGATGAGAAGGAGACCTTGGCCAAGCTGTGGCAGGTAGAGGCTCCAGTGTGCATGTAGGAAGGAGGCTTTGTGCTGTTACTATTCAGTGAATCGTTACAAATTAAAAGCTGTCAAGTGGGAAGCACTGATGGATGCAGCACGAAGTGATTGCTGAAGAGCTGCAGGGTTTGATTTTGTGTGTGTGTGTGGTTTTTTGGTTTTTTGGTTTGGGTTTTTTGTTTGTTTTGGGTTTGATTTTTTTTGCCACCTCAGTTTTCTTCTCTATCAAAATTTACATCTGTCTATAATTTATTTATGTAAATTGATGTTTTAAATTACAATTTCAATATAGAAAAATTTGAGAGGAGTGATGTAGCACTGATGGCTACGTAGCTAAGGTCTGAGAACCTGTTTGAGAATTCTCCAGGAACTTTCCTGTAGAAGAGGCAAAACCAAAGCTTTTGGATTTTTTACACGTACGGGAAAGAAGAACAGAGTGTGCACTCTGATGTGCTCTATCCTTTCAGATTGTGTGGGGGGATTCTCTTTAAGCTGTGGAATGTGGAAGCTCCATGATGCTTTTTTACTTCAAGGAGATGATTTCCTTTGATTATTATTGCCTGTTTATAATAGCTGTGAATTAGAACTCTCCACAGTGTTAAATTATATGGAGCCTCTGCCTTGCCATTCTCTTGTGAATTTTCCACTTTCTTCTCTTTACCCTTTTCTAGACCTCTTTAGAAAAATCCCTGTTTTTTTAATGAAGATAAGCTAGAAAGCAGAGAGCCCAGCACTGTAATTGTCTGGATTGAAATAGTTTCCTGGCATGCAAAACTGGGCAGATCTTGAGGTACCCTAGCGCATCTTTTCTTCAATCCCATGCGCCAGCAGTTGTAAGATCATCTGAGAGCCCAAGTGCTGGCTTTTAAAATACTTATTTCTGCACTGCAGTGGCAAGAAAAATGGGAAAACAGGAAAATAAAGCCCTCAAAACACAAGGGCTGATGAAGAAGTAAATTAATTCTTTCCGAGTATCAGTATAGGCATTTAAAAAAACCAAAAAACAAACAAGTAATTTTTAGGAGGCTGATATACACTGGTTTGGATCTTTTAGGTTGGCAGTTGATATGCATGTCCTAAATTTCCAACCTATACCAAGTTTTAGAGACAAAAGTGTATTAAAACGCATGCAACTGGTGTTGTAGCAAATAGCCAGGTCAGCTACATATATGAATAATGCATGTAATACGTGGTCCTACCCATGTTTCTATTTACATTTCCTATTTTATTTTTCCTGTATTCAAGTATGTTGCATAAACTTCATTTGCAGCAAAAATCTGTTGTGGTTAATGTCAGCAGAGGTTTTCTTGTGGGATGACTGAACTGAGGATAAAGGACATACCAGCAGGACACACCTTCCCCAGCTGGGATTTGGAATGCCAGAGTATTTTAGCTCAAGTCCCCAGTGGTTGAACTTTGAACCCTTTGTTTAATGAGAACTTGTTTTTAAGAAAGTCCATGGTCAAGTTTGTGAAGGAAAAAATAATAAAAAAAAAATTTGTATAAGCAGTCAGAGCTCTCCTGGACAGTGTCACGGGATGTGAGCTGAGACCCTGAGAGGGCCCACCTTTCCCTGGCCCCTAGTGGCACTTCCCCTGACAAGAGACCTCTGAGGACTCCTGGCTGCACAGGTAATTTGCATGAAGATGCTGTGTCCTCAACATTATGAAGACTTTCTTCACAGAAAGGATGATTAGACACTGGAAGAGGCTACCCAGGGAGGTGGTAGAGTCCCCATCCCTGGAGATGTTCAAGGAATTACTGGGTATGACTCTCAGTGCTCTGAGCTGGGTGAGAAGGTGGTGATTGGTCACAGGTTGGACTCAATGGTCTCAGAGGTCTTTTCCAACCTCAGTAATTCTGTGACTCTACTGCCTGGCTTGCAGAGGTGCTGCTGTACACACTGTTCTCAGAGAAAGGGGACATGCTGATTCGCCCACATTCAATGCAAGAAAAGTTCTGAGGAGGATTGGGTTTTCTTCTCTAAATGTTTAATATTCAGAATTCAGTAGACTACTTTGTGCTGAAGAGAGCTAACCCAGTACACCAAAAGATGCAGCGTGCTGATACAAGCTTATATCTGCTTGTGGCTCTCGGGATTATTTCCCTTGGCTGTTTTGGGGGGGAGCCTTTAATGAGAAAGTGAAGTGGGAGGACTCTTAAAAATTGCAGTATATGTCCCTTTTCAGTGATTGCATGCTGTGAGAAGATGGTAGGATCTCTGAATGGGCCTTAGCACTGGGTGGTTATGCTTACAAACCAAGCATTTCTGCTTGCCAGAGAATCTAAAGGAAAAAAAAACCAGATTTGAAAAAGGCAGAGTGGGTTCTTCAGCTGTTTCCCCTTTCCTTTGTGTGCAGGTCATTTGTCAAGCTCCCCCTAAGCACTGTTTGTTTAACGACTGAAAATGAAGCACTTCATGTCACTCCAAAGAGTAAATATCTGAAGTTATGGATTAACTAAGTTCCAACAGAGTTCATGGCGGAAGAATAGATCACGCTGATTCCCACTGAACAAAGCAGTAAGTGCTTCAAAAGTATTGTATCCTTCGTGATTTCCAAGGACAGCTTGCTTTAAGGAAGCAGGAAGCTTGTCAAAAATGCCCAGTGGTAAGGGGAGGGTGTCACGGCAGACAAGAAATGTTTTGGGAGAGCTGCTGATGGGTATAAGGAAACGAGCAAACCAGTGCGGAGGGACTCTGTGAATGGCTGCTCCAGAGCTGGAGTCAGAGAATCAGGGCTGTGACAAGCAAGTGAAGGAGCTGGCTGAGCTGTGTGCAGCAGGCTCTTGCTGTCACTTGGCAATGCGCTCCTCTTCACACCTGCCTTTTCGTGCTCAAGGTGACTCCTGCTGCAGTATGTGGAAGTTCCTTATCCTAGGGCTGCTGCTGGCTGCCTGCTCTGCTCAGGTCTGTGGCACCTCAAGTAAGTTTTCATTTTAGAGAGACCCTTCACCCTTCCCCAGTTGCTGCAAGTGCATTTCCTGCTCCTCTCTCAGTTAGATGGAGTGGCTGGAATCATTCCCATTGCTAGGGGATTTTTGAATTCCTCTAAGAGCTGACAGACAGTGCTTGGCCATGACAGCTGCCTGATCACAGCCCTCCTGAGCCCCTGCGCTGTCAGAGTAGCACAGGGCGGGGGCTGAAGCTTTTGCATCACAGCACCAACGGGCAGCCCCTCTTGCTGTGCAGGATCAGGGCTGGTGCTCTGCTAAGTGTCCTTTCGGAAGCACCACTACTAGTTTTCAGCCAGCTCTTTTTTCTGCTTGTGCTGTCACATTTTTGCTTTTAGTATTTTACAGCACTAAAGATGCAAACCAAGTCCTGAGGATCCAGAAGCGGGCTAACTCGTTCCTGGAGGAGCTCAAGCCAGGCTCTGTGGAGCGGGAGTGTGTTGAAGAGCACTGTGACTTTGAGGAAGCCAGTGAGATATTTGAAACCAAGGAAGCAACAGTAAGTTGTGTTTTTAAGGATGAGTGGGGAAGTTAACCAATCAATTATTTTTTTAAAATATTGCAGTCCAGGGCATAGGAGATCATGCTGTCAGCACTGAACATGGATCTCTCCTGACCCCTAAGGTGTAGGCATGGTTTTGAATGTCATTCTGTTACAGTGATTGTCATGCTACCACCTGTATGGGTTGCAGAGCTTGGCTGCTCATGCATGTCCCACCTATCCAAATGGTAAGGTTTAGGGCCCAGCCAGATAATTCCAATCCTTGCTTGACCCCATTGGCCATTCTTGCAGCTACTGAGTTTTTTTCAGCCCTTTCAGGTTTTCCCCTCTGTTGTCCATTCACCAGTCCCGGCTGCTTTTCATTATCTCTCCCCAGTCTCCCCATTGGTTCTGATAAACATTTCTCTCATCGCTAGGTTCTCTCTCCTTCTCCAAACTCATATTTTAAATTGAATGCTACCTTTATTGTCAGCATTGCTGATTCCTGCCCCTTTTCCACACTCAGTCATTGTGTTGGCTTGGACTACTTGTTACTGTGTTGAGCAGAGTAGCTCACAGCATAGGATGAGCCAGTCCTTGCAGTCCCTCAGACCCCAGAGGAGAGAGGGGTCTGTCTCTGGAATGTCCATATTTTGTCTGACTAGGCACAAGTGAACTCAGATGCCTCCCCTGGCAGTAAGTGACAAGAAAACAGAGAAGCTGTGGGGATATTGAGGGACTGTGGTGTTGGTGGGTCTGCAAGGAGGACAGGGGGAAACTGTGCTTAGTACAGGATCACGTCGCCAGTTTTCTTGGTTTGTAGTGCCAGTCAGTACACTGTCAAGAACAATAAGACTGATGCTGTTGACTGGAGTACTGTGCTCTGTTGGCCAAGGCCATGATACACTTTAAATCCTTGTTAAAAACTTGTTAAAAATGGGTTTCTCTCAGTAATTTAAGTTTTGTTTCTCCACAGCTCAATTTTTGGAGCAAGTATGTAGGTAAGTAAGAGACTTTCCTAATCGCTTCTCTGTGTTTCCTCCTGCCATGAATCACATGCTGATTCAAATTCCTGTTTTCTCCTATATGGGGCATGCAAAGAATGTTTTTCTGTTCTATCACACAAGCAGCCTTCCTAAAACACTCGAGGTGCACGTGTACCTGTCATCAGTCATCTCCCCAGAGCTAAGGAATTGGTGAAAAGTGCTTTGATGCTCTAACCCTGTCTAATGTGGGTCAAAGAGGAGCCCCACCCCTGCAATCACCTGCCACTGCCCCATCTGCCTCAGACTTTGCTCTCTCCTCCACTTCTGCCTACTCCACTTGCCCTGCAGCTGCAATTGAGAACCCAAAGTGATGCCCCTGTCTCGGGGGCAGTGCTGCAAAGGTGTCACCATTAAGTGTGAGAAACCATGGGTGATGTTTGGGAATCTGAGCAGGGCCTGTTCGTGTTGATGCTTGATCTGTGAGCTCTGTATGATTCAAGGAATGAGTTTTCCTACCTCTGTTTCAGATGGAGATCAGTGTGTGCCACAGCCTTGTTCCAATGGGATCTGCAAGGACAATATTGGAAAATTTTCCTGCATTTGTAACAAAGGCTGGGAGGGGGTTTTCTGCAGTTTTGGTAATGCTGCATTTAATCCACTATAAAATAGCATCCTTTGTGACAGGGATTTCTGTGCAATAGGAATCAACACTTCAGTCATTGCACAGCTTACTTTCTTTGCTAATGGGATTTCTCTCTTGCTTCATGAATGTGGTAAGAGGTTTATCTGTGCTTATCTAAAGCAAAGTAACTTTGTGTTGCCATAGAAGAACAATTTTGAACAAGTACCAAAAATAACTCAGTAAAGAGGGGTTTTCAGTTACTTTAGAACTGTCAACCCAGGGATGATGGTGGGGATTTTAAATACAGTGAATTCATTGTCATTCCTGTGACAATTCTGTTATTGGACAAAAGTTGGATAGCATAGTTAGGAATGAGCACTGTATGTCCTGTGTCAACACTTTGCACTGTGTGAGTTGCATGTAGTGACAAGGAATTTTCTGTTCTTTGGTCTACCTTCTCTGAGGGTAATCTGTTTCCTCCTTGTCCCCATTGCCTGATTTTGGGCCAAGGTCTCTTTGCCTGTCACAGGGACCGAGTGCCATTAAAGGCCACAATGGATTCCAAATCCATTGACAGCTGTTGCCCACTTGAATCACGATGTCACTTTGCCGCATTGCCTTCCTGTGACTCTTTGACTTTACAACTTCTCACATTCCTCTTGCTGTTCCTTTTTCCCTTAGAGGTCAAATACACCAACTGTTCCATGGATAATGGAGGATGTGACCATTTCTGTAGGGATGACCCTGCCAACCAGCGTCGCTCATGCAGCTGTGCATCAGGGTATCACCTGATGAACGACCATGTCACGTGTAAGCCCGTAGGTAAGAGGAGGATATTTGTCGTCTAGGTTTGACAGAGGATTATTCAGACTGAAGTAAGAGAATTTTAGGGGAGAATTGTCTGCAGTGCACTTTGTACTCATTTTCAGAAGACCTATTCCATGCAGAGTAACTCTGCCTACATTTGCCAACTCCATACCCGTTTTATGACCCTTAATCTGTGTTTGCCTCATGGAGAATTGAGGGAAATGTGGAGATTGCCTCCTCTGCCAAGCAATAAGGGACTTCCACGAAGCCTCTGAATAGTATTGTCTAGGTTAGAGACACAGAGGGAATGCTCTAGAAGGAGGTTTTGTATTGAGTGATCTGGGCTTTGCTAGTGAACTCCTCTGCATCTGCACAGTGGAGTTCCCCTGTGGGAGAGTGAAGATGGACGACACTGAAGCCGGAGCAAGCTTCAATATTCGGCTCATTGAGGGAACAGTTGGAAGAAGGGGAGACAGCCCTTGGCAGGTAGGAGAAAAGACTTCTTCACCACAACTACTTCAGGCTCTTCCCAAAAAGCTTTGCCTGCCTGGCTGCTCCAGAAAGGTTCCTACATTACTGGTGGTGTCACAGGAAGCTAAAATTTCCTTAGCTTTATCAAAGCTAAGTTTTGATAAAGTTTTTTCCTGCCACTCTGACTTTGGAGCGGCAGGAAAAAATAATTTATTACCTGTTGTGACTCTTGACCTTGTCGCTGTTGCCAAGTTTTTTACCTTACCTTGCCAGCACTGTCAGAGAGGATGGTGATGACACTCACCTGCTCTGTTGCTCCATCCTGGGGAACTCGTGCTCTGTGATGTGATGTGTACTCAGGCTCCTGTAACAGCCTCATGGTGGGAGTGGGAGGTGACCTTCTCGCCCTTTTTCATAAGCATTGTCTGTCAAAAATTCAAGTTAACAGATTTAATCAGCAAAATATGCCATGGCAGTCTGGGATATCACAGAGAAGGGGGAGACCTCACAGAGTTTATCACAGAACTAATGACTGCAAATAATCAGGGCCTGGTTCCCTTTGATAGTAAAGGCCATTTTACACCATACACATGCAGCCTGAGATGATGCACCATCTCTGATGTGGGACACAAGAAAATCCCCTCATTTGTGCTCTGTGTTGCAAAGCTTTGAGCACAGAGTGCTTCCTTGCAGTGCCCAGCATCACCCCATGCTGATTTGGATGAAGCTAGCCCTCATTCAGGAAGAACTTGTTTGTCGGTGTTCCACAGTAACTTTATTCATAGGGCTTTTGTCCCACTGTAGGGCTTTGGCTTTGGTGAATGTGCCAATGTGTTGATGCTTGCTGCATCTGGATGTTTGGCAACCACAAAGAAGGATGTGCACAGTATTTGGTGAGCCATGCTCCAGGCATGTTACACCTCACACCTCTCTTGGTTTATTTCAGATTATGCTGCAAAGTACGAGTGGGAAATTTCTGTGTGGGGGTGTTCTCATCCATCCAGCTTGGGTCCTAACAGCAGCACACTGCCTTGAGACACATAAGGAGCTCAAAGTAAAAGTTGGTATGGAAAATCATCTGTCCCTGTGTTTTTTAAATGTAACTTTGATTCAAAATGTTTATCATTTCAGTAAAGAGTAGCATGTTCTGAAGACAAAAGTCTTTGGTTGTAGGAGCGGACTGTTTAGGCAGTATTTAATATGCACCTTAGCTTAAAACAAAGCTTAGTGAAAATCTGATTTCCTCTGAGTCACTATCAACCTTTGTGTGGAAGTGAGCTGATGTCTTCTGAGCACTGCTGCTGGCCTACAAAGTAGAAAGACTTGGTCTCTTCTGCTTGTGTTTTTCTGGTGCTGAAAATATTCAACGTCATCCCAAAACTGAAAAAAAAAAAAATCTGATCCCAAGAGGACAATGTTACAGGGTCTCTTCCTGCCTTTGCATGCATTTAAACACTGTTACCTAAGAGAGTTTCATTGGAGAAGGAGGAGACGTGCTGCAGAATGGCAACACTGCCTTTACTTGCACTTTAATGCTTTGGAGCATGAAAAAATGTCACAATGTCAAGTAGCAGCGCTGCTTCTGAATTAACAGACAAAAATATTTAGTGGTCCATTCACACTAAAGTAGAATTTATTTTTTTTGGATGTGCAGGTGTTTGAGAACAGAGACACTGAAGCACATACAGATCAATGTGTTTATGTACATCCAACATATAGGATGAATGGAAAAGTATGTGATGTAGCATTGGATCCTCTCAGTGTTAAAATATTCACCTTCTCACAGACAGACGTCCAAGTAGAAGTGTATGCGATAATTTGAAAATGTGCATACATTATGTAATTTTCTTCCCTTTTAAGTGTTTTCCATTAATTTGGGTGAAGCCCAAGAGGAAGAAACCTGTGCAGTTTGCTTGGTAAAGCATCTTGAAGTGTTTTAGAAGAAAAGCAACTGTCAGACATGGTGTTGGAGTGCTCTGCTGTGTTGGGTGTAGCTTTGAGTGTAACTTGGAATAGCTCAGTGGGGACATGGTAACTAGGGGAAGTATTGAGACTGCACTTACATTATTCCACTGTGGCCTTGTGCTGCAGATCTTGAGAGAGATCTGTATAGTCTGACAAGCTTTCATCTGGGATGACCATGCTCTGAGATGTGTCTGCAGCAAAGAAAGAAGGGGTGGGATCTGACAAGAGAGTCCAACAAAAATGTGATTTTCAGTGGGTGAAGAAATGTCAGCACTTGAGAACCCTAATTTGAGAAGATTTTGTTCTGTTTAAATGAAACCCGAGAGGCATCTCACACATGAATTTAGGGAGAGTATACAGAATAATTTGTAGTGTAAGGATGGTTTTCAGCAGGGGCTCGGCTTTCTCTCATACTTGCCCAAAAGACCTTCCTTTTTCCTAGAGGAAGAAGCAGGTGTGGGTCTATGGACTGAGAGTTGTGATGCATGAGGACAACCCTTCTCATTCAGCCCTGAGCAATATTGCTGTGCTGGGAACCACAGTAGGGCCCTTTACTGTGTATGGGGGTGCATGTGCACCTTGATCACAGCCTGATCACAGCCTACTTCAAACGATGCTTCAGGGCAAGCAGAAGGGAACCTCTTTAAGACCTAGCCTAAAACGACACGGTTGTCCTTTCACATGTGTCTTTTGGGCATTTTAGTGCCCCCATCAAAGCAGTTGTCATCAGAAAAAGCCGTGCTCTAAACCTAGAAACATCTAGTGAGGTACCTGGAGCAGAGTTTGGGATGGAGACACTGCCATGGCCATGGGGACAGTCTGAGCTCCATGACAGCCATGAAGGTGTTGGTGCTGAGCTGACCTGCCTCTGTTAGGCTGGGATACCCAAAATCCTTCTGGACTTGTCCCACTCCAGCTTGCCACCCATAGGAGCAAAAATGGAAGGAAGACTCACAGCTGTGTTCGCACTCAGCTTGGGCAGAAGCCTTGTAGCAGGACTCATGGATTTTTAGTGTCTGAAGTGGAAATTTATTTCTCAGAGTAGCTGAAGTTTTGGAAGGTGGATTTGAGAACAACCCAATTTTCCTGTTTGGAGCTCTAGTTCCTGCATCTCCAGCCTTAGAGCATCCAGAAGTCTGTTCAGAGCTACAAGAAAATAGAGCAGATAGGTGAATGTAGAGAGTCCATTCAAAATACTGTTTCTGCCTTCAGGGTTAGTGTTTTTCTGCCAGCAAGAAGATTATGATGCTCTTTATTGGGCAGAAAGAACTAGATAGATTTCACACAGCATCTGGGTTCAGTACACCCAGGACTTGTGGAACTCCTGGGGTGGCTAACCCACCAGAAGTCAAAAGGGTGTCCTCCTGGCCTGCAGGAGGGAACCTGTCATTACAGTAGGAAAGGTGTTACCAACTTGTTCCTGGGTGCCTCAGGACAGAGAGAGTTGATGACTGGGCTTGTATCCAGAGTGAGTGAGCCCAGCAGAATGTGTGTTCCTGCTCATCCACACTGCCTTCCTCAGAGAAGATGAATTGACAGCATTTGAGTCCAGAGTTATTTCTGAGGCCTAAAGCAGTTTTTACCTGTGAAGGCAGGAATAAAACCCTGCCCCTTCCCTGCCAGCCAGCCCCCAGCCACAGTGGCAGGAGAGTGCTCCAAGGACACTGGCCCCCCCCCAAGGAGGAGAGGTTTTGATAGGAGAAAAACACTGATTTGTGGTTGTTGGCTTGATACCAGGAAGTCCTTCAGGCTCTGGAACTACTTAATACAACACATCAGAACAGTTTCAGCCACCTCCTCTGGCCAGCTATGAATTTTCCATTGGGTGTCTGCAGAGAAGCGAGAAAATAATTGCTCTGGAAGTCCAACATCCAAAGCTGGACTTAAGGGGTCTCTTGAGAATATGTTACTGTAGCTACTGTGGCTTCTTAGTCCCTATGCTTGGAGACACTGACTCTTGACAGAATAAACAGCTGCAAGAGCTCACTGACACAGCCTACTGGAAAGACCTGCCTCTGCCTTTGCTATCCCAGTGTGTCACAAAGAACTTCTTGGCTTTCTGGCCCTTTTCAACAGTTTCCTGCTTACTGTTCCGTTGACTGCTTGGCCCCTGAAGTGGCTGTGATCATGTAGCATAAATAACAACCCAGAAGTGTTAAACAGTAAAAAATTCCTTAAAATACAGATGTAACATTTCAGAAAGGAATAGCCTTACCAGTCAGTCACCTTTGTTTACAAATCCTGATGTTTCATTTAGGCAGCATAAAGCTCATGTCCTGTCATGAATGTCCTGCTTTGCATGTGCTTCCTCTCCCAGCTTTTAATGCTGGCGCCGGGAAGGTTTTTTTCCTCCTGAAGGTCTCTCACATTGCACAAGTGTACTGAAATGTGAACACAACAGGGCATTTTGCTTTCTCAGCTGATGACCAGAGCTCTTGGGCATCAGTTAATTTAGTACTGTGGGTATTCCTGATTTTGGTACATAGGAAAAGGTTACAGTCTTGTCCATCTGATAAGAACACTGTCAACCTGTGACATAAAATGAGCAAATGTCTGATTACAAGGGAAGTAAAACCATGGGAGTACAGCATATTCCAGGTGCTTTGGTGTTCAAGGAGAAGGAAGGGTTGGCAGCATCTGTCCTCTTCTTTTTGCTCTTCCAGGTAAATTCCTTTTCCATCGTCGTGATAAACATGAGCAAATTATTCCAGTTGATAAACACGTGATCCACGAAAATTACACCAAGAAGACATCAGATAATGACATAGCCATGCTGCACTTGGCTGAGCATGTGATGTATCACAAATCCGCACTCCCGATCTGCCTCCCCACCCGCAACCTGGCCGAGCAGGAACTCACAAGGAGTGGGAAGCAGATGGTGGTGACTGGCTGGGGCAGCACGAGTGATGTTAACGTCAGCTACCCCACTTCCCTCAGGTACATCGAGATCCCCATTGTGCCCCGGAATGAGTGTGCCCAGGCCATGAGGTTTCCCATTTCTAACAACATGCTGTGTGCCGGGAGCTTGGGAGACAGGAAAGATGCCTGCCTTGGGGACAGTGGAGGCCCAATGTTCACCAAATACAAGGATACTTGGTTTTTGGTGGGACTGGTGAGCTGGGGCGAAGGCTGTGGAAAAACGGAGAAATTTGGAGTCTACACCAAAGTTAGTCAGTACCTTGAGTGGATCCAGCACCACATAGATGTGTCAGCTCCTCTGAAGGGTTGATTCTGACCCCAACAGTCTGGAATGCTGTGCTGGTGACAATATGCAGTGTAATGTACTGTCAGACCTTCAGTATTAAATATTGAGTATGTGTTAATCCTGTGTGCTGTTTTCCTTGGGACCTAATTTTTTTCTCCTTTTTTTCTCTTGTTTACATTGGTTCATTGCAGGTTAGGTTGTTTATTTGTGGCCCTACTGATACTTTACAGGCTGAGATGCTGTACAGCATTGTAGAAAATAAGGTAGTCTGTGGTCAAACAACTCTGTCTTTGTAAAGTAAAATGTACAAATTGGTTGGGGCAGGAGGGAACAGGAGGGGACAGAGAAAAGTGTTTTGCAAGTCACCATAGAGATGCAGTTCTGTAATTTCAGCTTTACCCATAGCAGCTGTTTTGGTTTGCTCTGTATTTGTATAATTTTTCTTTCAACACAGTGAAATTTTTGTAACATCTTTACTTCCTCCACTCCCTCACATCCTACTCCAGTGCTCACAGATCACTGATTCAGCAAGTGACTAGAACTTCTCTGTATTTTCTATTCTTTGCACACTTGATGCGTGATTTTACACGCCCTCCCAAACTTCCTGAAAAGGGAATGAGAACTCTATAGTGTTATTCAAAAAAAAAAAAAAAAAAAAAAAGGTTATTTCCAAGCTTTTGCAGGCTCTATTTATCCTGAGGCCTGTGCTTCTCTTCTAGTGAGGTAAGCAAGTGTTCATTTCTGTTCTGGTGACTCTTTGGTGACTGCAGTCAGCTGCAGGCTGTGTTAGCATTGCTAATGCTTTCTGATAAATGGTGTATATGAGTAAATGAGTAAATAAAGATGCAGAGCACCAGTAAGTTCATAGGAAGTAGCAGGACTTCACATGAGGTTTAATATCACAGTTTGGACTTGTTTCTAATCTTAGCATTTAAGCCTTAATAAGTAGAATTAATCTTATAGAAAGAAAAAGCAGAACTCTCTACTGTAGTGATGTGTGTTCCAGCATCTCAAGATGTTCCAGCATCTTGAGGGGTTTGGATCAGTGAAGAACTTCAGTCTGCCCTTGTGATAAGACTTAAATGAAAAAAAGCCTCAGGTACAGCAGAATTGGTGTCGAGTTTGTAAGAAATTTAATGTGGTGTCAGCAAAGAGGTTTAATACCTCTTAAACTCGTGGGCTTTTTGACTCAGAAGCTGCGTCGGTGCTCATTACCCAAGTGCTGATATTGCATCATTACTGAGGGAGCAGTCGAGGTAAGGGTTCCTGCACTCCCTGGCTCTGGCTCTCTTTTCTCCTCCCCCTTTTCCCTTGGGACAGGATTTAAGGATGGAGTAATCAAAGAGCAATGCTTTGAACAGTCCCCTTCCCAGCAGGCCTGCACCAGGAACAGGTAACCTGTAACACTGAGTTACAAGTTAAAATATGGTTGTGTTCAAAGAATGGCAGGGGATGGCTGTGACTGTAACAGGGCAACATTTGCCTGCCTGCAGGTGACTGCAGTGAATCCTCCCGCACACTCCCAGCTGTGCAATATTTCAGCAGATGTTTACAGCACATATGTTTTCCAGATCAGCTGGTCTTGCCTACTGAAAGGTGATAGAGTGTCAGAAATCTGCTCTTAAAAGTTCCACATTTTCCTGAAGAAATTTATTGCAAAGAAGTGGCTTTTAGTATTGGAGGATGATTTTAAAGACTAAATTCCTTTTTTAATGCACGTATGTATGCATGTGGAAACACACACACGATTTTCTTCTTACTTTGGATTTTTAATGTGTCTCATAGAATCCACGTTGTCTCTCCCCTGTCAATATTTGTGTCTGGTTAATGATCAACCTCTTGACCTCGTGGCTGTTCCTGGTACACATCCAAATCTCTTCCCTGTTGCTCTCTTAAAAAATAGAGAAAAAAGTGAGTATAATTGCATGGTTCTGTGTAAATTGAACTCATTCTGGATCCTATGTTTTTGAAAAAATGCTGCAGGTAGCAGAGAGGAATGTGCTGTTGAATCCTGGTAAATCCTTTAGCCTGGGAAGGTAATAGGAAGAAATGCAAACTTCTGTGCTGTATCTGTGACTGCTGGTATGTGGTGCTTGGTTCCTCCTTGGGGTCTGTGTGTGGTCTTCCCTGAGCAAAGCATCAGTAATCGCACAGTGGCTGGTAGTGTCCCTGCCTGGGCTTCAGCAAGGCTGGGCTGTAAGTGGCCTCTGCTCTATTTGGGCTGTGTGCTCCCATATTCCCCGTGGCTTTTCCATGACTTCCATGGGCTTTGCATCTGACCCTGCCCCACACTGCAGCCTCTGCATGTTGGGGCTCCAGTTGGGGTGTCCAGCATCAGCATGGCTTGGGGATGGAACAGGGGACACAAGATCAAAATGAAACAGGTATGTCTCTTCTTGTCCTCTGCTTCTACTTTTTCACCTTTGTTGCAGGCTGATTTTGGGACAACGTAATAATTTTATTCTTTTCCCTTGGAAAGATATCAGGAGGTCAGTGTTCTGAATGCTCACTGACATGGAGAGCAGCTCCTTGCTTGGGACATTTCTCCTGTTGATGTGCTCCACTGACAGCAGCTGCCTGTTTTCATATTCAGGTAGGTTACATTTTAATGAAATTCTCTTTTTGTGGCAGTCTTGACATTTAAACTGAAACCATGTTGTGTTCTGAATACAAAGTCCTGTGGGTTGAAGGAACACTTCCTGAAATTCACAAGAAAAAAATGAATATTCATATACATAGTTCCAAGAGAAATCAGCCTTTCTTAGCTTCCTAATTAGCCCACTCCCTTGTGAAAAAGTATTCTTCTTGTAACATGGAACACAAAATCTGAATTATTTTTGCACGGCAAAGGTTTCCAGTTTGGGAAGCTAAAATGAGGGACTTTCAAAATGTCTTCCTGGACCTCATTTTGATTGTACTATAACAGTTACACAAGGTTTGGAAATTGCTTCAGAGAGCTGTGGGACAGGCATGAGAGTGTACAGAATCTCAGGAATCACTGTGGCTGTCCTTGCAGAGGAGGAGGAGCAGAGCGAGCAGTTCTATCTGTACAGGCTCTGCAGGACACATACTTAAAGGAGTTAAATCCTTTAGGGTGACCCCAGAACACAAGGGGTGCTGAAGGGAAATTTTACTGATGTAAGTGAAGGAAATGTTCTCCATTACCAGACAGCAGGATCTGTGGAAAGCTTTTCTTCACAGAGTGGGCTGTTACTAATTGCCTGGAAATGAGGCAATGTAATATCATTCTACAATTTTAGTCATTGCTGTAGATACTGATCTTGCAACTGCAAATACATAAGTGTTTTCTAAAACTGGGTTCTTTGTCAGAGGGTTTGACTTATCCAGGGCACTAACCCCTGGCTGGAAAAGGGAGCACTTTTGGTGCAATGCTGTGTGGATTTCTGTAGGCTTCGTCTGGATTACAGAAGAAGCTTTTGTCTCATAACACTTGGAGCAGCAGCCTTTCCATCTGCCAGGTGGACTTTGGATACAGGGCTGCACTTTTGTAGATGTAACAAAAAGGCAAAACCTTCATCTTCTGCCAACAGTGACAGCCTGTGAGATCAGTGCACCCAAAAGGCTTGTAGGTGGAAAAACCCTGGGGCAGGCACTGTGCTGCAGACAGAGGCGCCTTAGCAAAGACGTGCTGTGGAGCACCAGAGGGTTTGTGGGGAGGATCTTACTGACATATTCGATCTTTTGGCCATTCCTCCCTTAATTTATTGGCAGTAGTAGCTTAAGGCATCACAGGAAGAGGGCAGGTAAAGTTGAGATGAGCTAAATATAAATATAAAACTGACACTTTAATATTTCTCTTCATAAAGAATCGGTGTCTATCCTGTTGTGACCACAGCAAAACCTGGAGAACTCCGGGTCTCCATTACCAAATATCAAGCTAATAATTGTTGTGAGTCAGGATGGTTAAGCAGAAAAATATAACCAGCCTCCAGAGAAGAAGCTTCAATATACTTGAGTCTTGTGGAATAAAAAATTACTTCTGCACTAATCTGCAAGTCTCAGTAGTAGCTCTTTTGACTCACTGAAAGAAAGCTTAAACTACTGGTATCTTCAGCTGAAACACAGACTAATTTTGTTTCCCTTTGGGCTGTTTGTTAGATTCTCACTCCCCTCATTTATATTGTTTACTCCACTGAAAGTCTCTCTGTCCATGATTGTGATGATGCTACTATGTTGTCTTCATCACCAACTGTTCAGTTTTGGTTTTCTAGTTTTTATGAGAAAAGACGCAGCCCACGAGGTGCTGCGAGTCCATAAACGTGCCAACCACTTCCTAGAAGAGATTCGTCCAGGGAACTTGGAGAGAGAATGCAGTGAGGAAAAGTGTTCATTTGAGGAGGCCAAGGAGATCTTCCATTCGCAGGAGAAAACGGTGAGAAACTTGATTTTAGGAGAAACAGAAAAAGTCAACAGTGAGGTGTAAGTAATCCTTCCCAAGTCACCTGGCATGGCTCTGGAGGTGTGTGCCTGGATTCTGCAGCTTGGGTCACTTCAGGGGGATTCGGGGAGGGTCACTCAGGGCACCTCTGAGACTTCACTTTGTGAATGCTCAGTTTGTTGTGCAAATGTTAAACACAATTCCTTGGAAGTATCTAAAACCCATTTCTGATAGCATCAATCCAGCAAAGTGATTGGGACATTTTCAGAGCTCTCTTGCTTGTCCAGACCCTCCAACTACAGAGGAGGGTCCGAATCCATTCCCAGGGCCCAACAGCATCTGGCTGGAAGCAGGGCTGGGGCTGTTTGGGACCTTATGCTGAGGCAGGAGTAGGAGCTGCAGAGTTAAACACGTGCCTGGTCTCTCCTGGATCCAGCCCAAGGTGCCAGGGATGTCTCCTTAGCAGGTAGAGCAGCACAGTACGGCAGTCGAGGGGAACGCTCCCTCTCGTCCCCCCTCCTCCATGCGGTCCCCGAAATGCCCCAGGAAGGAGACACACAGAGACCACCGGAGAGGAGAAGCAGAGAAAGAGTTTATTCAACATGGTCTGGAGTATTTATGGATTTTACAACCAATGGGGAAAGAGTTAACTAAGGGCCAATAAGGGGACTTCACATAGCCTTCCAAGGACGAATTCTTGCATACTAATTTAGGGAGATAAGGATTCTCTCAAGGGATTTTGGGAAGAAGAAAGGTGATTCAGGGAAAAAAGACAGGGAATCCATTTTATATTACACTAAAAACTTCAGTTTTTAGGGCATCTTGGCTGGCTTCTTCATTTTCTTCACAAATCCATTTCTGACATGACTTCTTCCATTCCTGATACTGTAAGTCCACTCCCACAGCACAGTAGAAATGGCTCTTCAGAGCAAAGTAGCTGGTGCTGAGGCCTTGCAGTGACATGTTTTGTGTGTGGTGATGGTGTCACTTGAAACCGCTGAGGTGGTGCCACAGATGTTTCAGTGACTGGAGCATTTAAGGATCTGAGCTTTCAGTTTCATTTTGGTTCCAGTACAACCCAGTTTATGCACTCTCTGGCTGGTCCATGGTGCAAACAAAAGTGGCACAGTGGTGATCAGGAGATCTGCTCTGAGAATGTGTTTATGGCTCTAATCAAAATGTCAATTTTGGACCCTAAAAAACCAGTTTTCTAAATTTTAAATCTTCAGTAATCAATATGTCCATACGAATCACAGAATCATAGAATCAGCTGGGTTGGAAGAGACCTCCGAGATCATCAAGTCCAACCCTTGATCCAACACCACTGTGATTACTAGACCATGCCACTAAGTGCCACATCCAGTCTCATCTTAAAAACCTCCACGGACAGTGAATCCAGCACCTCTCCATGCAGGCCATTCCAATGCTTGATGACTCTCTCTGTAAAGAATTGCTTCTTAATATCTAACCTAAACCTCCCCTGGTAGAGCTTAAGCCTGTGCCTTCTTGTCCTATTGCTGGTTCCCTGGGAGAAGAGACCAACCTCCGCCTGGCTACACCCTCCTTTCAGGTAGTTGTGGAGAGTGATGAGGTCACCCCTGAGCCTCCTCTTCTCCAGACCAAACAACCTCAGCCTCTCCTCACAGCAATTGTGCTTGAGTCCCTTCGCCAGCTTCGTTGCTCTTCTCTGGACCCGCTCCAGCACCTCAATATCTTTCCTAAACTGAGGGGCCCAGAACTGAACACAGTACTTAAGGTGTGGCCTCACCAGCACTGAGTACAGGGGAAGGATCACTTCCCTAGTCCTGCTGGCCACACTATTCTTGATACAGGCCAGGATGCCATTGGCCTTCTTGGCCACCTGGGCACGCTGCTGGCTCATGTTTAGCTTCCTGTCAGTCCAAACCCCCAGGTCCCTTTCTGCCTGGCTGCTCTCGTTTATTGCCTGTTATCTTCATTTGTGATTTCTTTTTGCAGATGGAGTTTTGGTTCAATTACAAAGGTAGGTAAAAAAGGAATTTCAAAAAAAATTATTTCTTGTGTCCCTCCTGGGTACAAAGAATTATGTGACAATTGAAAGCCAGGCTTCTCTTATTTCCTGGAATTACACTACGCCTTGTTTCTTCTCCTTAGGTTTAAATCCATGTAGTACAAATCCCTGTAACAATGGTGGAGTCTGCAAAATAAGACATTACAGTTACTTTTGCATCTGTCCCCCAAAATTCGGAGGACATAACTGTGAAATAGGTGAGTATAGGAACAGACACATTGGCATTCATTGTGAAGGAAGGACGGCACATGGCCATCTCCCATCTGCTCCCAGTAAAGGCCAGGGAATTACCCCTTCTCATCAGTTTAGAGCCTCTAGTGACTCCTGTCATAGATGCCTGCACTGGAGATCGTTCATGGTGAGGCTCTTCTCTTTTGAGTCAAACATCAAACAAATTAGCCAAAGATTACTGAAGGGGAAAAATCTTTATATTTATGTTGTAATATATGAATGATGAAAAAGGAAGTATAAAAACTGCCTTCTCTTACCAGATTTTTGATCCTCTGAAATGCTGTATCCAGTTTGCAAACTAAGGCATGAAATAAGCCACACTGTGGAAACTAGGAATCATAAGTAATTTTTTTTCCTCCAAGTGCTTTTGTTGACCTTTTCTTCATACAGCAAAGCAACTAAACATTATTATTTTTAATGTAACAATGAATAAAAATCTCAGTCAATTTCTGACGGGCTCAGGCCCCCCCAAAATGCCCTGTGCTTTCAACCTGTCATGATATAAATTACAAGATATGCAGATGGATCAAAAACTAATGCATTTAGAAGTGTTTGCTCTTCCAGGCCTTTTCTTGCCCCTGCTCCACAGGCAGAAAAGCCCAGCAGTGGCTTCAGGGCAAAGCTGGCAAATGGAAACAGAACAGCAACAAACATAAGGTCTGGTTTGCTGCAAACCAGTGTGGGTGTCTGGAACTGTTAAGAGGTGGTTCCTTCTGTTTCCCTGAGCCATTCCAGCAGATGTTTTACTCCTTTTCCTCATGCAATAGCAGCTCCAGGAGCTGGGTGCTGCCTGGGCTCTGCGCAGCCATAACAGCGGGTGTTTCTCTGGCAGAGAGGTTGGAGTGCTGGTACAAGAACGGCGGGTGCTGGCAGTACTGCAGAGACAGCAGCGCCTTCCATGTGGAGTGTTCCTGTGCCAGGGATTACACCCTGCATGAGGACAGGAAGAGCTGTGTGCAGGCAGGTAAAGCATGGGCTGCTGGGTCCACCTCAGGCTTACAGGCCCTGATTTTTCCCTCCACCAAGTACAGAAGAGCTGCACATGCTGCAGCTGCTGCCACTTGCATTTAGTGTATGAAAAGATCTGTCTTATTTGTAATGTTCATTTATTGTAAATGTTAAGGTTCCTCTCCATCAGGTGTCTGCAATCCAGTGCCCCTGTGAGCATGTACTGGGTCAAGGAGCAGCAGGACAGTCTGGGGTGGGCCTGTTCTTCCAGTGCAGGCCTAGATCAGCTGAACTGAGTCATGAGGCTGAAGTGCCTCATGAAGTTGGGAGGGGAGGGGATAGAACACAGGGCTTTAAAACTTGGTGTTAAGGCAGGAGGGAAGTGCAGGGCTAGTATTCTATCCTGAAGAGAACCCTTGGCAGGTTGCTCCTAACTGATAGCTCAGAAAAGGCACAGCCATGTGCCCATTTCTGGGTAATGAGCTCTGCACACTCAGCCAAGGGTGTGTCTGGTGGGGAGTTCAACGTCACGAAGTTAGAGTTGTTCCTGGGCTCTTAGAGGAGTCTAGTTCTTGGACAAGAAAAGCACTGCTTTGTGTTTGAGCTCAGCATGACACCAACACACTCTAAGCTCAAATCTTTTTTTCTGTCATTCCTCCCTTCAGCACCATTTCCCTGTGGCCTGATCAAAGTCAGGCAGGCTCTGGAGGAACAGCAGCAGGGACCAAAAAGGCTCCAGAGGGGCCAGTGGGAGCACAGGGATGTGCCCAAGTGGAATGGGAGCACTGAGGGCACAGCGGAGCAGATGGAGCTGGAACATGGTGATGCTGGGGAAAAGGAGACCATAAGAGATGCCTTTGGGCATACTGGACAAATGGAAGTGGCAGCAGATACTTCTGGCTGGAACAAGACAGTGGTGGGCTCTGTGACCCAGAAGCCCCTGTGGGACAGTGCTGCAGGGCAGAAGGTGGATGTCCCTGAGCACCAGGAGGCAGTGGAGGGAACTGCCAGGCCTGGGAGAGGCCTGGCTGCATGGGATGAGCCAAGCCAGGGCCCTGCATTGCAGAACAAGAGCACAGCACCTGCTGCCAGGCAGGAAGAAATGGGGGGAAATGCTACAAGGCAAAACCAACGAGGGGAGGACACCGGCTTGAACGGAATGGGGACCATTCAAAGTGGGAGTGATGGGCTGCATCAGAGCAGGGACTGGGGCCATGTTCCGCACAAGCCTCAGCCCACCCAGACAAACATCAGGTCTACTTTGGAGCACAGGGACCCCAGGATAACAGGAGGAACGCTGTGTCATCGTGGACATTGCCCCTGGCAGGTAATACTTTACTTCCAGTCTGGTCAACCACCACACCTAAATGCTTTCTTACCTTATCATCACTGAGTCCTTCAGGAACAGAGTTCATCAAGCCCTTACAAAGTTGTTTTTTCAGCTTGAGAGCAATGGAACCATGCATATTTTTCGGTTTTCTGCAGTGCTTTTTGATGATCCAGACCTTAGATGCATTTACGATTCTGTGCCTGTCCTACTACATATATATGCTTTTGGATTGGAACATAATACTTCCTCTCTTAATCTAGTCAGTCAGATCTTCTGTGTTGTTCAGGTTGTGTCTGCATGTCTTTGGGGAAAAGCTGAGATTCTGTCTCCTTTTGAAAGGCTGGTGATAGTTTTCCCAAGGAAGGTTCCATGACCAGGTGAAATTCAGTAGAACATTGAGTTGTTTTTAGGGGTTACAGTAAGGGAGTTAAAACTACCAGGGCTCAAAGGGGAAGGATTTGTTTCCACTATGTTGTTTTGGATCTTCATTTTGAGCTTTTTTTTCTATGTCCTTGTTACTAGTTTTCACTATATTGTTTCTCTTTGGTCAATGTCCTGTTACTGTTTGCACAGATCTCCCAATTCCACACATCAGAAGGTATTTACAGGTGGAAAAATCATAGGTCAAACCTAGGTGGACTGCACATTGTGCACTTTGACAAACTGAAGTGTCACTATTAGCCCGATTTATGGGTTTCCACCATCTTATACCCTTCTAGGAAGAACAGCAGCTGCTTCCCTTTGCACCAGTGGGGCCTGATTTTGGGGTGTTAAGTGGGAATGTTGTTTGAAGGCTGTCCAGTTTCTTCTGGAAATGAAGTGTTACCCGTAAGGTGGTTTTAAATTGTCATTACACCAGGAAATTTGGAATTGAAGGTTGTATTTTATCTATCTATCCATCTAATTTTTAAAGAGTTTGGTAAACCCTTTGCATTCTAGTTCTTCGTAATCTAACACAGCATTTTCTGTTAATTGTTCTTTGCTACTTTTCAATGTTTATTTCTAACACTACTGAACTGAATTTAAAGCATCAGTAGTACATAGAATTAATAGTTGAGGAGATGCTGACGCACTGATTGAGCTTATCATTCTGAACAGACAAGACAGACATCAAACACTGGTTTAACTTCTCCATTTGCTACTGTATCATTACAGATTTCATTACCTGAGTACTAGTGAACTGCACCTTGTGTTTCTCTGCTCCACCAACCCTGAAACACTTGAAGCTACATGAAAAATAAATCAGTCATACTTGTTCCTTCAGAACACTAGTCACTGCAGCTCTAAGTCTACCTGAGCTTGTCAAGCTCAATTCATTAGAATACTCTGCTCTCTTGTCACAGCAGTGCAGTGATTTTATTACTGTTTTCACAACCTCTTTGCTTGGTGGACTGGTGGTTCCTGCTAGACACGTTCCTTACCTCCATGTTACATCCACAGTGTGTGCATGTTCCTGCTGCAGCCCTGGTGCCTGTTCTGCCTCTTCCTTCCCACAGGTGCTGATCCGGGACAGTCAAGATGTGGGTTTCTGCGGCGGGAGCCTCCTTAGCAGTCGCTGGGTGGTCACAGCTGCACACTGCCTGGACCTCGTGAGCCCCCACCATGTCACTGTGGGTGAGCACAACAGGGCAGGGGGGGAGACACAGCACAGCCAGCCCCACCTGGATTTAGGGAACAGCTCAGCTGGGCTCTTCTGTTTTCATGGAGAACTTGGGTGGGGCCCAAGGCACAGATCTGTGTTCTGTTCACTCTGGCAAACTCACTGTGCACAGAGACTGAGCACATCTCAGGTACACCTCAGGAGGAAGAAGCATTCCTGTAGATGACAGTCTCCTCTCACGGCCGTTTTGGTTTTTAATCAGTCTTAATTACCTGCTGTGCTGCCTCTTCCTTATTGCCTGTAACTGCCTGAGAACACAAAGCCCCTCTCCCCAGTTACAGCCACAGGAATTGGTGCCCTGGCAGCAGGAATGCTGCAACAAACACAACCTTGTGCTTGGACCATCCCAAAGAAGGATGTCCAGAAAGAGTAAACAGCACTGGGGAACATACAGGAAACAATTCTTCAGCCTTAGTCCCAGCTGCAGCTTAATGCTGATGTCATGTTCCTGAAGGGGAAAACAGTGTCCCATGGAAGTTCAGACACAACACTGCTTACTAAAAAGGTCTGACAGTGTTTATGGGAAAGCAGCTCTGTTGGTGTCTCATCATCCAGGCCCTAACTCTGTCCTGCCTCTAAAGGGCACCTGGAAAGTTTGGTTTGCAGGATCACAGCTGTCATTGTTACAAGCAGAATTTGGTTTGGGATGTGCCTTCTCAGAACAAAGATCAAAGCATTAACTCTCTGCCTTTTCTGTTTCCTGTGACAATACCACAAAGGCTGCTTAAACTTTGCTTAACGTTTTAACTTATCCTGGCTGCAGGAGACTTTGACAAGTACCAGAGAGAGTACAAGGAACAGAAGATCGCTGTGGAACGGAGCTGGACACACCCACACTACGATTCCAACGACTACAACGGTGACATTGCACTGCTGTACTTGAGCAGTGCCGTTGTTTTCAACGAGTACGCAATTCCCATCTGTCTGCCCAGTCCAAGCCTGGCCGCGCTGCTCTCCGAGGAGGGGAGGCTTGGGGTGGTGAGCGGCTGGGGAGCCACCCACGCCCGGGGCTCCCCTCTGCGCTTCCTCATGAAGGTGCGGCTGCCCATCGTGAGCCTGGAGCGCTGCCAGCAGGCCATGGACAGGCTGGTCACCGACAACATGCTCTGTGCGGGGCACGGCACCGCGGCCGCCGACGCCTGTAAAGGGGACAGCGGGGGCGCCTTCACTGCCTTCCACCGCAGCACCTGGTTCCTTCTGGGCATCGTCAGCTGGGGCGAGGGCTGTGCCGAACAAGGGAAATACGGGGTGTACACGAGAGTAGCAAACTACATCCCCTGGATTAAAGAGGTGGTTGAAAGTGTAGCAGATTCAGATAACTTTTCCATTACCTTTTCTTAATGCCACCTTTAAGAGCGGGAACAATTCTTGTCCTTAATGGTGTAAAATCAAACTTACCCTCAAGGAAATTTTAAGAGGGTTATAATTGCTTATTCAAGTATTGCTGAGTAAAATACTTGTACATAATAACTGTGTGCAAGTAACAAAGGAGGAGACAACTCAACTTTCCTTACTGTAAATTCTTACCAGGAAGATTTTTTTAAGAGAAAGCAAAAGCTTTACCTTTTGGAAGCCTACCTGCCTATCACAGACAGGTATACTCAGTCCTCTGTGTGAATTCAGTGCTTAGCAGAACAAGTGCACTTCAGGTAATAGTGTCTGGCTCTAGCTGTGAGACAAGACAGTGCTGAACACAGGAGTGAGGGAGCGCTGAAGTTCTGGAACCAGGGACAAGTCAGTTTACTAAATGAGAGATGTTTTCTGATACAGAAACGAATGTCTGTATGGCATTGTGCACAAACCAAGCAGGAATCCACCCAGCTCCAGGCAGATGAAAGGATTGTGTGGTAGAATTCTCAAGTGATCTTTGTGATCCACGTCAAAAGAAGTTTTGATTCTGTGACCTTTCCTACAATTGACTGTTAATTACAACCCCCTATCACAGTTCATTACACAAGCAACAAAAACGTTCGCCTCAGAGAACACATGGTGTTGAGCTACTATTAGTTTTGATACAAGGAATCTGAATTAGGCCTTGCACAAGACCAGCAAGGCCAGTACTTTAAGGAAATCTCCCAGGATTTAAACCTCCTAGGATTTAAAGTAGCCCCCACCCCCCATGACTGGAGGACTAGACTATAGCATCAACTACAAAAAAAAAGTTGGGAGGAAGAAAAGAGAAGAAAACAATCCATTTTAGCCCCCGGACCTTCAGGGCCAAACAGACCCTGGCTGTGAACAGCTCTGCACAGTTCACTTATTTTTCACAGTTGCACCTGCCACTTTGGCAGTAAGGAAGTCCCTGGCTTTCAATAAATCCCTAAGTAAAAATGGAAAAAAACCAAATCCTTGAAGGTCTCAGCATGCTAAAAACACACCCTTGAGGTGGTTACTGCATCATACGCATACCTGGGGAGAATAGGTGAAGTTGTCTTAGGAGTAGAATCCCTCTCGTGCCCCAGCCAGCACAGGCATCGTCCTTCAGTTCTTGCTTCAAGCTCGTGTCCCAGCACACAGCTCTGTTACTGTCAGTCCCTCCAGTCTGACAGGGCCCCATTTAACACCTAACATGTGACTTTCTACACACTTGCATTCACCCCATTACCAGTGCCAGCAGTAACTCAGCCAAACACCATGATACCCACCTCAGAGAATTCCCAGAATTACAGAACACACATTGCAGTAAACAGGCTCTGCTCCTCTTGAAGGAAGGTGACTTTCTTACTGAAGAAATTCCAACTGCCAGTTACCTGCACAAGAAGAGTCCCCTTCTTGTAGGCAAGCTCAGCAGAGACAACCATTTTTGGAGATAGAGGCTAAGAAGCAACATGTTGCTCTGCTGTTGTTCTGTAGCAGCAGGGACAAAGAAATAGCAGCATTATTTCCCTAATAGAGACAGGAACCTTCTCCTTTCCATTGGTAAAATAAACCTTTTTCAAAGTCACTGGTGAGCTACAGACACATTTCAGCTGGAAACTGCTGGCATTTTTAGTGGTTGGTCTGCTGGGCTTTCCTGAACTTTACCTCACCCTTCATGAAAAATAAAATTCTGTGTGTGGAAAATGGTCAATATTTCTAATCAAAAGCAATACAAGTAGATCTCCAAAGATGTAACAACTGATTAATAAATCACCAAATAAAGAGGAATTGGACAATTGTGAAAAGAAAATTAACCATGCACAGCTTTTCTACATCCAAGTGGTCTGTGCATACCTTCTCCTGAGCAATCAACAAGCAGCCCCCCCAAAAAAACAGAAGATGTTTTATTGTCTAAAGTGTTGCAATACAACAAATACATGATCTGTACAAAGGACATGATAGGGCCAGTTTAAATACAATCAGGAGAAAGAAGTCCTCATATTCACAGTCCTCAGATAACATCTTCTGCCAGAACCTGAACCAACAATTTAAAGATTCACTAAAAAAAACCCCAAACAAGTTGCAAAAAAAATTAAAGGTCTCCAAAGAGTCTATGGGTGCATTGTCTTACAGCAGAGCTCATGGGGTATTCTGTGAAGGGTCACAATGGCATCTTATTGCCCTCAATGCTGATTTTCACTGCATGGGCCGATCTGCTTTTTTTCCTGATATCTGTGAATTTCCGCATCTGTTTGTCCAGTCGACTCACCCCTTTCTTAGAGGTCCCCTGGAACTTAAAAAATAAAACTAATAATTACCACTGAAAAAAAGCAGACGTCCCAGAGGTCCAAGGCAAGTGGCGCATGCAAGGTCACACCTGGGCCTGGCTGGTGTGTCTGTTCTTCCCCTCTGAGTAGGGAAATGCTCCCCCCAGGATCTTCACAGCCCATGTGGCGGCAGAGGCACTCAGCCATCACATGGTGCAGGGGTCAACCACCACATTCCCTGGGTACAGTGTGGAAGTTTTGTATCTACTGGCTGGACCTGTGTCAGAGTTGCAGTACACCAGTATCACCCAGATGGGCTTCCTGGGGGAATTCAGACACAGATACACTGTGACTGAGGCTGACACAGCATTTCCAAACTGACATTTATTTTAAAGGTCATGGATTAGTATTCATAAAGCAAGAGATTACTGGGAAAAGTGTGTAGGGAGAAGCCAGAAAAATGTTTAAGCTGACTATACAAGCTCTTAGAAGTTACTGCATTTTATCTCTGTATTTTAACTGCAACTGAAAAGCAGGCAGTGCAGCAGTTACTCTGTCCAGATTAAATATAGTGATGCTGTAAGGAAACATCACTGAAGACAAACATACATCTAGGACCTTTCAAGCTATAGCCAGTACTTCTTAGAAGGCAATTTCCCCTAACTAGACAACAGAAACAATAAACAATGGAAACACCACACCTCTAAGTCTGGGTGAAACAGATAACCAGAAAACGGTACTTGGTATCTGACAAAACGCATCCATTAGAAACTTACTACCATCGCTGAGGAAGGTGCTCCTGACACACTGATTTTAAATAAACTTTATTCATAAAACTGTTCACTATTCATTGAAATTATAGCTGAAATTTCACAGTGATTTTTAAGAAAATATATTTTTAAAAACAAATAAATATGAAGCTTAAACTCAACAGTTATCTATCACTTGTGCTCACCTCCTGTCACTGTTAGCTTGCTCTGCTCACAGCACTGACATGCAGACCAGGAATTGTCAAAACAATTCCCACACGGATGCATGTTCTCCCACCCCACACTTCACAGTGGGGGATTCTTCTCCCACCTGGTCTCATTCTCTGCCTCCCATCAACCACCCCTAAAGTCTCTTCACACTATCATATCACCCTACTTCCTTGAAAGAGGTGTGAAAAACACCTCCCTGTGCCCCAGTCAAAGGTCAGCCGTAGATTTTGATGTGCAGTAATACAAGGTCCTGTACCAAGGCTAAGAATTCCCATGTCAGTTCAAGTAAACCTGGAAAACCCAGTTGTGTCAGAACAGTACTCATAACCACAGGTGGCGCCAAGCTTATTTTGAGCACAGGTATTTTCACTGAACACCTGTCACTTGGGTACCCTGAAACTGTGCAGGCAGGTGCCATGGCAGATGTTATGTGCTGCAGCCTGTTTTCTCCTGTACAGGTTCCCATGTGGGTCACAGTACAGACATGAGAGAATACAAGGAGAGTCTTCCAGGTTTAGGTTAGGGTGTACACACTGCTGTCCTGCATGTGCAAACTGCCAACAGCTGAAGCACATGCACTGTTCACACCTCCCTCGAGGGATACCTCTCCAACTTGGGAAGGCAGTGGCATGGCTACAGGGGCATCCTGTTGCCTTCAATGCTGAACTTGATGGCCCGATGCACTTTGCTGAGTCGTTTCTGTTCAGCAAACCGTCTCTTGTGCTTTTCCAAGCGACTAATACCTCTCTTAATAGTCCCGGGCTAGAAACAACATCTCAATTAATGCACAGAAGGAGAGAAAACAGCAGCAAGCACAGCAATTGTTACTTCTTCCATTTACACATACTCTACCACGTACACCCCTTTTAACTGAAACTGCACAAGGTAGACGGATGAACCACATAAAGCAACACAGAGGCTTCCACTGAAGCTGTTCAAGTTTACCAAAACCTCAAAGGTTTCCCAAACTGGAATATTATCAGAACATGATAATGTTCTGGGAAGAGGTATAAAAATATCAGTGCAGCAACACAGGCACTGAACTGCAGGCTTAGGTCAAAATGCTCTAAAGCAAGAGGCCTGTAATCAGATTCTCACCCAAGAGAGAAACTCTAGAACAGTTATCTCAAAAATCTCTTTTTGGTCAGAGAAGTAACCAAAGCAGAGTGAAAGCATTTGATGAACTTAGAACAGCCCACTTGACAGAGAACTTACTGTCTACTCCCATTTGCAGAGGCCCTTAAAAGAACTACCCTACTGCGCAGTAACCATGACACTACAGTTACACATCCCCAGGTTTAGGACAGTCACCAGGTGAGTGTCAGTGCTTACCCTTGAGGACTCCATCTCCACGTTCCACTTTGGCCTGACCACATAGTCCTTGTTGGAGGGCATGGGCACCCTCGCACGGGCACAGAACCCAGGGTCCCCAGGCCTGAGAGCCCTACAGGAAAAAATGTGACTGTTATGGACAAATCTTACCCAGAAAGAAGTAAAGAAATCTAGTGTGTTCTCCTCTGAAACATACTGCATACCACTGCCTCTAAAACCTCTACACAATTTCCGTATTGGTAGTAGCGCCAAAATACTTTAACCCATTTTTAAAAAAAATAAAAATCCCAACCTACTTTTCTTCTCCAGTTAACACTTTCTCCAGGTCTCTGCGAGGAGTCTGACCACCAGAGCTGCAAGAAAAACAAATGTTTACAGAGATCTATACACAGAGAAAGACAAATTTTACAAGATAACGTGTGGTAAAAGGAAACAGAAGCAATAACTTATTATCCTTTTATTTCCTTAATATTTACACATCACTTTGTTTTTCTTGATGGAGTCTTAGAAAGAAGGATTTCATGTTCCTGCCTGCTACTCCTACCTGCTCAATTTCCTTCGATGAGGCATCTGTTCCAAATCTCTCTGCTCCCTCTCTTCTCTGGTCATGCCTTTGTAGTTTGAGGTAAGGCCAAAGATGGGTCGGGACCATTCATCTATTAAAAAAATAATTGGTTAACAAAGGCCAGGCCACTGAAGTTTCTCTCAAACCATTCTGGTGATCCAAGTACAGCTTTCAAGGTTTACAACAAGTATTTATGCTTCCTTTCAACCAAACAAATGATTTTTGACCCCTTAATACTTCATGGAAATCCAGCCTTGTGGACAGTAAGCAAGAGCTTTCATCCACTGAAGCCTTGTTATTGCTCTTTTAGAATCCCTCTGAGCTCTCGGAATACTCAGTTGTCAGGAGCTCCTGCAAACCACTGGGATGCTATTTTAGAAATATGAAGAAGAGTTTCTAAAGAACGTAAGTTTATCACCAGTATGCAGCCATTCCAGATGGAATGCACTCCACATGGAGTACAGCTGGTTGAATCAGCCAAGTCCTCTCCAAAGTCCATGGAATAAACAGTTCTCTGGCTGCACCTTCCTGCCTTTCCAGCAAATACATGAGGGTCTGGACAACAAGCCAAGAGAGGACTGGAGCAAATAAATGCTGTCCTCTGATTTAGGACATGAATGAAAGAAACAGGACAAAGCGCGTGCAGTTCACGTAACAGCGTATGTTAAGAGCTCTACAAAATGATGGAACAGATCAGTGAGGTTCCTACATGGCAGAATTAATTTCACTAAAGACAACAGCAAAAAGCGCACCAGAGACTAATGCAGAGATTCCGTTCTCAGTGGAATCTCAGCAACACAAGGTGAAGGCAAGTCTACGTACTAATGAGCTTCCCTGCCATGTCCTTGTTCGGTCTTGACTCTTTGGGGTGTTTGTAGAGATACATCACAGCCCGTCCAATGCCACTGTGCTTCAGGGTCTCTTGGCTCACGCTGGGCAGCTGTAGGGTAGGAAAAGACAGAAAATAGGAAGAAATTATGTCTGAACATTAATGGATGTCACTGAACTTCACAAAAAGACCAAAGCTCACCTTCACAATAAGCTTGAAAAATTAATCTGTTTTGTTGTCCCACTAGAAATTGTTTAAAGTGTCAAACACCAAAAACTAAACATTTGCCTTAACATTCTTGGGTTCATACACAAAATTAAGTAGGTTTCCAGAACTTTTTACTCCAAATGCTCTTTAGCTTATATTACCCCGAAACTGAGTTACTGGCTTCAAAGCATTCATTCTATAAAAACTTATGTGGCAAAAGCACTCAGGCAATCAGCTTACCTACAGACACTGACAGCCTACATTGAGTGTGATGGGCCTTTCTGTGTACTGCACACTTTAACTGGCCAGAAAAGAGAAGAGACTACAAGATAAAAAAATTCAGGGAAACGCAGCAAATGACTCTTCACTAAACTCTGCATGTAAACCTGAAACAGGCAGGCAGGGCCAAATTGTCTAAATTCTTTTATACAAACTCATCTGTTTTGCAGTTTGCTTCCCTGTGTGTTTCACTGCAAGCACATTGGTAGCAGCTCGAGTTCATTTATCACCGAACAATTCCTTAAAGCACATGACTAAAAAACCATGGAGAAGCCACGAATCAAATGTTAAAAGTCAGTTCCAAACCTCTTGTAGGATCTTCAGAAGCTCCTCCCGTATCTTCAGTGCCGGCAGACTTCGGTCTGGAAGGGGAGAAAGCCACTCTTTGATGGCAGACATAACGCCACTATCAATGAAAGTTTCTTTGAGGTCCTGCCTACAAAGTTGAAAGAGTGTGAGAGTCACGTAATACAACACAGTCTTATGATGTGATGTTTTCCTTAAGCACAATATTACATTTATTCCATGTTAAATTAACAGGCAAAATTATGTATAAATTTAGGTTTTTGAGGTCACCTAGTTCCAACATTTACTTGGAGGGAAAAAAAAAGTGCTTTACTGCACATTCCATGTGGCTAGAGTGTCACTCTGAAATCTAACAAATTCTGAATATTCCCAAAGGTTATAATTAACTGGAAGAATGACAACTCACTTTTTAAGATGCATAACTACAGTTGGTAGCAAAGTTAATTTCTTCAGTGCTGGTTTCTTTTGTGTATTCAGCTGTCGATCCTCCTGCAGGGAGTTGAAGAATCAGCACAGGTTAATCAAAGTCAGAAATCAGCCACTCTCATTCTTTACAACATTTACAGGAAAAAGATCGGTCTATTAAACAGGAACTTTGGCAGGATTATACTAACTTTGTCCCCTACTCCACCTTCCCACAGCCCAAACACACATTATGTGATGACTTCTCTTTAAAAAGACTCCCCACTTTAGTCAACATTTTCCTTAAAAGCATCATGAGAGTCCTCCTAAATTTACTTTTTTTTTTTCCACTTCATGAACTTCGATTGACTGCAATAACTGCAGGTTTGCAGAGTTCTCCATGCTATGCACAGGTAACCTCAACACTTTGTTAGCAAAACCTCATCTGAAAAACAGAGAGAGCTAACCAGAACAATGGGAAGGCAGAACACACATATTCACTTCAGCTGTGGGTTTCAAAATTACTTTCATCCAAGGCATTACTGTCACTATTTGTTCAGTACTTGGCTCCCATATCTGAAAGACCCACTGTAATCAACAGATTGCTGTGGCAATTCCTTTCCACTCAATCCATTGAAGGCTCTTTCTGCACAATGCTTTTTTTGCTGCAAGGGAGGAGATTCTTCTAATGCATCTCTTCCCCTTTTCAAGTCCTAGTACTTCAAAATTCACCACCTCATTTAAAACAACTGGCTGTCATCTTGTCCAAGAACTTTCTTGCCAAGACCACAGAAGTCTCACTTACCTCCCAGGTTGCTTTCTCACTCTCCCCATCCCCCTGAACTCATTATCCTTCTGATCTTGTTCTCAGGAATTTTTGTTGTTGCTACTTGTGAATTTCTTATATCCTCCCCAAATAGGTTTTAATGTGTTTCACCATGCTGTTTGTTCATTTGATTGCTACTTCAAGAAAATAACAGAAGACACCTGACAGACAGCAAGACCCCAATAAACCTTGCACAGTAACATATTAAACATTTGTCCTTGAAAAAGGCAGGCTGTCAAGGCAGAACTTCCCATGATTCTGTTGCTCTGTCATTTAGCACAGCACTGTCAAACAGTTTAGAAAACGGTTCTTCTCAGGAAAAAAATAACCAAAGTATGACATGTGCCAGTAATAGAATAATGAAATTAAAGCATGGTCCCTTTCTCAGGGTTTGATATACTTGTATGTAGTTTATAGGGCACGTTTTTATAGAACAGCTGTATTCAGCTGAGCAAAGTTTAGCAATTTAACTAATTTTTAAAATTAGTATTTTCTCAAAATTTCAACAGAATAAATGTTCTAATTCAGAACAATAAAGTAACATTTAAACAGTAATATAGATACTGGAAGCTTTCCATAGCATACAGAGTATTCCTCCTGAATACAAGTCAGATTTTTGTATCTTACTGATCACAAGATTTTCCCTTAGAATGGAACTGAATTTTAAGATGCCTTTGGAGCCTGGAAAACTCACCTCAGCAGCTTCATTCATCTTCACAATCATGGCACTGACCACATCATCTGCGTCACTAATGAATGTTCCACCATCGCGGTTCCGCCGGCGCTTGCCGCTCATACTCTTCTTCCGCTGCAGCATCATGTCGAAATCTGACATGAAGTCCATGCTGAAATATGAAAGAGTGGGATAATTCTGTATTTCTATCATGTACAAGCACTATGTCCCTGTGAGATAATTAGTTATCCTCAGTATACAAAATGGAAAATCAGCAAAGGGCTCCAATGGCTCTGAGACGCCCTCAGACCTTGCTGCAACAGCCAAGGTATGCACACATATAATATCCAGGGTTCAAAATGTCCTCGAGCTGTCACTGCAGCTGACAAACATTTAGCTTTCCTGTACCTGCCACTCACTGCTCCGATGCTACCGGAGCAGCCAGAAAGGAAACTGAAAACATGCTGATGGCAAGTCTTGCACCAGCACAGAAAATACACCTGTGAATCCAATGCTGAACTGCTAAAAGCAGTTCAGATGCTTGTTTGATTAGATAATGATTTCACTGAGGTTTTGACGTGAGCCACAGAAGCCTGCCCTCTGAAGCAGCAACAGGGCAAGTAATCTATTATGGACTGCCGGTGACTGAACTGCACAAGCTGGGACAGGACCTTCTGTCCTAGTTCATGAGAACACTCTGCAGGAAACACAGTTCCAGACCTTTCTAGGCTAAGAATTCCAGTCAGTCTTTGGAGCAGCCCTTTCACCAAAATCTTGCACTAACAAAGGAGTATGTAACACATTGACTTACTGCTTCCCTCTTTTGATGTTATCATCAGAGTCTGATTCATCTGCTGTCTCCTTCATGTCTCCATCACCTTTCTCTTCCTCCAAATCCTCTTGGTTAAAACCCTGATGGGTAAAGACAGTGCAAATCAGTGGATGGACTAAGATTGAGCATCTGCTCAGATACCTGACACTAGAAAAGCTTCAGGCAAGTCTCCAAACATCTAGAAAGAGAAGTAAAGACTAAATCCACCTGTGACTGTCACACCAACATCCCTCCCAAAAGACCTGTAAATGTTATTTAACCCCAAGACTACTCCAGTGAGTCTGGCAGATACAAAGCTGATCTGGTACAGCATAAACATATCTTTCAAGATCAGACGGAGCAAGCGAATAGAAGACATCCACAATTATACTTACTGTGAATTCCTCTTCTTCCTCATCACCAGATTCTCCAAATATATCTGCAATCAGGTTCCTGCAAAGGTAACAGCAACATTTACCTACTGGGATGGCAACAGTGACATGTGCCTTTTCCACAAAATCTCCAGTGACTGTATGGAGATGCCCTTTTTGGTCTGCCTCCTACTACTAACCTTCCTCTTCGCACCACCAGTGAAGGTGGACAGTCATTCTCTGGTTGAGATTCATCCATTCTCCATTCACCATCACTCTCACTATCTGCCACCCTGAAAAAATTCATATTCCCAGAAGCACTTACTCTTGTTCATTTCCGGATTCACTGTCACTGCCAAACAGATCTTTCTCTTCTTTCTTCTTCCCAACATTCTCTTTTCTTTCTTCTTCTTCTTCCTCCTCACTATCTGATACAACATTTTTCTTCCTTTTGTCAGACTTTTCTGAAGCAGCATCACTATCTGATTCTTCGACATCAGAAAGGATTCGTACCTTTTTAGCAGCTGCCAGCAGAAAGAAGCATTACTACAGGCCCCAGTAACAGAGGGGACAAGTGGTACTCTCAAAAAACTACTTCCTGACTCGTCTTCCTACACAAAATCATTGTCATTCTTAAAAGCATAACAATTCTAAACTCTGTTTAATTAAATCAGCAATTGGATTCATCTATCTATCCATAAAAGATCTACCCACACCTATCCATAAAAAAATTGTAATTTCAAATCTGACCCTCACCCCCAGTATATGAAAAGAAAAAACCCACAGGAAAAAAGACTAGAGAAAGAACAACTAGAGAAATAACAAACTATCATGACAACAGATGCCAGCATAAAGCAAGATCAGTACAGTCTTCTGTTAGACCGTATTAGATATACATTCACACAGCAAAGCAGTCAGAACAACAGCCTCTACAAATGCAGTTGTGCTCCAAAACCAAACCTGATTTATGGTTTCTCACTTAAATGCTTTATTCACATAAAAGCAATGATTTAACTTTCACACTACTGCCTATCACAGGACATTTTCACAGTATAGTTCCTTACGTGTTTTCTCACTGTCATCCTCACTGTCAGAAAGTATGGCTGTTTTCCTCTTTACTGTCTTCTCCTCTTTTTCATCTTCATCACTGTCTGATATTTTACGTCTTTTAGGAGCTTCATTTTCACTGTCAGAGCCCTGAAATCCTTCCCTTGCATGTTCATTATCTGAATGATGAGAGTCATGCTGCACCTCCTCCTTCCTGTCCTCCCCATCACTATCCTCAGACTCTATCTGTTTGTGTCTGGCAACATCCTCGCTCTCCGAGTCACTGGCTGGCCGCTTGCAGAGCTCCTCACTCTCCGAGTCACTCGCTGCCTGCTTGTGGAGCTCCTCGCTCTCTGAGTCGCTGCCCAGCTGCTTCTGGAGCTCCTCGCTCTCTGAGTCACTGGCTGGCTGCTTGTGTGATTCCTCATTTTCAAAATCACTACTGGGATCCCCAGGAGGTTCTCCATTGTCAGAGTCAGTTGCTCGATGATTTAAGGCCTCTTCATTTTCAGAGTCACTTAAATGCCGGTCTGGACGGTCCTCAGTATCAGAATCACTGTCTTTCCCTCCATGGGCGGCTTCATTGTCTGAATCACTTCCATTGTGATTTGGAGGTTCCTCGTTATCTGAGTCACTATCCTTTTGCCTTGGGATATCTTCATTTTCAGAGTCTGTCATATGAGGCTCTCCCACTTGCCCATCATCTTCTCCATCGCTGTGTTCATTCTGAAACAAAAAAATAATCTCAGGCAACTCTTAGGCAACTAACCAAAAACACCTTAAAAAGTAAAGAAAAATGTTCTGAATTTTTGTTTGTCCTTGCTCCAATTTGATTACCTAGGGAACTGCAAACTGAAATACTTTCTACACAGAAATAATCAGACAATTTGCATCACAGTACTATCAAATACTTCAGATCAAGAAAAACATCAATGGAAGTCTGTCCACCCTGCAGCAAAATGGTATTTTGGAAATGGTAACAGAATTTTAAAAAAAAACCAAACATATCCAAGAAGGGTCCCATTTCTCAAGGGTAAAGGCTTAGTACTTTTATTTTAAAAGGTCATGTCTTCAAAATGCCTGAGTCCAAATTCCCAGTAACAAAGCAAAAAACAGTACCTTGCACTTGTCATTTTATTTTCCTTAAGACCTCAAACAGGTTATTTCCTGCATGAAATACATTTCACAAACTGCACAGGCATTATGCTCCAAGTGAAGCTCAGGAGAGCTCATGCCTGATGTTTTTTAGCCCATAAAACCTATTTAAGAACAAGTCATGACCAAAAGCCTACCCAAAAAAAGGAATAAGGTTTTAGACCTTTCAGAGTATTACTGTTAGCAGGCTTTGTGATTCAACATGTAAGAATATAAGAACAGATTTGACACCTCTCTCCCTTAAGCTGACAGCTCCCATGCTTATCCACACACTGAAGACAAACCAGGCACAGACAGCCATCTGAGAACTCAAACACAATCCTTTGTCTTCTCTACAGAGCAAAAAAAACCGAGCCACATGCTCCATTTTTGGAAGAACCTTTCACAAGCCACTTTGTCAAGTCTAACTACTGACAAGTGTCTTTTATGTTTCCTACAACATCTGATTTCTACTTGGAAAAAAAAAAATCTCAACTGCATTTACCTGAGACTATGAATTAAGACTCTTGAACATTCCACTAACCCAGCACACCTCTCACAGCCACTGTCACCATAATTCTGTTTTCAGCTGAAAACAATACTGTACAAGGAACTTCTCTTCTGCATACCCAACTCAACTTCTCGGGGCTGATTTTGTCTCAGCTATAAACTCCTTCCACTTGCAAACTGAGTTTTTACTATCTTATTTAAAACCTGTATGTCCTGGAGTTTCCAAATCTTTTTTGTCTGCCATTCAATTTCCTTGGACACAGACTATCTATTTTTATTTTCTGTAGTCATTCTACTCCCACAGTTGGAGCCATACAAAATAATGCAGGTGTAGCTATCCTACAACAAATAACACTACTAATCTTTAAAAAGGATGATTCAGGAGGAATTTTAAATAAAATTAATTTTAATTGCTTTTAGGAACTACTCCCTCCAGAACTATTCTAAGTGGTGAACAGCATTGCTTTTTAAGACTTTGGACCTTAGGCGGTTATTCCCTTGGCTAGGACTTGATAAAGATCTTCTGAATTACTGCAGAATGTTACTGCACAGTGAAAAAAGCCTGGGACTATGCAATTTTAAACATGCACTTCAAATACAACTTCACTATTTCCATGCTAACTACAAACAGCTGCTGTGACAATCTGAGTTGTTTCTCTTGCTTGTTCTTGTCTCTACAGCGATGCATCTTTTGAATCCTGCTGGTATTTTCCAGTTGTTCTCCTTTCTCCTCTCAGAAAGAAACACGGTTCTGTTAAAACCTGAATTTGGAATTTTAAATAATAGGAGGATTAAGCAGATGCAGAATTGAGGTGTACAGCTGAGGAGGACCATACACACTCTACTGTCAGCTTGCTACAGGATTTTATTTGCTACTTTTATTCCCTTACCAACAAATCACTTTGATTGACCTTTCCTGCCTAGCATCTCCCACATAAACCAACCACATATGTATGTGACAGATTTTCCCTAACTATTACTTGAGATTAAAGAAAACTGTAGCTGCAAACAGAACAGGAACTTCAGATTTCACAGCAGTTACGGATACGGCCACTAAGAAGTGCTGAAATACAGAGATCTACACTAAAATTGGTGTCTATAATAACAGAAATTATTTAATCCTCGTTTTCCTACTATTTAATTTTGGTGGGTTTGTCTGTCTTCTCTCAATGTCAGATAGTGAATGCTGAATAATACTGATAATTACATCAGCAGTAATAAGATTTTCTTAAACAAACACAAGGAAATTAATACAAATACTCCTGTTTAATCACTTAAAACTCACTGCCTTCCTGACTGCCAGTTTAGAAATTCTTTGGTGAACAACTAAACAAAACTAAAAGCAACTAGAATCAGTAGATTCTTGATATTTCTAAGGTCAGAAATGTGGCTGCAGATTATATAAGCACCTGTTCAGCATAAATTACTAAATCACAAAGAACTTCCTATGCAAAAGTCTAGGTAACAAAACATTATAACTTTAGAGCCTTATTACTGAAGCACTTGACAAGAAAGTGAACCTCTCATCTGTTATTGCAAACTGACAATCACTCCTGAGAAGGAAGATGTTTGGGGAGGAAGAGCAGACACACAGCTGACAAGCTCACACTGTGATTACACAGAATTCCAGTGGTGCCAGCAGCTCCGTGTGCTGCAATGTCATCGCCTAGAGAAGCATCATCTGAGGTAACATGGGTGGCCCTACACTCACTAGGCACACAGGCACCACCTTGCTCTAGTCCTGCATTTGAGAGGCTGAGGCAGGGCTACCCCAAGCAGCATACCCTCTATCAGTGAGCTTGGCAAGCCCTGCAGAGATGACACCCTGCCTCAGGCCCAGCACAAACACAATCAAGCACCTGCTGGAGCAGAGCTGAGCCCCTGCACAGGACAGCCAGGCCCTGCCCTGCAGCCATCAGTGCAAAGGGTTTCTGCATACAATTCATGACTCTGAATGTTTTGGAACATAATTGTTATCAAAAGTGTATGCAACTTCACAGTAAGATGACTAAATGCTATTGAATATGTTTGATGGGTTTCCCCTCCCCTTTTTTAATTTACTAGTTCATCTCGAAAAGAAGTGTTTTCAAAGAAATCGAGTACGTAATTTTGGAGTTTTCTAGTTTTCCTTTTCCAAATAATTAAAATAAAAGATCAGACATCCTCAAAACCAAGTAGGTCTCAGGTAATTGCTACTGCATTTTTCTCTAATTCCTTTACTTTCTTTTCTTCCTCCTCTTTATCTATAAACATTTCAATTGAGATGTCCTTAGTTTTGTTTGGTATTTTTTTCTTTGACTGAAAGAATTCTATAACATGAGGCTTTAGTACAGTATAAAAATACGGAATACATCAAAATCAAATTTACAGTGTTATCCTTCTACATAAAAATTTCAGCTAGCAAGTAATTTATTGGATCAAGACGTAGCCACTTTTAAGAAGTAATTCTCTGATAATTTGGTAAGTTCAAGAAAATTGACCCATCCACTACAATCTCATGAATGACAAGTGTTAAACTAAGACCTACATAACTATCATCGGCAGATGCCAAATTCCTCCTTTTTCTGAAGTGTCAGATATTTGTCCATTTGTTAACAACGTCAAAACAGAACTCAATCCATGAAACAGCAGTGACATGGTGGAAGTGTACGAACTAAATCATTACAGATTTCTGTATAAGCCTGACTTGTACAAACACTGTAAACATGATTTCAGATTCATTACTGTACTAAAACTATGTGTTATCTAATTCTAATTGTCTAAAGCAGAATCGGTAAGGACATCAAGGAGAACATTTATAGATAAAGTAGGATCGGGGGAAGGAAAGCCAGAAAAGAATTGTGGAAAAGAAAAACCCACATACCTGAGACCTACATAAGTAATTCCTCAGGATTCCCCTTTTCTTTAAAGTTAAGAACCTGAAAGAAAAGTTTGAAATTTTAAAACTTCAGTTCTTTACATCTGAGTTCTAAATGAGAGACGAAGTAGTAATTAAACTGACTTAACTGATCACGCTGCCTCAAAGGTTTTATTACCTTTGAGTGTCATTCCTCCCACATACTTCTAAAGATGAAGGGAATAAGAGGATGAGAGAATACTTAGGGTAAATAATATGATAAATGACTGCAAGCTACTCCTTTCAGAGAGAGCTGCGCCACATTAATGCGTTTGAAGCACCAAGTAAACTCCATGGAGGGAAAGCTAAGAACTAAGACTTTGTAACAGAACAAAATATTCAAATGGTTGATTTGAACTGAATCAAATAAAGCATTAAGGCTTGAAGGTTCACATTTCTATTGGAGAGATAGCTAGTTTAGCTCAGCTCTTTTTTTTCTTTTTAATGGACTTTCTGAAGTATTTCTGAGGAATATTCAACAGCCATCACAGAACAGAGCTCTTAAAATAATGAAGCACATGAAGAGGATCAATTAACAATAATAACAGGTACTTTGTAGTTAGTTAAATTTGAAAAAGACATGCTGCAGATTTAAACAATAGTCAACTATCTCTTCTTTAGAACAGACTGCAAGTTACTTTGACACAGTAAGTGAAATTTAAATACCAGAGGAGCACAGAAAAGCAAGAACCAATGTACACTACAGACAAAAGTTCAATATTACAGCAACAGAGACATGACTCTTCATGCACTCATCATTTTTCACTAAAACAGAAGTCCTAAAGCCCTCTGACAGACAGCTACTTCTCCCTTGCTCCCACAATGGGAGATGCCGCCTCCCACCAATTCTTCCATTGTAAATATCAATATCTTTTAAAAAAACCTAAATTCCCAATGTGGTTTACACTCAAGTGTAAGTACATGGAAAGAACTTTCATTTTATACAAA
Organism: Sclerurus mexicanus; assembly: GCA_013396755.1. Classification (NCBI taxonomy): domain Eukaryota; kingdom Metazoa; phylum Chordata; class Aves; order Passeriformes; family Furnariidae; genus Sclerurus; species Sclerurus mexicanus. The sequence goes on from VWZF01003020.1 coordinate 143,048, forward strand.
GTCTTCATCTGCTTTCTAACTCTGAGAGAAGTATGAATTCAATAAAGGCCGGGAGGAAAAGGATTGGAAATTATACCACTGTGGAGTCAAGCCTTCTGACACATCAGCCTACATCACATTTTAAGCAACTTTTAAAATGTATAATGCTGAAAACCCAGTCAGAGTAAATCCTGATCTTTACATAAAATTCAACAAAATATTCAGAACATGAGGAACTTTGACTACAGGTTTTATGAGTATAAAAAAGTTCTCCCTAACTGCTGGCAGAACACATGAGTTCACAAGCAAAAATTACTCCTTCCTACTACGACCTGATGTAACTCTATTGTGAGTCACAAAAAATTCTTCAGAATTTAACTACTAAACTGTCTTAGAAACCTAAAGGAAACCTTCACTTCTATCAGAATCTCTTCTCAGCCAAAACAGCCAATGAACAAATGAAGTGACTCCCAAACACAACCCAGGATCAAAGACTCTCCACAATGAATGCTGCTCCAAGTGAGAATCTCTTCAGAGAAAGAAGGGGTCCCATTTAGGAACCTTAACCTGCTCCACGTGCACCTTTAACTTGCTCTTTTGGGAATGGGAAGGGTGAAACCAGCACCTGAGAGTCAGTGCCCCCATCCCAGATGGAAACTGGAAGAGCATTTACTCTCAGGCAAAGAAATCTACACTTCCAAAATGCGTGGTTTTACATTACTGTGTGGAATTTCAGGTATAACTTCCAATTCCTCATAATTCATTGCTTAGAATTTCAAACCCAAAAACTTTGTCTTCATGCAATTGAATATAACAATATTAAACTTATTCAAGTTCAAAACAGCGCATACTATTAAAACAATTAAGAAGAAGAATTAAAAAAGACCCTGTCTTACATACTGTTAAAGAGACTACAAAACTCTTTTTCTGGAGATAAAGTTTTGCCAGATAGGACCCTTATGAACTGAAGATGTCGGGGTTAAGAAAGAATGCCTCTTTAAACAACAACAAAAGAGAACGGAGAGAAGAGGAAACTTTAAAGCTCCCGTAGTACCTCTGAATGGTGACCTACACTTCCATTCTCCGATCCAGAATGCTGCATATTTCCTTCATCTTCCACATCAGATGCTGAGTCTCGCTCGTCTTGCACTGGAGTAGCTCCTCCATCATCTATCCCGAGATTAAAAAAAGAAAGTAAAACTCAATGTCACCTCGCAGCGTTTAAATGAGCCAGGCGAGCTCCAGCTCTAACGGGGCGGGGAAACAATCTCGGGTCCGAACAAACCACCTCAGACATCCCCGGAGAGCGCACAAAACCATCTATACCATGCGGGCAGCGACTGATACACTGCTCAGACACCGGGCTATTAAAGCACTGAGCGCCGTGCTGCCTCAGGCCACGACCCCGCCGCTGTGCCCCCGGACCCACGGGCCCCGTCGTCCTGCCCGGCAGGGCCCCGCGTCGCTCCCTGACTGCTCCACGCCGTAGCAGTGGGTGTCCATGCTGGGCCCAGCGCCACTACCTGACTGTTCGCCGCCGTAGTAGTGAGCGTCCATGCCACGCTCCGCGGGTGGCGACAACGCTGCCCTCGGCGTTGCCCCTTCCCCGCCGCCCCACACAGGAACAAGATGGCGTCTCCCCGCCCCGCCCCGCCCCCGCCCCGCGCGCACCGCGGGCCGATCTCGCGAGATCTCCTCCAGGGGCCGTGAGGCTCCGACCCGGGGCCGCCCGGGCCGGTGTTGCGTCAACCAAAACAAACTAAAATCCACTATTTTCTCTTCCTAAACTCTTTTTTTTTCCTCCTCCTTTCTAGAATATAGTTTGATTTCCGCTTGATAAGTGAAGGGGTGGAGAAATTGAAGGAGGGTTTGAGGAAAAAAGGCTGTTTGTAGCCCCTGCACCACCGAGGGCAACGTTCCCTGCGGTGTGCCACGGCCGGCATCCTCACAGAGCGCTTTCCTTGGGGGAATTCCTGGGGGAATTTCCAGGACCAAACCAGCTCCTGACAGCCCTCCTGACTGCTGGAGCCCAGAGTCCTGATCTGCGTGAGAGTTCCCGACATCGCCCTTCCGCCACACAGAGGCACATCCCCAGAGTGAGGAAGGGTTGGGGAACCACCGTGTCATCTAAGAGAGAAAAGATTTTGCCATTTAAATAATAGGTAAATTTGTCTGCTCCCTACAAACCAGGTTAGCAAGATTAACGCGCATCGCCAGGAGAAGGTGGCAGGGCAGAAGCAGGGCTCGGCTACGGCTCACGGGTGGGCTGCGTGGGGCAGTGGGGCCTGCAGGGTCCCTGTCACCGCCGGCTGGGCGGGACCACGGCTGGCCGTGGACACGGAGGAATAGCTGTCCCAGCGAATTTAGGTCTGACTGTCCTGGCTGAAGCTGCAGTTCAATCTAGTTCATGTGTGGGTGGTTCCTCCACATTTAGCCTTCAGGGTCGACAGAAAGTTCGCCCTGAGGCCCCAGGTGATGGCGAGTTCTGGAGTAAACACAGGGGCAAAACAAACCCCATCTTTTCCTGGGATTGTTGTGTTCTCTTTCAGTGACCCCCATCCTCTGAGCAGTGTTACTACTCAAGTATTTGGCATGCCCACAATATATCGGTAGAGAATTACTGGGGATGATTGCTACCGCTGATGCATCATTTCAAAACAGAAAGTCTAATAAAGTGCATACAATGCTGGACTGCTCCTCAGTCTTCTTTTTCTAGGAGCATCCAGATCAATGTGAGACATGGAAAACTTGGGCATGTCATCTGGGATATTTCTAAATGGCATTGATTTTTATAATCCTACATCCTACACTCTCAGGGACATCAAAATTTAGTAAGTTAATAATTTTGGGCAAAATTAATCTATTTCTTCTGTGCTAGAGGCACCTTAGAATGGATGGCAGAGTGGTTAAGCCATTATTAACCAACACAGTCCAGCAGCAAGCACAGTTATAATGCAGGGAGTTCAGTGCACCAGGTTAAACAGCTGAAATCTCGGGATTGAGTCATTACTCAACATCTTCTACAGCATCTCACTTAGAAGGAGAAATCAACAGTGAAATCAGATGTTTCTTGGATACAAACCTATATTTTTAGCAAAAGTGCAGAAAACCTTTTTTTTCCCCCGAAAGTGGGATACCTAAAATAAAATGTCTCTTTGCTTACAGCTCTATAGGTCTTTTCCAGATAACCCCAATTCCCTGAGTGATCCTTAGGACTGCACTCTTAATGGTATCATGTCCTTTTTTTCCTACTTCTGCATGATTTTTACTGCCTTTAGGTCTTTGCACGGTGTGGTTTCACTTAGATCTTTTCTGGAAGGAGCAGGCACATGTGCCAGTATATGATGGGAGCTCCCATCGTTGCACTTCTCTGACTTCCATAAAGAAAGGGAATGGCTTTATACAACTGACTAAATAGAAGGCAGAATGGCAGCTTTGCAACACAAGTAAAGATCTCTGTAGGAAAAGCACTAAGGGAATAACTTGGAAGTAGCGTAACAGAAAATAATGGACAAGGGGAAACATAAATAGAAACTAACAAAAAAGAGGTTGAATAACGTGTACAAAAGTACCCAAAAATTGTACCAAGGGGCTTAGAAAACCCAGAAGTCTATCCCATACTAAGGTTCCGTTCAGGATCAGAGTATGATGGTAACCTGCTTTGGAAATTAGTCATATATAAATATGTGCCATGTTCTGCAGTGATGGCAAGCCACTGTCCCAAATTCCAGCTGCACCGAGGCTGCATTGATGAGCAAATAGAGATTTTGTGCATTTACTGAAAGTGAAAGGAGGCACAGAGGTTCCTTCCTTACAGTTATGAATTCCCATCTTTCTGAAAATAAACCTCCTAATCCCAAGCCGCGTGCATCACACAGCAGAGGGGGCACCTGTGTCTGAAATAACCTCACCTCAGCAATGCTTAATAACTGGGCATCAATCCTGACCCCAATTCTGCAGGTAACGTGTATGTGCAGTCTGGCGTGCACATGCCTTCGTCTCTCATGAGCCAGAGCTTAGCAGACATCAGCCTGTAATATACTCTTGTAATGCCATCCTGGCTGCTTCCCAAGAGGAAGGATGGAGTGACAGTCAGACCATAATGGGATTGCACAGTGGGGGAGAATGACCTGTCTTGTACCAAGGAGCGTAAGCAGTGCACACTTGGTGTGTGTGAAGGTGTGCAATGACACAGATCCCAGAGCCCTGCCAATCTGTCTCCCTGTGCAACACCATCAACTGGCTGGAATGAAAGAAGCCTTTCCCTGAGGTACAGAATGCTCAAGAAAACCATGGGATGCACTTGGGAATCCTTTACTGGTATGTACTTCTTTAGTTCGCTTTGTTCCCTGCATTGCCTCTTTCAGAGTTAATAGACATCAGTGACTTAGAGCTACAAATCTGCTTAGAGAAGGAGGTTTTAGTATAGGCAGGAGGACTGCTGAACGAACAGTTTAAATTGCAGATTGTTACATCCAATCCATCTCTCTTCAGAAACCCCAGAGAAATAACTAGTTTAACATAAAGTGATGTTTGGCTTCTAAGACTTCATGATGCAGAAATGACAAGGCCACTTTGATTTAGCCGGACAGAAAATGTGAAAGGTAGTGCCATGTGCAAATTAAACCCTTTGATCCTGACATCAATCTCTTAATTAGGAAGCTGTCAGGAAGAGGTAGTTTTGTTAACACATGTCTATCTGAACAGACCTATTGCTTTGAACAACGGCAGAATTAAATTCACCAGGGATTATCCAGTTTTAATTTGCTGCATTTCTCAGTGCATTATTCATCATAGAATCCAGAATGGTTTGAGTGGGAAAGGACTTTAAAGTTCATCTTGTTCTACTGCCTGCCATGGGCAGGGACACCTTCTACTATGCCAGGTTGCTCCAAGCCCCATCCAACCTGGCCTTGGACACTTCCGGAGATGGGGCAGCAACAGCTTCTCTGGGCAGCTTGTGCCAGGGCCTCACTAGTATGCTATTTAATAATTTTTTTAGCTTTATTACTTAAGCTGTGACTTCACAGTCTTCACCTTCAGCAATTTGCATACAAGAAAGGTTGCAACAATTAATGAGCATAGACCATGCTACAAATTGCCCCTAAGTACCACTACAAGTACTTCTGTGTGCTGCACAGTCCCTCTCCAAACTCTTTCTTGAGCAGTACATTGAGCTGCTCACTCCTGGCAAGCTCATCTCCCGTCTTTCCCTGTTCACACAGCTCAGTGACTGCCCAAACCTGAGCTTTCCCTCTGCATTCACAGGCCCTTCTCGGATGGTCCCTTTAGCAGCCACCTGCTCATCCCTCACTAGATATATGTGCTGCCCAGAGCTGCTTTCCCTTGGTATATCAGGTCTCTACTCCTTCAGCTTTTGTTTTTTTGCTCTTGAATATATCTAGACTGACTTGTGGAAATCAATCTCCCTTCCAACATGTATTTCAGCTGTACAATGAGTCATACTTTTCTTTCAGATTTACCTCAATTTCTCTATTTTTCCAACTCATACAGTTTCTATACTGTATTAGGACATAAATCCTGTACTTCTCTCTGCAGTAGCATAGCCACAGTGCCTTGGGCACAAGTGTTAACAGTGTAGATTATTTTGAGAATGAGATTTTCTGTCTTCAGACAGGCTTCATTTGGAATTTCAGCAGGTGTGTTTCCTGTGCTGAAGGAAACGCTTTCCCCCTTTGTAGTCTAATTACACCAAAAACTTTGGATTTAGAATCTGCCTTGGTAGTATAAAGGTATGTACTTTGATGTATTTGCCAATATTTGACCTTCATCTAACAAAATCAGCACTTGAAATTTTGTTAATCCCTACAGCATATAGATTTCTAAAAATTGTATCAGAAATAAGTCCGCTAAACAACCACTTTGAGGCAAAATCTTTGGGTAAGAATGATTTGCACAGTTAGAAACTTAAAGAAAGGCGCATAACCTTCTGCAGAGTGCCCTGGAGGAAGGTGACACAATTGGGTAAATGTAGATGGAAAAGATCTCATCCTAGCTGTTTGGACTCATCTTTAGGATTGCAATGCGCCTGACTCCTGACTTCTTGCTTTGGCTGCAGAAACCCTGTATCTGCCTCTCTGCAGATACATGACATTTCTGTTTCTTTTCCATACTGGAATTTAACCAGGTTTGCAAGAAGAACACAGGATTACTGAGAGTATATGTGGAACAACAAGAAAGAGGGAAGCTCTTGACCACTCTGTCCTATTTTGGATAGAGAGAAGTGGGCAAATAGGGAGTTAACATGCACCTAGATTCTGGAACATGGTGACAGTGTTTGCTGTGAGGTAAATTAAGATAATAAAAACAGGATGTGTTGTCCCATAATATGGGTGAGAGTATGAATTTCATTTAAGTGTCATGAGTTTATTTTGCTCTGAGCTCTAGGTACTGCAAAACACAGACCACACCAGACACAGACTGATGGGTGTTTTCTTGCAGAAAAGAGCTATGTATAACCAATGCGAGGTTTTGATGATGAGATGAGGACCTGATTTTCTTCATATTTAACAGGGTAAGAGGGAACTCCAGGGAAGGCAGTGGTGTTGGAGCAGCATAAGACCAGATGCTAAAGGGTTTTCTTCTGGGAGTGTTTCCAGAAATCTGAAAGCATACAGGCACAGTGGGGAGACTGAAGTTTAAAGTTCACCCAGGCAAGAACTAGCCTTCGTGCTTACCGGAACACCTGACTTGAAAAGGACATATACACTGAACTGGGAGCAAAGTCCTGTAATAAATAACTGCTTCAGTCATTTCCTTCTCTGTGCAGCGGAGAACTGGCACTTGGTGAGAGATCCCTTAATGGCACCAGTGCCAGTTTCACCTTCCTTTTCCTTCTTACTCCAATGCTTATGAAAAGAGGGACCTAAGCTGCAGAAGCCACAGAGTGAAGATTTCTTCTGGAGAGGTAAATTCCATCCTGTGGGGTAACATTTGATCTATGGTGCTGCATTACTTTGGGGTGAAAAGCAGCAGAGAGAGCCAGACGTTAACATGAAATGGCCATGCAACCAGGTTGGGGGGGAGGGGGGGGAAGGCCACTTATGACCTAACTTGGAATAAGCATTTTAAATGTTGGAACTGTGCATCCAACACAGGGACCATATGGGATTTCCTCCCCACCCGTCCATCCTTGGCTCTGGAGCCAGCTATCCCTCTCATGGGACACAGTCTGGTTGTTTCCATGTCTGCATGAGCCACTCCTTCTTTGTTGGGGGGCGACAGTTCGGCTCCGTTGCCATGTTCTGGTTTCTGGTGCAGATGGAGAAGTGCCCATCAGCTGTGAATCACTGCGTGTGGCCCATTTTTAGCCTATGTTTGCCAAATACCATGCTTCCGTATCATTGCTCATGAGAACAGGTCATCACAGTGTTGAAGTTAGTAATGCAGATCCAACTCCTGAACCCTGAATAAGAACATGAGAACCTTGCCATAAGAGCAATTTATTATGAAGGACTGAATTTCCTTCTAGAGAGAGTGTACGAAAACAACAGAAAACTCCCAAGCAGCCAGAAAGAACACACTTATGTTGCATTGCTAAATTTTCATGGATTTTGAGCTACAAAATTGAGAATTGTCTTAGTTACAGATGAGCTCTGGAGTCTGCCCTAGTCTCACAGGGAAAAGTGATTCTTAATATAGTCAGCAGGTGTTGGGTTGGGGACACAGCCCTTGATGTTTCTTCATCTTCTGTTATTAATGTGATATTCCACCTCTCTTCCTGTTATTGGAATGTCTATGTGAAAATTACATTTAAAATTCCTGCTTTAAAACATGTGTTAGCACTGGACTTCTACATCAGCAATCTGCCATCTCTTGAAGTTTCTATTTACTTTTTACTTTGGGATCCCAAATATGTTTTGCAATTTTGATAATTAGTTATCTTACAATAACTTTGAGTGGTAAATCATCCTTGGCTTGCTTAGAAACCCTGTTCAATCCATGCTACAATATAGCCCTTTATAGCCACAAATAGGGCACAAAGATCAAGGAGCTTGTCAAGCACTTCCTAGTTCTGTTTTGCCACCCCAGTAACCCTCCTTTGAATCACAGAATTGTTAAGGTTGGAAAATGGCTTTAAGATCATAAATTCCAACAGTTAACTTGGCACTACGAAGGCCACCACCAAACCATATCCCCAAGCACCACATCTACATGTCTTCTAAATCCCACCAGTGACTACACCACTGCCCTGGGCAGCTTCTTTCAATGCCTGAGAACCTTTCCTGTAGAGCAATTTTTCCTAATATCCAATCTATACCTCCCTTTCCTAATATTCAATCTGAAGATCCACATCAGTGAGATATGTCTGCAGGAGTGGTATTGCTCTTTTCGTTCAGTCTGAAGAAAAGGTTGTTTATGCACCCACAGATTTTAAATAAGACCATAATTTGTGGAAGTTACTTACACCTTCCCAAATAACTGAAGCAAAAAAAGTGGGCAGCTATAGGAAATGATAAAATGAGCTCTAACTTTCTCACTGCAGTGTTTTACCATTAAAATCTATTCAAAGAAGAGGGAGAAAACAATAGTACCCTCAACTTCACCTTGAAGGTTTTTAATGGTAATCTTCATTTTTCAACAGCATGAATTTCCAAAAATAGAGTGGTGACTTGAAACACTTTCCCAATAATTTAGTTCCAAAGTTCTAAACCTCAGAAATTTGTACAGCCCCACCATAAAATGACAATAAATTATAAAATTATTTAAATGACTCAATCAAAAGAGTAATGACATTTGGGTACCTCTTAGAATATATAGCATCCATGTCACATAGTAGTTATAAAAAAATTTAAATATCAAATTTTAAATATTTTTCATGATAGAAGAAATCCCAAGGATGTCAGTGAAATTACTGGTTAAGTATCCTATTAGTTACTAATATTAATGTATACAAACTGGGATTTTGCTCATTATTTGAATAGCACAGGTAGAAAGTGGAACTTCCAACTAAGTTGATTTACAATTTTCTTGTTTTACTCAAACTTTCCAGAGAACCTGCCCCAAACTTAGGCAAGTATAATTTAGGGCCAAAATAAAATAACTTCTCAAAAGGCTAAGAGACAACAAGAAATTTAGATTAAGTGTCAAGATAAAACCAGAACAGGTGTCTCTCTTCATCACGGGGAATGTTTCAAGGCATCACGGGCTTGCCCGGAGTAAGTGCTAAAGCTCCTTTTCTGGTCCTGTACTGTTCACTCATCTTATAAAGTAGTTTCCAAGTGGTTTGCTGTCCAACAGGAACATGCAGAAGGGATGCAAATGGTTCAGTATGTCCTCAATGACCATGACTTATAAAACATGTTGAGATAAAATGCTATAGTAATAATGTTTATAATTGATAACAGATCAAAAGAGAGTAAAAATAGAATTAGTTTTTGGACCATTTTGCTCATTGTAAATATTTTGTTCTTATTAGTAACTCTGAGCTCAACTTTTTCTCAGGCTGTGCTGGAACAATGGGTAGAGGGGAGATCCTTTAGAGGAATGGAGGGAGCAGATTTGGTCCCACAGATGTGAGAAGTTTGTGAATATGGGGCTGTACAGACCTGGGCTGATAACTGAAGTCTCCTGCTCACAGCAGCTATTGAATCACAGGTTATTTGTGCATGGATCACTCCTGCTAGTTGGAAGAGGGAAAAATCCCTATTTGGAACTCTGGAGACATTTAAAGGGAACTTAGCTGTGATTTCTCACACATAGTAAAAGATATACAGCAACCTTCCCACTGTAACAAGAGTAGCAGCTGGCAAATCACACAGTCCGGGAATCACTCCCAAGACCCAGCTCTGTCTATGGGACAGAAAGCTGTTTCTGAAGACTTTGATTCCTTGGTTACTCCAAGGTTCACAGCCTGGACAGGATCATCCCTTAATTAAAGCACTGTTGTAGATTTCTGCCACGGATATTTTCACTGTTACATTCTTGACAGTGAGTTCCTAATTTTATTGTGGTTCCCTGCTGTTCCTTATTTTGCTGTTCATGCCTTGACTGCAACCCCTTCCCTTCCAGCTGAGAAAGATGAACTCTAAGCCTCAGTTTCTGTATGGTGGTAGGTTCAAGCTAGAGGGTCTGAGGGAACACAGCCAAAGGGAACTCCATTGTCCATCAAATTACATTGCACTGTGGGGTGTTTTTATTAGTGAGCCAACCTTGGAGTTCAGCCAATAATTGTGCCTAGCATTTGACTGAGGGAATTACTTGGTATAAAAATGTGCACAGTGAAATCTTCAGGGCTGAGAGCATCTCCAGGGTTATGTGGTAGAACACAGACCACCATCCCAGTCCTGCAGGTTCTTTGCTTTGAGTAGATGGTGTCATTGTTTCTACATTGTGTGTAGGTTATTATGATCTCTTCTGCTTAACAAAATTATTTTAAGGCATTTTGCTGGGTTTTTTTAACAAGGAAACCCCACTGTCTGTTCTGATCAAAGCCCTTTTCTGGCCTAACATTATGTTCTTGGCACTGCAGGTTGCATACAGTGATCTGAAACATAATGGTGGTTTTCAGAAAGGTAAGTCCTACCCTTTGCTGTGATTGACTGGTTAGCCTGAGGCCCAAAGAGGAGAAAATTACCTCAACATCATGGTTCAATCAAAAAGAAAATACCAATAACCCAGTATCAACAAGGTATAAAGTAATTTCAGCTTAGGCTAGGGGAGCAGAGGTGTCTTGCCAAACCTGGCCATGCAGGTGACCTCTGTCACAAGGTGTGGCATAGAAACCACACAAATTACCTCTGGAGTTTTATTCAGCACAAATGAGAGCTGTTAGTCTGTAACATTCTTCATAACCTGGTACAATGTTTATAGATGCTTTACACTGGTTGGTTGTTTTTAAATGTAAGCCCACAAAGTATTTTGAGATGAAAAAGTTTTTTTTTCAGTAAAAACATTGAAACTATGGCAATAAACGCTATAGTATGTAACAAATGTTGTATATGGGAAGACAGCTAGAAAGCCCATTGAAGATCCAGTCTACCACTTTGTTCAGTTTTTATTCCATCTTTCTGTTTGGATCTCTATTAGTTCCTGGAGCAAGAGAAGATATTCGTGAAGGCCTGGATCAGGGAAGTATAACCAGAATACTAGTGCAGGCGACACCAAGATGCTGCTCATTTCTAGGAAAGGGCAGCTGTGACTCATTCCTTCCTCCAGTGACCGCAGAGCAGTTCTTGCCTGCTCTGTGGAGTGGCAGAATGTTGCCAAGCCTCCACAGACATAAAGAGAGGAGCTGGGCTGGATAAAGAATGTTGATGGGTTTTTACCCCTAGGGTAGGTCATGAATGCACTCACATTTCAGCTATAGCAGGAAGAATATGTATGTCAGAATTCTCACAACAGAGCTCTCTACATTTCTGGGCATTTGGGTGTTTTTGTTGGTTTGTTTTTCTTTTTCCTGCTAAAGTCTATGTTCTCAAGGATCTCTTCTGAAAGAATACCACAGCTAATGTGAGGCTGCCAAGGCACTTCACCAGCATTCACTGTGACCCCCACCAGACTGGTGGAGATAGTGGAGCTGCATAATTGCTCTCTTTGCAAAAGGTGTTGCCTCATTTCCTCTTGTGAGAGAGCTGGGTTTGATGACTTGTCCAAAGTCACGTTCTAGGTCAGCTGTGGAGCTAGGAGTAGAACTCAGAAGTCTTTGAATGTACTGCCTGCAAGCAGTAAGAACTTACACATGTAAACACCGCTAAAGAAATTAAATCACTGAAAGAGGAGACTAAGAAGTGTTTGCCTGTGAGCTACATGGCATCAAGTATGTCACTGGGTTTGACAGTAGCTTTTTTCTTCCCAGGGTGATCATGTGTGGCTGGACACTCAACCAAACAGTGAATTTAATGTCCCTATTGGGGCAGTTGTGAAGGAATCTGACTCAGGAAGGATCTTGCTGCAGGATGATGAAGGCAAGGTGGGCTATGCCATAACCTTTTGTAAAAGATGAACATAAAATTTAAAAGTATAAAGTACAAAAGAAGGGCCCTTTTGGGTCAGACCAAAGCTCCATCTATCCAGATGGTCTGACTTGGATAATGTCTGATAGGACATATTGAAAGAAAGAATATAAAGATAAAGCAAGTGTAAGATAATGTCCTGTCATTCCCAGGTCCAAGCACTATGAAGATTCAGAGCCTCTTGAAATGGAGGTTATATCTATATAGTTAAGAAAAGGAAATGGACAGGCTCCAGTCCCTAAATTGGGTGAATTTTTAGGATGAAAACATGATCCCACTGAAATCGGTTCATCCCTACTGCATACAATGTTGTAGCTGTGATGACCTGACAGAGCTGGACTCTGAACCGTGTTAAATTTGGTTACGTTCAGAACCCACCTGAATGGCTTCACTCAGTGTTTGAAATTATCAGTTAACTCAAATCAGTTAACTCCTGTAAGGCAGACACCTGTTTGTTAGAACATGCTTGTCTAAAGATGGATTACACTGAAGCTCACTCTGGGTCTAAGGCCGAGCTCTCCTATGCTTGCATCTGAGCCACAGCATCACACATTTAAAGTGGTGTATTGGCTTTTCCAGGAACACTGGATCACAGCTCGGAACATGCACATGGTGCGCCTGATGCACCCCTCCTCTGTCCAGGGGGTGGAGGACATGATCCGCCTTGGGGATCTCCATGAAGCTGGCATGGTGCACAACCTCTTCATCCGACACCAGGAGCACAAAATCTATGTGAGTGCCACAGTCACCAGGCCAAATCTCTTTGAGGAATGACTTCTGTGTCACACTTAGTGGGTGACCTGAGCAGCCTGCGAGCCTTTCGTGCACAGGGTCCTCTGAGTCCTTTACTGATCAGGGGTGCTAAGGAGACACAACAGTTTTTCTCTTCTTCCATTCGAGTACTTTGGCTCTGAAGAAGAGAACTAAGAGCAGTCTCTGCAGCCACAGCTCTCTGCACTGATAGTGACCCTGCTTTCTTTGTCTTCGAGTGATCATTTCCACCAGTCACCGACAGTGAGCTAAATCCAGCCCATGTTATGGCGTAGTGCTGCTCTCACCTCCAAGAGCAGTCCAACTAGTACACAGTGACATGATTGTCCTCCAGTCCAAGCCAACATTTACCTGATTTTGATGTAATAAAATAGATAAAGAATATACCTGGATATTTTGCCCATTATGGGTTTTATCTGTGACTGAGCAATTTGTCATTTTTATTTTCTTTGTTCCTTAGTTTCCAATGTGTAATACAATAATTAATATTCAGGTTTTACCATGCTTTGCTTCCCATGTTATATAAACACCAGAGGAAAGAAGCTGCCTTCTTATGACATAGGTGTAGTGATGCTTCGTGTAAACAAGGACTGGTTTTATAGATGCTGCAGTTATAACTACCAAGGTGTGTGTATAGACCTGTTATATTAGACTCTAGCAGTCTGCAGTTGTCTGATATAGTTCCTGAACTATATTATTGCCTTGCATCTCCACAGCCCTCAACGGCCTCCTTCATTTCAATTGTGGTGCTGTTTACAGATGTTACTAAATCCCTTTATAAATAGCCAAACTATAGCTTTGTCCATTAGCAAAGTTCAGCTACATCTGCACTAGAATACAAAAGCAGCTCAACAAAACATTGTCAAACAACTTGTGATAACACAAAAATGCCAGGTTAAATTGGACTTCCATGTACTTCTTGAGACAGAGACCCAAGATTTGGCAAGAAGATTTGTTTGTGATTTGGCAAGAAGATTCCACCTAGCATTCTTCCTTGGGCAAAACCCTCCATTATCCTGGGTTGTTTAACAGCAGCTTCTAGTGAGGAACTGGGCTTTCAGCTTCACTTAAGTGCTGCTATGAACTCCCAGGCTTCCCTCCTGCCTCTGTTTAGATTTATACTGCGAGTGGCTTTGTTGTATTCTTATTTGCAGGTTTGCTGCCAGCAGTAATGCTCACAACTGTTTTCCAGACTTACACAGGATCGATCCTGGTAGCAGTGAATCCATACCAGCTGCTGCCCCTCTACACAATGGATCAGATCAGACTGTACTGTAACAAGAGGATTGGAGAGCTACCACCTCATGTCTTTGCCATTGCAGACAACTGTTACTTCAATATGAAGAGGAACAGGAGAGACCAGTGCTGTGTGATCAGGTGACTGGACTGAGAGAACAAATAACAGAAACAAAGTCTAGCATGGTTTTGGGGAACCTTTGTGGAGACAGTAGACTTTCCAAGTGGAAGGGCACAGATAAGACTACAGACAACAGAAAGAAAATATTTTCTCCCCTTCTTCATTTTCAGTTTAGGCTGCAAAAGGTAAAACATAAGAAAGGAACCTCTGAGGTCCATTGTTTTCCCCCAGAATCTGTGAATATGACTGTACTTTCTGCATGTGGTCACTACATATAGAAACATAAACTATGAGCCTTTGTGATGTAGGGATGTCTTTTACCATGGAGACATGACATTTACCTTATATGTAGTTTCTGAGAACAGAGATTTCTTGGAGACAAATAACCTCTGCTAACCTGAAGATGGAGGAAAGCTTGTTTTCATCCTATAAACAATCCATTTTCTCTTTGCCATCAGTGTGAAGAACCAGATAGTATCATTTCAGTAATAACTGATTATAGCTGAGGCAACTCAGTTGATGTGCTAAGACTAGCACTACACAATATAGTAATGCAATAAAGAAGAAAAGCAAGTGGTCATTTAATTTGCACAGGTACAGAATATCTTCCATGGATTTACTTGGTTTTTTAATTGGTGGGAGAATTTAGTCCTCAGCCTAAGTCTAAACAACTTAAATTTGAGCAGATAAGATGGTGAAAGACCAGAATTTTCCAGTCCTCTATGAAAGAAAGTCTTATTTGCCATTCACAGAGTAAATATAAGTGTTTGGTTTGGGGTTTTTATGTTGTTTTGTTTGGTTGGGTTTTGGTTTTGTTTGATTGGTTTTTTGGGTTTTTTTGTTGTTTTGTTTTTTTTAACTTGGTTTGCCATTTTGCCACCCTAGCCAACAAAAAAAGAAAGGAAACCTTTAATGATCTTGTTTCTTACTGCAGTGGAGAATCTGGAGCTGGGAAAACTGAAAGCACAAAGCTAATACTACAGTTTTTGGCAGCTGTCAGTGGCCAGCATTCCTGGATAGAGCAGCAAATTCTAGAGGCCAACCCCATTCTGGAAGGTGGGTTATTTAGCAAACATGCCAGATTTATTACATTTATCTTAGGATAAAAAAATTCAGAAACAGGTCTTTGAACTGTTTTATCTGCATAACTGCTAAACCCCCTGAAACAGTGGTGATGCACAGGGGATGTTCTCTATACTTTCCTGCCATGTCTCCATGAAGCCCACAGCAGCTCCCATGTTGTGGGAGGAGGCGCCACTACAGTGTAACCCGGAACTGGCGGGACCACAAGAGTTCCTGGAAATGCACAGCCCAAGTCAAAGCCCCCTGGTGTAGCATTCACCTTAGTGGCAAAGTGACATGGATGTATTTGTAGGGGAGCTCCCTGAGACACCCATCCTTTTCTGTACAGGGATCAAATGTGTTCCCAGTAAATCCTTCTGGAGATCTTCAGAATTCCCCAGCTGTCTTGTCTAGCCAGATACAGACCACATTAGGATCATTGGAATTTGTCTTTCAGGACCTAATTATCTGGATGCACAGCATGCCTGCCTCTCTCTTCAGGAGGCAGCCTGAGACCAGACATTCTCCACTGCTTGTCAGCACTGTCTTTTGGAACATAATGTGTAAAATACTAGCAGCAAAATAGGAGGGCATAAAAATGGACTTGATGTTCATTAACTGCAATAATCCAGATACTATCTCTGTCCCTTGCCTATCAGCTTTTGGAAATGCCAAGACAATTCGAAATGACAATTCAAGCCGCTTTGGGAAATACATTGATATTCACTTCAACAAAAATGGTGTGATTGAAGGAGCACGGATAGAACAGTTTCTTCTGGAGAAGTCCCGCGTTTGCCGGCAGGTGAGGGCACTGGCAGGTGTACATTCTGCTTGCTCCTGTGTTACAAGCCTGTCCTGACAAGGCTGTCCTTGGCCTATTTCATGTTTTTTTAAAGGCTCCAGAGGAGAGGAACTATCACATCTTCTACTGCATGCTAATGGGGATGAATACAGAGCAGAAAAAGATGCTGAATCTGGGCACTGCTTCAGAGTACACGTATCTCACTATGGTAATAGCCTCTGCTTTCTTCTCCATTATTCCACTTGCTTCTTCCAGAGAGCAATTATGATCATTAGGGGCTGTAGATGGTAATTACCAAATATGAACATCCTTTCCTTAGAGTACCGGAAACAGTAACATGAGCCTCAGTTTCAGAGACATTGTATTGTATTGTATTGTATTGTTCATCAGCTGGAAGCAGCTTGAGGCAGGTCAAATCTTTCTATCAAAGTCAGACTTAAGAAACATAAAGGACATTTTATGGGAAACATCCCCCACTTTCTCAGGCACTCAGATTTCAGACGAATGCCAGGGATCTCATTCCAGGGAGAACAGCAATCACATATGTGTACCTTAGAGGAAAATGAATAAGCAGAATCCTAGTCTTTATATCTAATAAATCTTATATATCTAATGCAGGCAGCTGGCAGTCAATGTAACCTCCTATGACTGATGTTAGTGTCCACATCTGGGTTTATGATGCCATTGTGGCAGCAGTGGAATGTTCATAAGGGAGATTTTTGAAAATAGCTAACTGGTTTGTTTAGGACATGAAAGGCATAATGAAAATCCTGTTCTTTAGCCTCACATTAAATATGCCAGCTGTTTTGGTTTGGGCTGTTCTACAGATGTGGAAAAAATGGGGCTCCGTCCTGCCTCTGCTGACGTTAGTGGGAGCTGGGCATCTAGTTTCAGAGGGAATTAAATCAAGTCCCCAGTCCCTTTCTGGAGTCTCAGAAGAAAAAAACATTAAAGTTGCTGGAGATTTTTTCCAATGTAATGTTTTCAAAATAGCAGTGATCTTGCTGTGAAAGCTGATGAGTACAATTAGTGCAATTCACCCATTGGCCATTCCATAAAAAAAGCCCCCTGGGTCAGCAGTAGGGCAGTATGATACAGAGATAGGAGCATTAGATTAAAGGAGAACATATCCATGGTTTTGTGAAGGTCAGCTGTTGGCACAAGCTGTCATGTTTACATGCTGTAAACTGAAATGTCTAGGAATCTTTCACTTTTGTAATCATCGCACTATATTGTCAGAAATAGCAAGGATAAAAAAGGCATTTCCCTATCTCTGTTAGGGCTGAAAATAGTTTCTATCAGTAGCAGCATCCTGGGACCCACTGCGCACACTTTGATGAAGGTTCTTCTGATGCTACTTTGGATGCTTCCATTTGCCTTCCACTGGAACCTAATAATTTTGGTTTGCGATTTGCCTTCTAATACTTATCCAACCCTACTTGCTTTGATTTAGGATAAGGGCTCTTAATTGTCCCTTGATAAGGCAGAGACAGGAAACCAAAGAAACAGGTGTGGTCTTGTAAATGTAGGCAACCTTGTCAAAGCTTCCTATCCTTCTGTGCTCCAGAGCAGCCTTCCCTTCAGCTTTTCCTTTTGGCTTTCCCAGAATTCATTCTAGCCCTGGAGAAAGGCATTATTGAGCCTCTGCTAATGGGTTTTTGAGAGTAAAGATGAGGAAGAAACAGCCATGGAAAGAGGATACAGAATGTCTAAGTAGGTTTTTACCTTGCAACCTGTGGCAAGTGACTCACAGGATATCCGCACTGTGTACAAAGGTTTGTCAGCCTGCAGGTCCTTTCTTCCTTGGATAGGTACCAGGAGGATTTTCCTTACCTGTGGGTGTGGTGTCTTGCAGGGCAACTGCATGTCCTGCGACAGCCGGAATGATGCGAAGGATTATGCCCACATCCGCTCAGCTATGAAAATCCTCATGTTCTCGGATTCTGAGCACTGGGACATCAGCAAGCTGCTGGCTGCCATCCTGCATCTAGGGAATGTAGAGTTCCAAGGTAAACTCAGCACTGTCTGTTCTTGTCTTTCCTCAGGCTCCACAGTAAAGGTACTTCTCTTCAGTGATTCCTGCTTCCATCTGTACAGATTAGGTTGTGCTGCTCTGCCCTGTATCAACAGGTCAACAGAGTTGGAAGGACAGGCAGCTAAGCACCATGAAATTCTGATTTATGACTCCACTGCCTAGTGTTTTCAAAAACAACATCTTACTGTTATTTTGTCATGCCATCAGGTTTCCATGGTTGTAAATAGGCCCTTATCACACAAACTGAAACAACAGAGAGTATAATGCCATGTTATGTTTGCTGATTGTTGTGCTACACAAGCCAGAGGGCATAGGAGCAACTGAGTGATGTTTGCTGTGGAGATAACAGCAGCCATCCTCCTGGCTAGGTCTGGTGAACACTCACCTGCACAGGTGCACTTCTGGTATGGAGAGGCACAGTGTGACACTCAGCAGCAGGATATGAGAAGTTCTCACATTTTAGAAAAGAGCTCCTCACTTTGTGATACAGATGGCCAGATACCCTGATGGCAGCTGGATTCTTTGGAGTAATGCTGGCTGCTAAAATTAGGGATTTTCCCCTTTGTTGTCCCAATTTCCTACAAGCAGATAGACAAAAAATATTTTCAGAAATACATTTTCTGGAGTCAAATATCACTTCCCCAGATCCCCAATAACTACTATTTTAAATTAATAACCTTGTTTGGCTAGTTTGGCTGCTGTTTTTACCCTGATGTTCTGGAGTTGTGAGAGCCCTGTAGATCCTCAGGATCCTTGGGTGAAATCCTTATTAAAATCATCACACCTGGGAATTTCAAAAGAGAACCGAGTGCCTTGCCACATTCCTAGAGCTACAGGGTCACAGAAATACAATTACATTAACAGCAGAGGTCCCTAATGTAGCAGAAATAGTTCCTGCTGAGACTGACAGTCTTCTCTTTCCAGCGGCTGTGTATGACAACCTGGACTGCTCTGATGTGATGGACTCACCACACTTCTCAATTGCCACCAAACTGCTTGAGGTAATGGACTCTCATCTTCTTCTACTAGTTCTTCCTTCACCCTTGTTCCCTGAGCAAACTGATGGAGCACGTCTCTAGAGTGTTTATGTAGGGATGCACATCCACCAAGTACATCCCCTTCTTCCTGCTGAGACTCCAGTCATGCTGCTGCAGATGTCTCTTCAAGCTGGGAGATATTTAACTGGGACAGCAAATTTCCAGTGAATGCTGCAGGACAGGCAGTTTGTCACAGCCCTCTTCCAGATACAGACTTTCCTGGATCTCCTTTATCCATCTGGAATGACGAGGTTGCCATGACTGTTCCTCCAGGTGGACTCCAGTGAACTCCAGAACAGCCTCACAAACCTCTCTATCATTGTCCGAGGAGAAAGTGTATCCAGGCCTCTGAACGTGGCTCAAGCTGCTGATGGCAGGGATGCCTTTGTGAAGGTACTGGTGCTTATAGCTTCCCTTTTTGAAGACTGAGGATGCTTTCAGAGCTGTCTGTCTTCCTGGCTGAGGAGCCTGATGTGGCAAACATTCACCCAGAGGGCTCCAGGCCCTTGTAGGTCTCAGGCATAGTTTGACAGCAGCACAATAAGAAGTAATAAGCTATGTACAAAGATTCGAATGATGGGCTCTAATTCCTCTTTCATTTTTTTCTCAGGGTATATATGGACGGATTTTCCTGTGGATAGTGAACAAGATCAACTCAGCCATTTTCAACCCAGCTTCTGAGAAGCATAAGGACAGACGTCAGTCCATTGGGCTATTGGACATTTTTGGGTTTGAAAACTTCAGCAACAACAGGTAGGAGACTCTAGATGGGAAGCTGAAAAGCAGATGATGTAAAGGGAAAGAATGAAAAAAACAGACACATGGTTTTTCATCATCATCCTGATTCTCAGAAAAGCAGTGACATTTCCATTAATGGATTTTCCCAGTTATGATCATGCACAGATTCCATTTTTCTTAGTCTTGGTCATATATCTGCCTTCTCCCCCAACCTTCATTTTAGTGCATCCATTGCACATGTCTATTCCAAAACCTCAGGAATTTTCTCAGAGGAGATAGGTATGTAGCTGCTATGAGCAGGCAGCCACTATGTGAGGATGTAGTATGTCCCCGTGTCTCTGTACCAAACTTTCCGGTTCTGTAGCATTTTACAATATCTCTTGAGATACATTTAGCATATAGTACAAAGGAGACCATGCTGTGTTTCCCATTTCACCTCATGTTTATGTCTTTTACATATTTCTCAGTGTTCTCCCATCTTTTTTTTTTTTTTTTNATTTCTCCACTCTTAAGGACAGGTCAGAAGAGTCCCTGGTCAGTATACCATTGTACCACTGCTGCCTCTTCCACTGGTGGTTCCAGTCCCAAAGCACCATTTCTGTTTGCCCTTCTCTCCTGGGGCAGCAGCTCTCTCACTTACCATATAATCAGTTCTCCACAAACCACCACCACAAGCTCTGCAGTCTTTTCCAACCCATTTCAACTGATGCCTCTTGTCGTCAGCAAGATAATATTCCTCACTGACTTTTGGAACAAGATCTAGGATCTCTTCAGTCTGTCTTCTCTCTTTTGTGTTCTCTCCTGTTATTTCATGCTGTTTCCAAAGGCTGCAGTCCACGAGACCTCACTGTGGTGAGCATTCCACAGGCGCACACAGTGTGCCACAGCAATTAACAGGTAATGACACTCAGGTGCAGCATAAAAGAGTAATTAACCAAAGGAGTCCTAGTGCCAGTGCAAGCAGAAACATGTTACATACTCATACAGTCAAACGATTTTCAAAGTTATACATTCCCCTTTATCTCTGAAGTTTCTTGAAACACATAAAAGATCTTTCCTTGCCTAATCAGCAACACTCTATCATCAGTTGGCTCATTACTGCTGATCTTTACCACAGCAGAAAATGCCTCCTTTGTATTATTAAGATTGGCAATGTGCAGTGGTGGTGTTCACCAGTACTGTGGAATTCAGCAGTTATATATCTGGATATGTATTTAATGCAGAGAATAAACAAATAGCAGAGAGCAGTGCAGCACTGGCAGAGGATGACCATGGGCTCTCATCCCTCCCCAGCTTTGAGCAACTCTGCATTAACATCGCAAATGAGCACCTTCAGCAGTTCTTTGTGCACCATGTCTTCAAGATGGAGCAGGAGGAATACCTTGCAGAGAACATTGCCTGGAACAACATTGACTTCACCGACAACCGCCAGGCTCTGGAAGTCATTGCACTCAAGCCCATGAACATCATCTCCCTCATTGATGAAGAGAGCAGGTTCCCAAAGGTAAATTTCTGGTTTCACTCATAATGTCTGGCTTTGCACACATCTCACAGGTAACACTTGGTTTTACACATACAAAAGTGCAAAGGTGGCTTTTGGATACATCAGGAGAGGCAATGTCTTATCTGTATAGGTGTTTCTTTTAACTTAGCTTGCTACACAACTGCTTCACTCTCTGCTGGAATTTGCTCTTCCTGGTACCTTGCTGTTGAAACTCTTACAGCTGTTCCAGACACAGAAGGAAGGAATCATTTTACAAGAGCTTCTTAGGAGATCTTTGAAATTGTTTATTGTTTGAGTATTATTCTGCTCTTAGTCTGGGCTGCAGCTTGCTCTTTCTCCTCCCAATTGACAGACCTAATTGAGTAATGCCACCATTGTAAGGAACTGAAGGGGAACTACAAGCCTGTCATTCTGACCTTGGTGCTGCGGAAGGTCATGAACAGATAATTTTGAGCACCATCACAGAGCATATACAGAACAACAGAGTGATCGGGCCCAGTCAGCACGGGTCCTGCTTGACTAACCTGATCTCCTTCTATGACAAGGTGACCCACTTAGTGGATGAGGGAGAGTCTGTGGCTGTTGTCTACCATGATTCTATGATTCTATGGTGTTATTCTGCAAAGACCAGGCATCTCAAACAGAAAAGCGGAAATGAAAGTAGCATCTGATCTCAGACATTCCTGCAGAGCATTTTCAGTCTCCAGAGCACAGTGAGGCTAAGCAGCAGTGCTGGTGCAGGAATCAGATGGCAATGGGGGGTGTCCAGAAAAGCAGGACCCTGCCTCAGCTCATCTGTGTCCTTCAGGTAACAATTTGAGAGGGTCACGTACAGGCAGACAGCTTTCCCTTCTTCTCTAAGAAGAGGGTGGTCCCGCAGTCAGGACAAGAAGGCATCTCTTCTAGGACTCCCAGAGCACATGACTTCTGAGAGCACAGCCCTCACTGTCCCTAGAAGCGCCAGTGCACAGAGTGCACAGTGCGAGGGCCTCATAAGCACCATGAGGGGATCAGATGGTGATGGAGCCCCTTGAAGAGAAGCACCCAGCTGACTGCCTTGCCTCTGGAACTCACAGTCTGGCCATGCTGACTGGCATCTGCTCAGGGATTCTTCCAGGGATCTCAGAGTCTTGCACCAGCTGGGGAGTGAAAGAACTGTGCCTGCCCAGGAGAAAGAGCATGCACCCCTTTGAGCTTCCTGGGTAGGATGGCATAAGAAGGTTTGAGGTCCGAAGATCTGAGGAATTCTTAGTGTGCCTGGTGATGTTAGTAATGTTATGAGGGCTTGTGTACAGCCCTAGAACACCAGGCCTTACGGTCTGATGGTGTGTTCTGTCATGATGCTTGAGAGAGGGGTCTGTGTAGAAGGGAAGATACTTTTGGCACTACCTTCCTCCAGACCTACTACACAAAAAAAGGGCAGAATTTGAGCTTTTGCTATCTCTGAGCACCACTTCCATTTTTTTGCCGAGCACAGGCCAGTGCTGAGGACAATCTGATAACTGTCTGGTTTTGCTTGTATTTGTCTCTAGGGCACAGATGCCACCATGCTCATCAAAATCAATTCCCTCCATGGCAAAAGTAAAGTCTATATCCCACCTAAGAGTGTTCATGACACCAAGTTTGGCATCAACCACTTTGCTGGGATTGTCTTTTACGAATCAAAAGGTGAGTCATTCTCTGCTGAGTACAGAGGGTGAAGAGAAGGGCAGGATCTGCCCTGGATATGTGGCTCTCCAGGATAGTGTTGATCTGAAGTTGATTAGGAGGCCAGGAGGATTACTCTAAACTAATCTGCAAGTTACTGCAAATGAGGTGGATTTTAGCCAGACAGAGTGGTGCTTAGAACCAGCAGGCTTCAGAGGTGATGAGATACTTTTGTTTCCATCCTACAGATTTCCTGGAGAAAAACCGTGACACACTGAGTGCTAATGTAATGCAAGTGGTCCATTCCTCCAAAAACAAATTCCTGAGAGAGATTTTCCAGGTGGAAACAACCCCACCCACTCTTGGACGTGGGACCATCCAGCATCTTGGAGCTGACCAGGTCTACAAGGTTGGCTTACTGGCACGGGCTTTCAGACACAACTCATTTCTCCTCCCTTTGTCTGGCTGTTCTTGACCTTCTCTCTTTTTTTTTTTTTTTTCTCCCCACTCTCTCTGTGAATCCCTATCGCTTTCATTCAACTTGTTTATGCAAAGGAAGCTGCAGGAAAAGTCAGGGTCTGGTGTTTGTGCTGTAAATAAATGCACTGTCACCCCTGTCTCCCAGCTCTGCACCCCTGGACATCTGTATAGCCATGCCCACAGGCTGCCACAGATCCCTTAGTCGTGGCACCTCCCCACATGCTGTCATCCACTGGTTGGGTTTGGTCTGGATCTGCTTGGGCATCTGTGGAGGTTTGGGTTGGCTCCCTTCCAAACCCAACTGCCAGCCACACAGATTGCCCCCCTCCCAAGAGAGAAGAAAAAATATACCAAAAGAGAATTGTACTAAAATATATATACATATATATATATTCANAATTGTAATAAAATATATATACATATATATATATTCACATATATTACAATTATATACAATCTAACACTATGAATCTACAGAATAATATGAATCTACAGAATAAGAACCCCAAACAACTCCAAAAGGGAAAAGGGGGAAAGGGAAGTGGGACAAAAATGAGTAAAACTGACAACAGACACACACACTCGTAAACTCAGGGAAAAGCTCAATAAGTAACTAATACAATAAATTCTCACCAGAAGTCTTCTTACGAGAAGCAGGTCTTTCCCGTCCATGCAGCTGGGACAACAGTTTCTCAGATAGGCCTCAGCTCATATAGATAAGAGCTAAGCCAACACAGAGACCTGATGTCCTTCAAGCACATGAAAGGAAGAGAGAGAGGGAACCTTCCTCCCTATCTTATATACCCCCTATTACGTGAAGGAATGGTGTGGAATGCTTCCTTAGTTATAACCTGGTTACCAAGGAAGGCCTAGACCAAAACCAAGAAAACTAAACCACCACAGCATACATCCAGCATCCACATCTCTCGGAGAGCTTTAAATTAGGAGGGCGTTCAAAAGGTTCATTGGAATGGACAAGGCACCACCCAGAGACCCCTCAGCAAAACCAGCACAGCAGTGAAACTGCTGCCATGCTGCAGAGGCAGTCAGTCTGCTGGGACCAGAACACCGAGGGGTCTCACTGGACAGTGGGTCCTGGCCTTCCCATTCTTACAGAGGGCTGACAGGTAGCACAACAGAGCAGAGAGCTGTGCTGTCACGGAAAGATGCTCTGTCTCCTGCTCCCAGTGACACCTGCACAGACAGTCTCACTGCCCTGTATATTGCTGCAACTTTAGCTCTCCCTCCTTGCCCAGAGACTTTGTGACAAAGTTCATGGTGGCTCATTATCACAGGCTCATCTGTTCCTGGTGTTGTAGGGAGCCTTGTCTGTGCCTAGTGTAAATGAGGGTGTAAAGTGCGGTGGACTGGAAACAGCATGGGGCAGAGTTCAGGTTCTCTGCCCTGCTCCAACTTTCACCTACTGTGCTTTCTGAGCATTTACCTATTTAGTGTCATCATTGTTTAGAGGTACTTTTGCTTCTAGTGTTTACATCTTTGAGTTTCCTTTTCAGGACACAAAACGGTCAGCTTACTACCTTATCTCTTATCTGTCTATTCTGCTGGCATAGTTTTCTGATCCTGTTCTTTTTTCCTCTGTGTCCCAGTGTGGCTTTCTGCTGTCCAGAACTCCTGGCCATGGACAGGTAAACATCCTGGGGGTAGAGAATGTCAGAAGTGGTACAAGCAGCAATAGAGAACTGGCTTTGCGTCTCCTAAATGCTATGAATACCTTCTGGTTAAATGTCAGGTCTATTTACATTGCTCTGATGGTTTTTGTTCCTATAAATAAGGCTGTGTTATTGAAAAAAAAAACAACACAGCAGCATGTCAAGTAAGGAGATACTAAATGTGGGCTACCCATTTCAAAATGCACAGAAATTAGCTGAAATACCCCTATTCATTTTCAAATAGGTGGGGCTACCACTGGGAAGCTTAAGAAGCAAGCTACAGAAAAGAATAATGAACTAAGCACCCAAAACCACTTTTTTGTCCTGAGGTCCCAGAGTTCCTCTCCTGACACATCAGGGCAGAAAAGTCAAAAGTCAACAACAACAAATTCAGCTTTAACAATGTTAAATATGAGATCATGAGGGCATGAGCTTCAGCCTTTTTTGGCCGTTCCACTGAGAGTGCAGCAGAAAGGCTTCTAAGGTCTGGGAGTGAAAACTACTTTTAACTCTTACACAGCTTAAATATGTATATGCTGTTATGATACCTATTTCAGATGGTTGCTAGCCCTAAGATGCATCAAAACTGTGACAAGACATTCCCAGGAGCTGCTTTACACAGACACGAGTCTTTGATCGCTGGAGGGCAGTCTTGCCCTGTAACTAAAGCAGAGGGTGGCAATTTGAATGTTCAAAAGGGCACTTCAGATGTAAGAACAGCAGAATGAGGCACTGTAAAGACCATGAAAGTGAGAGGAGCCACTGGACTTTAAATTATTTACTTGAAAAAAACAAAACCCAAGAAAACCCACAACCCACCAACCCCTCCCCGCCCCCCCCCCAAATGGACAAACCAGCTATGTTGTGCTGCAATAATTAGCTCCATGCCTATAGGTAAAGGGCCACTGGAGTCCTTCTTTTACTTGGAATATGTACCGGTATCACTGTAATTTCAGGTGCCTGTAGAACATACTGAGAGATATAAGCTTAGGCCTAATGTGATGTTTTGTGTGAAAAAGGCATAGGTGGAACTGTGCTTGTCAGAGAAGCTGGGGAAGCCTGAAGAGGCTCTTACCTTATCCTCCAGTACACATTTGCCTTCTCACTGCTTACTGTGGTATTAATGAGCAAGTAGATCAGTCATCCTAATCCCTAAGAAATGGGCAATTCTCGATCTTTAGCGTTCCTGTCTATGATGGCAGCAAAGTGTCTGGCCTGCATATTATTATGGCTTTGGGAGCGGCTGTTTCTCACCAAGCTTTCAGGCGCACACCCAGGAATCACAGCTTGGCACCCAGGCCCTACAGTAAATGCAGCCTCTGTTGGAAGAGACAGGCATATCTGGGCTCCTATAGGTGGAATTTCTTCTACCACAGCAACCCCCATTTCCAGAACTCGGTGCCCAAGTAGATGAAAGCACTTAATGGCATGAAGAATGCAAGAGTAACCCCAAATTAATAATATGGAAATGACCAATTTAGTTCCCATGTAGGTAAATAGGTTTTTTTCTGGGAGTTCTGTGTTACTGCTATGTTGTACAAAAATACAAAATTTTATTAATTGGCCTCTGACAGTGAATAATGTAGCAGTGAGCATGTGCTTACATTTCCCAGGGCTTGGATACCACCAAGCGGCTCTCTACTCTGGGAGGACAGTTCAGGCAATCCCTGGAAAAACTAATGAAAATCCTGGAGCAGTGCCAGCCATACTTCATCCGCTGCATCAAGCCTAATGACTACAAGAAACCACTGGTAATGTTCTAACAATATGAGCTCTTGTCTTCATAAAGTTTTTAACCAGAGAAAGCTGTCAGTTGCTCTGTACCACTTTATAGCTGTACTTGACTGCAGCCAGGAAAAGCTGGAGTACAGGCTATTCCTGCAATTAAGAGAGTAGGAGAATATAGCATTGCTAATGTACAAAACCGTCTCAAAAAAAAATCCTAGAGTAATGGATGGCAAAAAAAGCACATAGGTGTATTCCTGAGCAGAGTTATAGATATATGGCTATATTTTCTGTAAAGTGAAAGACGAAACTGGAGAGTGTCTATCCCCTCAGCAAGGGGACAAACAAAAAACATTAGAATGCAACAATGCTCATACTATGAAATAGCCTGAGAGACAATAGGAGACCTCTTGGAGTTTGTGAGAGGGCTGAGGTAGCTTAGTCTGACACTACAGGAGAAGAGGAGTCAGTTTGTCATTAAGACGCTTGGCTTGAACTTGGGAGATCTCAACCCAGTTCTACACTAAAACCTTGTATGGTGTTGGTCAAGTGAATATTTTTGAAGTAGTGCATGTGGCTTAGTGAACCTATTTTTAATGTCTATTACTAGAAATGAGCAGCACGCTTGCTGTGCTTTGCTTGGTATGCCCAAAGGGCCTAAGTTGCTACTGCAGTTGTTCACACCTGCAAAATGATATGAACAATTCACTCTTCATCTGGAATTGCAGTTCTAGAATTGAAAATTGTTGCTAAAGCCAGAGTGAAGTTAATGGACTGTTTCTACCACTCACATACACAAACTTGAGGACCCTCTGGGGTGACTTGCTTAAGCCTGTGATGAATTAGTTCAGTGCACTAAAAAAATAAGAAGTACAATTATAAAAAGCATAGTAGGCCATTTTGCAGGCCCTCTGAGTTTGGAGGTTTAATGGATACATTCTGAGGGGTGCTGCACATGTACCTTCATTCAGTGCTGTCTCCTCCTTGTGTGCTTTCCCTTTCAGTTGTTCGACCGGGAGCTGTGTATCAAACAGCTGCGATATTCGGGGATGATGGAGACCATTCAGATCAGGAAAGCTGGGTACCCAATTCGCTACACCTTTGAGGAGTTCTTTGAGAGATACAGGGTTCTCTTGCCATGGTCTCTTCGACAACAGGTGTGTAAGCAAAAACATAGTTTAAGGCTAATGTAACTTTTCCTTATGAGGCTTTAGTCTTTCCCACAGTAGAAAGACTTTGGATTATTGTTGGCACAGTTGAGAGAGCTGTCATCACAGGAGCTGTCATCATAGGAACTGTCGCCACAGTAATTATAACTAAATACTTACATACTCACTTAGGCCTTTGCTGAAAATGCTGCTTTTAGGTCCTTGGCCTGCTCCACACAGACATCCCAGGCATGGTGACATCCCCATTGCACTCAGATGTTTCTTTTCTGTAATCACACACTTCTCAGGTCTCTCAAATCCTCCTTACACTTGAACTCTGGAGAGTTTGGTCATGCAGTCATGTGCCTCCTTTCCCTGACCATTTCAGCTGAACCACTTTCATTCATTATACTGTCAGTCCAGAGGTCAGCAAGACCTCTTCTGTTTCTGTTCTTTGCCCTTTGAAATGCAGGGCAGTAGATCCTTACGTAGCACAGCTGCTGTGTTTCACAACCAAGCCCTAATATCATCATGCTTTTGCACATCAGCTGAAGAACGATGCTCGACAGAGCTGCATCAGCATCTCCGAAACAGTGCTGGGCAAGGATGAAAGCTGGCAAGTTGGAAGGACAAAGATTTTCCTTAAAGTAAGTATAAAGGACAGTTTATTGCCTCTTCTCCTGAGAAACTGCATGCTTCACAGTACAGCTTGACCTGCTTGTGCAAGACTGGTGATCTGGAATGACTTGGTTGTCTTATAAACTCTCTCTTGAATCTGAGGCTGGATCTTTGTTCCCAAAGGCCAAAGGATTCAATGGAGACAGTTTGGTGTAGGAGAGGCTGATCCTTTTCCTGTGCTCCAGCGTTGCAGCTGAAACAGCACAGTGCAATGTATTGGAGCATAAAAAAGAATGGGATACCAGTACACTGTTGCTGGGAACCACCTTGTCTATAGCATTCCCACAGGTAAAATAATCTTGCTGCTTGTCTATGACAATAGCCAGACCAGGTGTGGTCAGGTGGTGTATACTCATCCTACTCCAGTCCCATAAATGCATTTTAATCACATTATACTGCATCATGCTGATTTTGGGACTTTTTCAGACCACGTGCCCAGTTTTCAGAGGTTGTAGGTGCATCTGCTTAGCTGGCATATCCACACTTTCTTTAAACAGGATCATCATGACACTGTATTGGAGCTGCAACGCCAAAATATACTCACAGATAAGGTTCTTCTTATCCAGAAGGTGATGAGAGGATTGAAGGACAGGTCAGTGATCTTACAAAAGGGAAGTCACTTTGGTTTGAAGCAGTTATCTTTGTGGTGCAGTTTAATACACTCTGTGCAGCATTTCTGAGTGTGAAATGTACTAATCTACATCTTCCACCAGACCTAGATTCCATGCTCATCCTGTAACAGTGCACAGTGTATCTATGTAGATTTTGCACAAGGGTTTGTTTTGGCTCAGTTTTTTTATTTTCACAATGCTTTTTGAAATGCAGGGCTGTGGCACATGCACCTTGTATGAAGAAGAAGGGTTGGAAGGAGGATTTGCTCTTAATATTTCTAGTAAACAGTAGACATTTGGAAAGCAGGAAATCCCCATGGAATTTGTGTCCTTCTCAGAGCTACAAGAATTCTCTTATTTAGGAGGCTTTTTTTTTACAAAACCTAGAAAAGAATCAGAGAGAAACTAACTAATCCTTCTCTTTGCCAAAGATGTATAATTCTTGTATTTTGTCCGGTTTTAGTTTGAAGTATCTTCAGAAGGGAAATCTAGTCACCGTCAAATAAATGTTTGTCCTCATTAAATGCTTTACATCACGATTTGTACTTATTTATCTTGTATCCCCCCAACCAGAACCATGATATAGGGCTGAATCCTGGTCTGGTTTAGAAATATTCTTGACAGTAGAGAAGCAAGAACTAAAAAACATGACACAAATGCCCCCAAACTTCCCACCCCCTTTTTTCAGACTCTGTCTGCTGTCTAACACAGTATCACCTCTCCCTAAAAACCGCAACTTGCTTTTATTTTTAAACCAGCAGAGCTATGTGCTGCTTCTGCCAGCCTTGGTGTGACAGTTTGTACCATGGGTTATTAGGTGGGGTAGTTAACTTATCAGCCCTTGATGTGAGGGGTTTTCAGTACTTACATAGCTCTCTGACCACAGCAATGAATTCGGTCTGCAGTTGCCAAGAGTATTTTTGCAGGAAACAAAGCTGAGATCAGACTGGCGACATCCCAGGAAAAACCAAAAAAAAAAAGCCACCTTATTCTTCACTACTGTCATAAGAAGCATCACAGATAACCTATTGTTCATCACCTCACATGTCTGCTTAGGAAGCAGTTCCTGAAACAGAGGAAGTCTGCTGTAGCCATTCAGTCAGCCTGGAGAGGCTACTGCTGCCGGAAGGACTTCAGAATGGTAAGATGAAGGTGTGTGTGTATATATATATACACACACATATATATATTTGTGTATATGTTTATATACTATGCCCTACCAGACAGAGTAGACTATTAGGAATTAAGATATTCACAACTTAAGGGAGGAGAGGCAAGATGGCAGTGTGTAAAGAAGGGTATGAAGTCCCAGGAGGGCTCTGGGACCTCTCAGGGCTTGTTGAATTCTGCTTTCTGGTGAAATAGGACCCCTCCTATGCTGCTTCTCTTGTGATTGCTACAACCATGGCTCCAAGGGTGTGACTTTGTTAGTTTGCTTCCATTCATTGGGCTTCATTTCTGCTCTGTTCCTTCCCTTGTCACAATCCCAGGCTGTCATTGTCACTCTCTGGAGCCATTCCCTAGAACAGATCCTCCAAATAACTCTATATATCTAGTTTTAAAGGCCTATAACTGGCAGGAGATAAAGTGTAAAAGGTAGTATTACATTAGTTGCTTCCAGTGTTTTTATCCAGTTACTGAATTTCATTGTATTCTATTCATCCCAACCGACTCCCAGTGTCCCTGGTTTTGACACACAATGTCTCCCTGTTTCTGCCATCCCTCAGGCGATGCTGGGTTTTGGGCGCCTGCAGGCCCTGTACCGCAGCCGGCAGCTGGTTCAGCACTATGGGGCCACCCGGGCCAGTATCATCAAGCTCCAAGCCGTGTGCCGTGGTTACCTGGTGCGTCGGAAGATTGCAGAGCAGAAGAAAGCTGTGTGTGTCATACAGGCATATGCAAAGGGCATGTTCGCCCGCCAAACCTACCAGAGAATGAAGGGAAAGGTATGCACACAGGTAGCTTGGGAACACATTGTTTCTATGAAATTGTGATGGAGATTTCATAACCACCAAGTGTTGTCAGAGCATAGCACTGGGTATGAATATTCATTTTGGGTATTTTATTTTGAGCTCTTGTCAAGCATAAAAGGAGAGTGTTAAGCACACTGATCTTGTTTGCTTTATGTGATCATTATCACGGGTCAAAACTTCACTGGCACAGCTGAAGTGGTTTTGACAGAAGGGAAGAGAAAAGATAGGATGTGCGTGTGTATCAGCCAGTCCTTCAAGGGGAGATCAATTTCTACTTCAAGGCCTGCTAATGGCACTCAGGGACCTATGAAGGGAATCCTAATGCAACGTGTCTTGGTATGTGCTACCAGCCGTTGGCAGTCCATAGCACTTGGGAGTCCTGTCCATGATTTCTTTTCTGTACTAATGCTGTATAAACAGGACAAAGTCAGTTTGCAGATTTCTTCCTGTTCCTAAAATGCCCGATCTAGAACTGAGTCCCTGTTGGGACAAAGTGCTGGTGTGGACAAGCTTAGTTAATGGCTGAAGGGAGCTGGCTCAACCGTTGTACAAATGGTCACAGCATGTTGTCCACAGAACAAGCTGGAAGCCAGGAATATCCCCTTGGAAAAAGAGAAACATCTCATCCAAGTCCTTGGACCAGTGAAAGCAGGGGAAGAAACTATGAAATTACAAAAGGTAATGTTGGTGGAGGAACACTGAAAGCTATGTTCCTTTGGATGACAAGAGAGCTTGCCCTTGCCCAATCCAGACCTACAGACTTGCTCAAACATCTGAGCACTGCTATATTTTGAAAAAAGAGAAGATGTAGTTCTAAACCTATTTGTAATAATGCTTTGAAAATGGGACATACATATTTCTGATTGCAGCATGAGCTGGCACCTTAGCCAAATATGCCCAATGGTATTACTGCCCTCCGACACAAAAAGTTTTTAAATCTTAAATATTGTGAGTTTTTCTGCTGTTAGAAATGTTGTGGGTTTCCTGTATTATCTCTTGTTGATAAAGTTCTTGAATAATTGCACATCATTATCAATAGGCTAACAGTCCATAAGGACAGCTGTAAGAACATGGCTCTGCTGCTGATGTGCCACGTCTTTGTGACCGCTTGACACAAGCAACATTTGACTTCCCATTCCACCACTGCACTGGCAGGCTGGACATCACTGTCACACACCTTTGTAATAGTGTTTAATCTTCACACTCCTTCATTCTAACAGAATGATGTTCAAGTTATGCCTAACCTATTTCTATGTTTATTTCTATACCTGGCAACTCAGGAGAGAGAGGAGACCGAAGCAAGACAAAGGAGAAATACACCAACAAATCATGATGTTATCAGTGACCAAGAAATGGTGGACAAAATTTTTGGGTTTTTACCTTCTATGATTGGAGGCCAAGAAGGACAGGCTCCTCTGGGTTTTGAGGTACAGAGCTGCAGACTGGTAATGGGTCACTTTCGTAAGTCCACTGATTGTTGGAGTTCCATCAGTGGTCAGTTCCATTTGATGAACTTCTGTACAGTGAAAGAATCACCGAAATTAGTCATCCAGACAGTCACTGTGGCGTCTGCTTTTGAAGGTCGATTCCCAAAAGTTTTTGGTCACATGCATTTTAGGGACTATGTAGCTTCTACTTGAAGATTTGTTTCTTTAGTCCAGCCAATCAGTGCCATTCTCTGCATTTGGTACCAATCTCTTTTGGTCCTTTTTGTGCCTGAAACAAGCTGGAAGTTCATGACCCAAGTTATCCCATGTTCTTAAAAGCAAAACTTGATAAATACTGGTCCTGACAGCTGTGGTGGATGGAATTGCGTAGGGAGGGTTGGGCAAAATAGAATGCAGGTTAGTGCAGGATGTGAACAATGAGGTAACACCTGGATTTTACCTCAGCAATATTGTTGCTGAGGACCAAGACAGAAAGGCTATATGGAATGGATGCATCTCAGAAGACAAGCTCTGAGTCCAAATGATCTGTTGGTAGCAGCTGTAAATAGCTTTGGGGTTAGGTGGAGAGGAGGACCTATGACCAAGAAAATAACCCCAAAACCAAACATAAGAATATCAGAGTTCAGAGAAAGAAAATATGCTTCTTCCTCATGTTCTCTACAGGACTTGGAAACAAAGCCTAATAAGCTGGAGGAGGTGGACCTGGATGTGGTTCCCATGAGTGTGGAGCTAGAAGAGGAAGCAGATGGCTTGGAAGAGTACACCTTCCCCAAGTTTGCAGCTACTTATTTCCAGGGGTCTTCCACACATACACATATCCGGAGACAACTGCGGCACCCACTGCTCTACCATGATGACAGGGACAATGTCCTGGTATCTTGCTCCTTCTTGTTTTTGAACTTGCTCTCTCCACAGCCCTGGCTTTACAGCTCCCCTCATCCTTGGGTCCCCTGCCTCTGGCACAGCCCTGGGAGCCAGAAACTCTAGAGCCAAGCAGATAGTCTTAAGCACTTGTTTGAAAGTAACAGTTCCAATTGGCATTTTTTGGCACTTTGCAGGCAGGCACTTCACACAAACGCCTGCCCAGCACAGGATCTCTGGTTACCTTCTGCCCAAAGAGGAAACTCAGAGGTTTGTTTTGACTTCTCCAGAAGTTACCCTTTGGGAGCAAAAATGGACCAGAGAGAAGAAGCACCAGTGTGTACCCATTTCTCTGCTCTTGTTAGGGTTGCTGGTCAGAAGGGCCAGTTCTGTTCAATATCCTGTTGAACCAGAGGGGGATTAAGGAGGGTGTTTTCCTTGATGCTAAACAGCTTTGCAGAATTGAGGATCCCATGACTCAAGAACTTTGCTATTACTTGGCTTTCTAGTTCTGGGCATAAGGGCTCCTGGAAGACTTCACTGCTTATCTGCCCAGGTGGATAAATTGCAGGCTGCAGTTCAGCCAAGGTTTCTCCACCTCACTCCAGCCACAGCACACCTGCAAGGTGCCAGTAAAGGGAATGGTGAGGGCTCAGAAACCACAGAGCAAATCTGATATTCTCACTAGAGCTGTACTCCCTTTAGCATGAAAGTGTTGTGTGTGTTGCTCTCATGCTGTTTGAAATGAAACTAAACTCCTGGTGTAAGTATCAAGAGGAGATGGGAATTTTAACAATTTGGACTGGGTAAAGGAAGAAAATGCTCTTATCTAAACAGGCAGAAACAGCATGAGGCACTGGTTCTCTTGAAAGGGTCTGACTTCACTTTCTGCTACTACAGGCTTCTCTAGTTGTGTGGGTGATCATCCTGAGGTTCATGGGAGACCTGCCAGAGCCAGCAATGTTTGCCAAGAATGCCACTACTAAGAGCAGCTCCATGATGACACAGATATATGACACACTTGGCAGGAAAAACCAGGTCCAGTTGAGGAATGACAGCCCAAATATGGTGAGAGAAGCAGGCTGCATTTGTGTTTTCATTTGCTTTCTTTGGTTTCTGTGCTGTTCTACCAAAAGTGAGAAAAACAAAGGAACCCTTTCATGCCACTGTACTTGAAAGGCCACAAATGCAAAAGGGCTCCAGTCAGTCCTGGCAGGACACTGCAGCTCCTTCTGGCAGGAGGGATTGAAATAGAAACATCTTCACTTGAGCATCTTTCTGTCCTTAATGAATCATTTTTGCTGTGCATTAAACTAATTTTCTATAATGGTAATGTGTGTTACAGAGAGAAGGCAGAAGGGATAACAAGATTTCGAAAGGCATCTCATCCCTGAAGCTGAAACGGTCATCCAAGCTGACAGGGAAGGTAAGAGGTATAAACAAATTTCTTCCCTTTCTTCTTGCCTGGACCCTGTCTTCACACTCTGACAGATGTTATGTGACAGCAACCTCCCAGCTGGGAACTTGTTCCCCTGAGAAGCCCATGCGGCCCTGCATTGGATACCTGCTGCAGTGGTCTTTGGAAATGATCCCCATGTGCACTGCTGTCATCCATTCTATGGCAGAGAACACAGGGAACAATTTATTATTGAGAATTGTTGGCATTACACAACAGTTTGCCCAAATCCCTGAGAACTACTGAGAACTACCATGAACTACCATGTGCTTAGGGATGTACAGGACAGTACAAGAAAGTTCCTCGAGCCAGTGACAGTGCTGTAACAGTGCATTTAGGGAGTTACCTAGAGAGAAAAGGGGGGGATATGGCCTGGATCTAACTGCTCCTGCACTGAGCAGAAAGATGTTTAGCCAGAAGGATAGAGAAGGAGTGCCTCTCATTTCTGAGAGAGCTGCCTGCCAAGAGGGGAGGTTTCTAGAACACTCTCGGGTTCTGCTTGGTTTCCTTCAGGTGACACACCAGCTGAGAAGTGGAGAAGATGCTTTCCAAGAGGACACCTCGATCTCTGAGAGACCTATGTCCAACCTAGAAAAAGTGCACTTCATTATTGGCAATGCAATTCTGCGTCCTGCCATCAGGTAGGAGATTTGTACATCCTTCCTAGGACCAGATGCTTCTTACATCAAGGAAATCCAGCATTCCCTTTCCACAGTCCTGGAGAATGACTCCCTTACTGTCTTTTCTGGTGTTTTTGTGTTGCAGTTTAGGCCAGCTGGCTCTATGTATGGCTTTCTGAATACCCCACAGGTATGAAATGGGGCAGAACTCAGGGCTGTAACCAATCGCACTTGAAGGTAGAACACAGCCTTAGGATGAGGGAGAAGAGGACAGAAGAGGTCAAAATATGGAGTTAATGTACAATAGGTGAATGAGAGGTTTCCCAATAACCTCTTGCTGAGCCCTTAAGCAATGTCCCCAAATCAGATTGCTGAGTGTATCAGCCATTAAGAAGAAATCCTGGCCACAAGCAGTGTGAAGCTGGACCTTAGGCCAAGCACGGTGTCAGAATAAGACAGAAGCTCATTGGTCCTGACCTGACCCCATGAATCCTCTCCTCTGTTTTAGCTTAAGTAACACTTTTCTGCAACAAAGCCCAAGGCATAGGCCCTGCCTTGACCTTAGCCATGGGCTGCTTTTCTCTCTACACAGTCACTTTGTTTCAGTCAAGACACTCCCCGAAGCAAATTCTCAGCTGGCAAAAATTTCCTTAAATCCATGTATCATAACAGCCACAGGCTAAGTACCTATTCCCTCAATGTATGTTTCATCATATGTTCTCTTAGGGAACCAAAAGCTTATCCAAGTTACGTCCTCGCACATCAGATTTGCCAAATGCATGTTGCAAGAGTCTTGAAAGATTAAGATGATTTTTTAGTAGCAGTTTTGTCTGTATGCAGATTTTTGAATCTGTTTCCCATATGTCCTTGCTGCAAGGCAATTTGCATTTTCAGAAGCTCACTCTGAAGTGCTCTTTCCTCCATGCCTGTCCAAGGATTCACTCCAAGTTTGTATATATATATAAATTTATATATGAATATGAAATTAAGCAGGGTGTCCCCTCATCCTTATCCCCAAGTCCACCTATACACAGAGAGTTGAAAGCCATGAGATACAAGCCACATGCTGTAGAGAGCTTGGAGCAAGTTTCACACATGGTGGGACAGCAATGCCATTTCCCAGCTGGATGACCCAGCAGTTGTTATCCCTGCCCAATACCCCTGCTTGTCACAGGAGGTAGTCTAGCATGGGAATTGCACTTGAACTGCTCAAAGAAGAAGGGGTAACAAAGGACTCTGAGCCTTTTTCATGACTAAGTTATTTCCTGTAGTGCTTTACAGGTGGTATCCCAGATAACGTCGTTAAACCTAGCTTCACTCTACTTCATTGTGCTGCGATTCTGCCATGCTTGCAGTGGAAATGTAGCCAAAGACAGTGCAGACAGTGGATCATTATCTGTTGCTCTCACATGTTTCATTACAGAGATGAGATTTATTGCCAGATATGCAAACAACTCACTGAAAACAGCAACAGGAGCAGCTACGCTCGCGGCTGGATCCTACTGTCCCTTTGCCTTGGCTGCTTTCCTCCCTCAGACACATTTGTGAAGGTACACTGCTAACCTTTCCTACAGCAGCTCACTTGCCTGAGCTCAGCTGGGTTCTTGTGTATTCTGATGTTTTAATGCTGACAGCCATACAAAATGTTTGGTTGCCATAGCAGCTGGTGCTATGGTTTCAGCAGAAATTCTCTCATCTCATATCCTTATTGGGGAATTTAAATAAATTATTGCTGGTTTCATGCTTAATTTTTTTGTCATTACATATCATACAGGTTGGATTCTGTTTTTTATCATGGCTCTCATTTTAGATCTGTAATCTGCAAAGAATGTGGCAAATTTTAACCTCTCCAATCCTACCCCAACATTTAAAAGGTGTCTCCAGTTACAACTCTGTGATTAAATATACTCAGGAGGCCAGTACAAAATCACCCCTCATATTTTATCCGTTCTTACTCTACATCTCCAAGCCCTAAAAAATCCAACAGAGATTTGGGCTTTTTCATAATTCATTAATTTCCAAGTTTAAATGGATCATAAATCCGCTTCACCACAGAACAAAACTCAGCCTGTGGCTCCAACTTGATATCAGCCTTCCTCCTAGAACTCAAGGGCAAACAGGATGTATGGATGTGCCCGAAACTTCAGCCTTGCTTTACTGACACCCCAGTTCAAATATTAATCCAACCTAATCATACATGCTGCTAAATGGACACTACTTGTAACAAACCAGATGCACTGTATTTTGATACCAGTCTTCATCCAAAGACTCTGAACCATGCAGAATTCATGAAAGACATGACCATATCCTACCTCTAGGAATATTCTTAATCATTAAAATAGCCAGGTGAATGACCCATGCTTGCACTAGATACAGATATATAAATACCAGTCTATGTCATCCACGAGCCATACAATCTCCAAAAGTTCTGTTTATCCAATTCTTCTCTTCCAATGTCCAGTCTTAATCATGGACTTCAGCTATTGATATTGCCAGAGAACTTGGTAAAACTGAAAGTATCAATCATTATCAGTCCTAATCTGGAATTAACCTTCCTTCCAGCACTGTTTGTAAAGAGTGTCACAAGACTTCAGGCTTTTCAGTTGAAAACACTAAGCCTTGCTCTAACCTCATCATACAAATAAAGTCTCCCTGGTCTAATATTTGCCATGTAGTTATACATGGTGAATAGACTGACACAAGTCTTGCCCTCTGGACTGAAAGTTCTGATGAATGAGTGAAAACTAAGTGTTTCAAACCTCCTTTTTGAAAACGCTAATTCCAACCCTAACCTTTAATAATGTCTGATGAACTGAAAGCTAACAAATCACTCTATTCTAGTGTATCAGCTACAGACGGTTTTTAATGTTTTATGAAGATCAGTGTTTCCTAACTATTTCTTGTGCTCTGTGCACATAGTACCTGTTGAATTTCATCCACCATGGACCAGCAGGCTATGCTCCTTATTGTGCCGAGCGCCTGAGACGTACCTACATCAATGGGGCGCGGACCGAGCCGCCGAGCTGGCTGGAGCTGCAGGTACTGCCTCCCTTTTCATCTCTCACTTTTTATGCTGCTCTGCATTTACTAACCTGTACTAACAAATCTTCCTAAATCCAGTCATGGAAATCAATTGCACAAGGGCATTGAGGACCAGCAGCCTTGGTCTGGGCAGTTTTTTGGATACACCTCTTCTGGTTGTTCAGTTAGCCTAAACTGAGTAGAGCATGTGAGTTAAAAGCTGTAACACATTATTTCCAGGGAGATAATTCCATCTGCTCAGGAGCCACAAGGGCCAGAAGCCACCTCCGGAGAGAAGCTCTTACCATCCCTTTTGAAAAAAACTGAGCAGGGCTTATGCTTTTAAAATGAAGGGAAGAAAGGAGTTTAACAGGGCTATATTGTCTTCTTCTTCCTTTATATATCACCCTAGTAATTGAAAGCCACACACCTCCCCTTCAAGTAAAAACCTCAGTTCAATTCCTTCCTAAATCTCAGTGGCCCTATTGCCTAACACACATCTTCCTGGACAAAGTACTTGCTGCAGGCCATGTCTCCACTGATGTGTGCAAGGGTGTTCCCAAAAGTCATCAGGACAACTATGAATCATGACAAGTCTATTAGTCTATCACATTGTTGTGTGATAATCAGCTCCCATGATCTGTGGGGAGGAAAGAACTGGAGTGCAGTGCTGTTCCAGGGATGTAATTTATATTTCAGACTCATCATGCATTGAAGAAACTGTGTGGGTGTTCAAGATTCACTTCAAGATTGTTGACTGGGTTGCACAGTGTGTGGAGCTCAAATCTAAATGCCTTCTTTATTCTTCAGAGAAAAGTAAGGTTTGCCCATAATTTGTTTCTCTCATTTAACTGACTTACAGGCAACAAAGCAGAAGAAACCCATTATGTTTAATGTCACCCTGATGAATGGCCAAAGCATCACTGTCCCTGCAGACTCTGCTTCCATTGCCAAAGAGATCTGTCAGTTCATAGCAGATAAAACCAAATTGAAGGATGCCTTTGGTTTTTCGCTCTACATCGCTGTGTTTGATAAGGTAAAGTGTAGAAAAATAGAAGTAAAACTCCCTTCTCTTTCTGCAGAGTTGCTGCTGCCCATCCAGCCTC
The DNA here is from genome assembly GCA_013396755.1 of Sclerurus mexicanus. Taxonomy (NCBI): domain Eukaryota; kingdom Metazoa; phylum Chordata; class Aves; order Passeriformes; family Furnariidae; genus Sclerurus; species Sclerurus mexicanus. The sequence continues at coordinate 182,752 of VWZF01003020.1, forward strand.
ACTGAGGACTCCCTCTGACTTCTGAAGAACCCTCAACCCAGTCCTGCACTCAGACCAAATCAGTTCCGAATCCCAGCTAGATCTCAGGACCTGATAATCCTGTTCTGCCTTTCTGCTGGCTTGCCACTTAGCAATTCCTGCTGCAGCCCTGTAAGGTTTTCTTTGCCAGGTCACGTAGCTGACTATTACAAATACATCCACTTACCATATACAACTTGCACATCCATCTGCTTATCTTTTCTGGGTTTTTCTTACTGTCGGGAGACCAGGAGCTTTGTGCCTTTTGTCCTTCCCTCAGCTTCAGAGCAGCCCTACCAGTAATATAGTGTCCCTTTGTGGCAGGTGTGGTCGCTGGGCGGGGGACGGGATCATGTCCTGGACGCCATCTCCCAGTGTGAGCAGCTTGTGAGAGAGCGGGGCACCCACGAGCGCCACGCGCCCTGGCGCCTCTACTTCCGGAAGGAAATCTTCACCCCCTGGCACAACTCCCAGGAGGATCCTGTCAGCACTGATCTCATTTACCACCAAGTCATTCGTGGCATTCGGTTTGGAGAGTACCGCTGTGAGAAGGTAAAGAAGAGACAAAACTATATTCACATTTCCCACATTAAAAAGCATGAAGAAGAACTAAGTTTGCAGTGGATATGAACAATCCTTCCCTTCTTAGTGAACAATTCCTGTCCAGGTGATTGTGCCAGATGTCACCACTGGCAGCTCTAATTAATATTTTTTCTTTCCCTGCAACTTTCAGTTCATGTGGCAGCAGGAGGCATGTCCAAAGGAGCAAATTGAATCTTGCTTTAAAATATTTTCGCTAGTAATCTCTGATGCTATGGTTGTGTGAAGCTCATCTCTCCTTATGCTGGATGACTCTTAAGGGTTATCTAGACAAAAATGGAGAAAACCCCATTCCTAAACTAGCTACAAGGTTGAATGAGGCTATTTGGCCTTTGTGACATCTTTCTAGGCCTCTTTTAATGGATTAATTGTTTCAGGAGGAGGATTTGGTGGAGATAGGTGCAAAATATTGTTATATCCAATTTGGAGATTCCATCCACAATGAACTTGTGCAGAAAGTACTCCATGACTGCATCCCAGTGAAACAGCTGAAGTCCAAGCCCCTGGAAAAGTGGGTGAACCTTGTAACCTATGCACATGCTAAGGTAAGAGGTTTGTCTGGCGCTGCGGGGTAACCCCTCTTGAGCACCAGCTTCTGCTTCTTTTACCATTTCCATTTATGAATAGTCTGTAGGGGGAAGAAGGAAAACCAGCTCAGTTCATATATCCTAAATAGTTCTTTACAGCTGGAGGAGCAGAAAACCTTTCCATTCACTCTTCCATTTAAGGCTCAGCAGGGGGGCAGAATAAAAAAGTACATTTAAATCTCTGAATAGAGTAGCTTTTAAGGCAACTGAGTCAGGATGGGTGTAGGATGGAATATTGGTTTTGATCTGGAAATGGATTTCTGTAGCACCGAAAGTGTGTTAAGACTCTGAACAGGTAAGTCAGTGGGGACTGGGAGGAAATATGGAATCCACATGCCTGTGGGCAATCTTAGCTGCATGTGGCTTGGGCCCCCTGGAGACTGTTCCTGATTTACTTACGCCAGGTACCCTTGAAACCAGTGACAGATAAGGGTTGTTGGGAATCTCTGGGATTGGGCTTGCTCTTTATTGTCTGCAGATCATACAAACCAGATTTTACTGAAAAAGCTTCAAGTGTGTTTTTATCCTGCAGGCCCCATACACACAAGACCGTCTCTCTTCTCAGACTGTGAAGGAGCAACTTGTAGATTTTGCTCGCTTTCAGTGGCCTTTGCTTTTCTCCCGTTTCTTTGAAGTCACTAAGTTTTCAGGTAATACCTGGAGACAGGGAGTAGAGGACAGATATAAGATCAATAGAGGAAGACTTGTATAGCATTGATAAGAAGTTTTTTTGGTATTTTCAGGGCCCAGCTTGCCTAAGAACCACTTCATTGTTGCTATAAATTGGAAAGGTATCTGCTTCTTGGATGAGTCAGAAAAGCGGCTCCTTGAGCTGACTTTTCCAGAGATAACTGGAATCCACACCAACAGGTGAGGGCCCCAGAAACCCAAGATCTGAAGAAGGCATCTTTTCTATACTCAGAAAGCATGTACTTTCTCTGCCATCTCCTTAGGTGATTTGATCTGTGCCTAGAAAGGTGCCATAGCCTAGGTCTGGGAAACAGAAAGCAAAAACTTCTGAGTAGCCTATAAAGGAAGTACTGAAATGGCAGGATTCTTCCAGCTGATGGAGGTTGATCCTGCTCAGTCAGAAAGGTGTAAGGAAGCATGGACAAAGCATCAAGACAAGACTGGCCCAAATAACTGACATTACTACTGACAATACTGACAATAACAAGCTATTGTCTGCTGTGCATGCTGGGAATTCATATACTTCTCAGGTGTCATGGACCTAAACAGGGTAACCAAAAGAAAGAGGATAACCACTGGCTTGCTCAGGGCACACATCCTTGCATCAGGTCACTCAGAGAAGAGGGTCTTACATACATGAAAAAAAACCCCTGTGACAACTGTCAGAGATTTAATTAGTTGCCCAGTTACTCCAAAAGAAAGGTACTCATTTTCTGTAATGAAGCACTTTTGTACAAAACATGGTGGAATCCAGAGTAAAGCTGAACCTCTTCAGTCCTTCACACCTACCAGCTCATGGGAGGGCAATTTAAGAGCTACCAGTACTCACTGTAAGAGAGCTATCTGCAAGGAGATGTAGGTGCCTTGGCTGTGTTTGCAGATGGGTCTAGAAGCTTTTCAGATGCTCTGGTAACAAACTGTTCAATAATACATAGGGCAGTGAAATCATTTGGACAGAGTTGTACTCTCATCACCCTTCGTGCCGAGGAGTTTGTCCTGACATCTGTAAACAGCGTTGTCATTGCTGAACTGGTGGTGACATTCCTGGAAGGACTGAAGAAAAGATCACGATTTGCTGTGGCAATGCATGAGAAAAAATCTCAGGGTAAGTCTTACAACTTTTCTACAGGGTGGGGAAGAAATTTGGAGAGAAGATTGTTGAAGGCACTCACAGAGAAGAGGAAGAACTTCTGCAAGAGTCCCTTTGCTCCAGGAGGGATGCATCAGCACAGCAATGCAAAGCATTGAGGAAATGGGATTCAGTATCTTTGCATACAAATAACCTTTTATTTCGCCTTCTACCTCTTTGCATATTTTATTTAGATAGTACAGTGTCCAAGAACTCAGCTTGGTTATAATAGGAAGTTGGGTCTGGGCTTCTGGAAATACTTTCTAGAAGAATTTCACAAAGGCAGTAAACTGAAATTTTGTGTGGAATATAGTTGGCTCAAACAGACATGAGGAGTTTAAAAGGTAAACATTAACTTCAGCTACTTACAACTACTGAGTTTTTTTCCATGCTTTGCTGCCAGTCTAGACAAAAAATCAGCATCTATGTGGATCAAAGGGAGTTTTGTCATTGCTGTGAGTGGATCAAAATCAGGCTGTCAGAGGAAACTAAAGCGATTTCTCTGAAGTGTTACTTCATAATTAGCCATATTTACACAAACCACTTTCTATTGCTAACTGAATTCAGGCCTTCAAAATACAATTCCCTTGTCTTTCATGTTGCAATCCCTTTGCATTTTCTTGGACTGTCAACCCTGAACAGTGCTCCCTTATTCTGTTTTCCAGAAGACCCTAACATCCTGTCCTTCAAGAAGGGAGACTTGCTAATCTTCACTGAAGACAAAAGGCTGGACGAAGACTCTGGCTGGATCTATGCCCAGAATGAAAGGACAGGCAAAACAGGGAATGTATTTTTGGAAGACATCTACATCATTCCTTCTCTCACAAAACCCTCTAGTCAAGTGCTGGTAAGAAAAGCTACATACTCTCTGTGAAGAGACTGGAAGATAAATGATAATAACAATGTTAAATATGATTAAATTTATAACTGGAAGATAATTGTTCCTCCAAAGTCAAACAAGATCTATACCTCCCATTGAAACAAAGCATTTCATTCTGTCCTGTCTGAAAACAAAAGTAAACCTAGCCCAGATGCTATGGACAAGACCGCAGTTGCACAAAAGCAACGACTTTAAAAAATGCCCAGTCTGTTCACCATGGGAGATTTCAGTGCCTGGAACTGGTAGCAATTAGTGGATAAGGGTGTGCAGCTGAATTTTCCTGCATTCACACCAGGCTTGAATGCTTATCACATTATGCCTTGAGGGAAGCTCTCAGTGCAGCAAGCTACTTTAAAAGAATATGGTCTTTGAGGGAGTCAAAGTTTCCTGTTGATCTCTCTGCTAATAATCTTGTCTTCAGTTTTAGAGATTCAGTATATTGGATACTGTGCTAACAGGTAAAAAGCAGAAAAGCTGAGGGCAACACACTAGTGATAAGCCGGTGCAGTGTAAAATGTGTTGTGCTTTGGAAAGTCACATACATTTTGATGTCTACTCCTGTTGGCTCTATGGAAATTGCTCGAGTCAACTGTTCCCAGGTCTTTCTTGAGTCTCTGGAGATGCTGCTTTGGGGACAGAAGGTCTTGGGCAGCACAGAGCACTACCAGTGCACATGGTGAGTGACACCTGACAACCTGTGCAGAGATCTGACATCTCTATGTGGCTGTGTCATTCCAGAGTTTGCTGATGATGTCTCCAGACCAGAGGAGGACAGCTTCACAGAACTCCTTCATGGAGGAACCTGATGAAGAGGATGTCAAAGTGAAGCCTTACACTCTGGAGGAGTTCTCCTATGAACACTTCAGGTGAAGTTCTCTGTGTAGTGTATGCCCTAGGAAAGTTCTTGTTGATCAGTGATCCTTAAAACCTACAATGTAATGGCATCTCCCATTTCTGATTGGGTTTATGCACTTGTTCCTTGTAATGGTGAGTTTGGATGTGCAGAGATTCTGGCACATGGTCTGTTTATCTTCAGTCTGCAAAAATACAAAGGGGAGGGTAGAACTCCAGCTGGAGTCACTTTCTCCCAGCAGACACTATTCTTAGTTCTCACCCCTTCTTCATCAGGGGTACACAACATCTCAGGCCTCAGAGAGTAAGGGGAAAATTAGTTTTCTAAAACCTTTCTTCTTTTTGCAAACCTTCTCCCTTTCTGGATGTACAGTAAACTACATTTTCCTGCTCTTGACCTACAGAATCAAAGGAGATATGAGATCACTGTCTTGGGAAAGAACATGTTTAGAGATATGACTCTGTGATAATGACCTTCTATGTTCATAGCAGTACTGATCCAGTAATTTTGTTTTGCTTGCACATGCCTTCATTCAGGACTCCTGAGAAGGAATCCATCAGCAAAGCTGTTCTCCAGAAATCCCGTGGGCACAGTCAACTGTGGGCACACTCTAAGGAGCCCCTGAAACAGCCATTGCTGAAGAGAGCCTGCATAGACCCTGATCTTCGGGATTTGGCCTGTCAGGCTTTCATTGATATCCTTTCTCCCCTCTCTTTGGGACCTGAGAACACTCAGGGGAAGGAAGAGTTAGCTGCCTCCACTAAACTCCCCTCTATGGTGATACCTCAACTGCATTACAGGGGACACATTCACATAAAGGTGGGGTGTATCAAATCTGTTTCCCTTGTCTACAGAGGAAAAGTTCCTATTCCCTCCCAGTGCTCCACAGTTCCTGATGACTCAGTTAACTGGGAATGTGACTTTAGGAGAGAGATCTATTTACTGCATATGCCCAGAGCAAGCAGCTAACACAGTACACATCACAGCCAAACAGTGCCTGCTGCATAGGGAAAAGGGGTAGGGGACACTGCAGACCTTCCTCCCAGAATTTGCCACTTAAACATCAAAAGAGTCACTAGCATGGTAGGATCCAGATTAAACTTCCCATTTGCCTTCCAAAACTGGCCTGCTTTTCTCCTTAACAGCACATTCACCCATCATGAAATTCATGGGAGACTATCCCTCAAAACAGTCACACTCCTCTGTGGAAGTCACTGATCAGATATTTGTGGCGGCTATCCAGGAGGAGGTCCTGCAGGATGAGATTTACTGCCAGATTATGAAGCAGCTGACTGAGAACAGAAACAGGTACTCAGCTGGGTGCAAACACCCTGCTCCTGGCAGAGCCAGTCCTCAAGTGCAGCTGGGGATCAGGAAAAGAGGAGAAGGATGGCCAAATGTTGGAGTGACACCTTTCCTTCCCCCTTTTGCCAGGCAGTGCTGCGGGGCTCACCTTTGTGGAACGCTCAGGACCCCTGCCTGGCAGTGAGAGGCCACAGAGTACCATTAGTCATCTTCCTTGAGCTGCTGCTTTGCTCCCATGAGCATTCCCTACTCATCTCAGTGCAGTACAGCGTGAAGCAGGCAAGGTGTTTCTGAGGCTCTCTTGCTTCCAAGGCAGTCTGCAGAGAAAATAGGGCACTGCATAGTCCTTGCCTCCCATCAGTGACTGTCCTGCCAACCCTCCATTTAAGTTTCCCAATGGCAGCATTTTCCTCCATAAGCACAAAGTTCACACTAGATTTTTACCACCAGTGAATAAATACTTTTGTTATATTAATTAGGTTACACAACTGCCTTGCAGAACAGCTTGGTTTCACAGGTCCCTGCCCACATAAAAGTCTCTGAAACAGGCTGATGTTTTCTTCCCTACTCAAAAAATGAGAACTTGACCTACTTCCAGGGGAACTCAATTGCCAAAAGAAGCTTGAAATCATAATAATTATTAACAAAATGGTTTGACTGTTTCTGGCTGCATTGTATCTGAAAAAGTTAGAGAAGGAGCTTCCAGTTATTTTTTTTCTTTCTTACTGTTCCACAAGCATTACACTTAATAGAACCTTTACCATGTTTGTAATTGTTGAATGTTAGATTTCCTTGCAGGCAGTAAATGTTACATGCTATTCAACACATAGTCTGTAACCATGGTGCCAGTGCCATGCCTGATGTGCTCCACCAATTCAGTCACTGTTTAGAGCAGGATCACTGATGTGGAAAAAACAATGCTTGAAAGGTGGCTATTTCCATATACTTTCATTAGAACACATAGAGCAACATCATCCTTCCCAGGGTGCTCTGCTGTGGATCATGTCCCGCTCTCACACAGACACAAACACCACTGGTCTACAGAGTATAAATGGGATTAAAATAGTGTGTCTTCATCTGCAAAATTAGAATAGTAAATGGAAATAAAGAAGCGAGGACCTCTTTATTCAGCAAAGTCCAGTGCCCTTTCAGAGCCAGACATGCTGACTTTCCCAACCAAATCCACTTCACACCAAGGAGCATTTCAGAGTAATCCTGGGACACAGCTGAAGCGTGTTCTGCTTCTCACTTTGAAGGCAGAACAACAAATTACCTCCAGGATTCAGAGCCTTTTTTACTGGTGAGAGCAAGGTGCCAGAAGAACTTCAGCTGGCAGATTTCAGAGGTGCAGATGCTGAAAGAACTAGGTTTCTGCCTGAAAGTGGTACCAATTTGATGTGGGGTTTTTAAGAACTGTAACTACCTCATTACACAATGCCACATCTACACATTCATTTTTCAGAACAGGAGCACATGTAAGGGGAAGTCAGTGCATGTGAAGTGCTCATGCCCTGAGCAAAACTTGCCAGTACAGAGTGCAGGTAACTGACCACAAACCACTGAGAAACCACAATCCAAATACACGTGAGCTTGAGCAGCAAATGGGCAGTGGCTTTCCAAGAGGATGGGATCAGGGTCACTGCTGCCAAGGTGTTTGTTAACCTGGAGCTTATGTTTATTCATGAGACTTGCAACTTCTCATGGAGGACTTGGCATTGTCTTCACATGCAGGCTGTGATTGTTGCACAGCAAACAACTGCTAGAGCCTGGGTGAAGGCTCTGTTGATTTGCAGCTCTTTGCTGAATGGCACCATGATGGGAAGGTATTTCTCTTCCACGTGGTTGGTGTGTGGGTCAAACAGAGGATCATGTGTGGCTGTAGCAGAACTGTTTGCTTTGTGTTCACAGGTACAGCGTGACCAGGGGCTGGCAGCTCCTCTGGCTCTGCACTGGCCTCTTTCCACCCAGCAAGTCCCTGCTCAAACATGCCCAGAAATTCATAGAGACACGTCAGAAAGAAACACTGGCCCCGGGGTGCCGTCGAAGGATTCAGACAGTGATGAGGTAAATGATCTGGCAGATAACCAGCTCAAAGTGTTCAAAAATCAATAGTCAGGTTCCAAAAAACACAAGGGCTAAAACAATGTGACTCTTACTTTCCTTTCCCTCTTTACATCCTCTTTTTTGTAAGTGATCATTATTTTTAACTCCTTATGGGCTTTGAACCACTAAGAGTGATATGTGTCACAGTTTCACTTTTTTTTCTTTTTCACACAGCAGCATTTTAAGAAGTTCATCATCGAACATAATCACTTGACTCCCAGAGCTGGGTATTTCAAACATCCTAAAGGGCATGAAAAGCTTGGTATGATGTAATTGATGATGTCCTGACCTTACATTTTTTTTTGATGAGGCAGTATGTCCTTGTTTGTCTTACATATGCCTGAGGATTAGTCTTGAGTTTGTTGACTCTCAGTAGCAAAGAGCTGCACACGTGCAGCTAAAAATATAACAATACTACATTTTACTCATAGTGGAGGGGCACCACTAAAGTCACTGCTGTCTTCAGAGTGCTACTGTGACTCTGTTGGTTTTCTGATGGTGAAGTAAAGCAGATCCATGCTGGGAGGAGAGGATCAACACAATCAATTCCTATTTTTTGAAGAAGCTCGAATGAGCAAAGCCCTGACATTTACCTGGCTCACAGCAAGACACTTCTCCATCCATTTGGCATTACCTGAGGCTGGTGAGGGTTGAAGCAACATGGCCTCCAAACCACAGTGCTTCCTCAACTTCTGAATTACTTTTTGTTCTAATGGATATGACACAACCAGAGAGAGTGGAAGGGCTACCAGGATTTCAGGAAGGAACAACTGAACAGAAGTGAGAAGGTTTCCCTAGATTCCTCCAGGCACTGGAATTACCCAGCTTGCCACTCTGAGAACAGAGCTTTGGCACCAAGGTTGACTCCAGCCTTCTCCCTTTTGATGATGCTGTGATTCACCACCTGCCTGCCACAGCCCTCATCAGTAAAGAAGCTGCCCAATGATTTCTCCTTGCAGCTCCTCCATCCTCCCCTGTCTCAGGCTGAGCCCCATGTTTGGTCTAGGAGCCCATGCATCAGGCTCTAGGGGAATGCTAACACAGTGGATAGCCCCCTTGCAGTGCATGGGTTTTGGCACTGCTGAGGAAATGTCACCACACATTGAACTTGCCTTTGAAGTCCCTGAAAAATGTATGGCAAGGAATGTGCTATTCATTGTTTATTTCTATGGAGAAGACTTAAAAATTCTTGCCTCCCTGTATCATGTGCTATTCATGCTCTAAGCTCTGTTTGAGCTTTACAGAGCTTCTTTTGAGAGGGCAAACAGGGAGGGGAAAGCAGAACAGGCTATTTGGGAGGAGAATTCTATTTGCTAAACTGCCCCAGACCTGGAGCTTGGGGGGATGGGAAGAGGAACAAAGACAAATCTTGTCTTCTAAGAGCAGTTCTTTTCATAAGATTAAAGCTGCACCTGTTTAGAACAGCATAAAATAGCACAGCATAGAACAGAACAGAACAAAAAAGAACAGAATAGACTAGACTATTTCAGTTGGAAGGAGCGTTCAGTGATCATCTAATCAAACTTCTCCCCTGTAAGTAACCTGCTCTCTTTGGAAGGGGGAGAGCAGTCAGCTACAAGGACTGACCTACAATATATCCAGGAGAAGCCAACTGAGCCCTTGGCTACACACCTTTTCCTCCATAAACAGCTTTACAGTTTCATCCCCACAATCCTAATTACTGATCTCACCTTGGCAATGAATTCCTGGCTCAGGCTGCCAAGACACATGACCTCTCCAGCCAAGCTGCTGCACTTGAGCGCTTTCTGATGCCAGTTCAGGAATAGGTGACTGAGTAGGGCAGGTCCACACTCCATACAGTGACCGCACAGTACAAGCACAAGTTGTTCAGCTTGGCTACAGTCAGGTTTTCCTTTTCCAATGAAACCGCTACTTTACTGAATGGAAAATAAATTAGTTTTCAACCCTACACAACTGAAGCTGGATCCAGACTAACCTCTTCTTGAGAGATTGACCCAGTGTGAGAGGAGTTTGGCCTATAAGTTATGGTGTACAGAATCTCAGAGCAGCCTGCTCTGTTCCACTGAGGGCAGGAACGGAGCAGCCCAAGGAGGTAATGTGCTAGATTTGTCTTCACTTAACCGTGTCAAGGTTTTGGCATGATTCAGACTTCAGGGCCAGTTCCTTTGCTTTAAAAGGCAGCTCTGCTCTGAGGTATAATTTCAAAGAATTGGGTTTGTACAGTTTAAGCAGCTCCTGAGTTAGTGATTGCCCTGCAGCTCTTATATAAAATGTAACACTTTCAGGAGCCCTCCAAACGTTTTTGGTACTTGCCTCCTGTGCCACAAGTAATTTTGTATCTGAATACATATCTTTTTCCTGATGCAAGAATTAAATCAAATTTATTTCTCTTTGTAGCCATTATCTTCACACTTCAGTAAGGAAAAATGCTGCTGAATCCATAAAAGGGGCAATGGTACTGGCTAGGAAGGTGCCTCATTCATGCAATCTCCTTGAAGAGTAGAAAATACTTTCAATATATATGATAATAAGACCATCGGTTTCTTGATGTTAATACACTGAATTTCACTGGGGTGAAGGGCCGTTGGAGCCCACCCCATCACACAGTACCAGCATTTTGGATGGAGTCTGTTGTTCAGCTGGAATACTGTTGTTCAGCTCCTCAATGATTAAACATCCAGCACTGATCTCTTTTATGATGGTGGTGGCATTTTCCAGGAGTGGCTGCAGGAAGTGGGCACCTCATCCTGTGGAGGTTGAGGCTATCCTACAGAACAACACTAAGATCTCACACAAGATTTGCTTCCCCAATGAAACAGAACAGGTGAGCACTTACTTGTTTTCCCAGCCTTGACCATTTTTCTAGTCATGACGTGTTCATCCAGGAGCATGTTTGAAGACATTCAGTGCTCTTATTTCTTCCTCTCTTAAAAGAGTCTTGTTATCTCATAGACATTTGATGTGGGAACAAACACCAAAATCCGGACTCTGTGCCAGAACATCACTTCCAAATTGCAGTTGAGCTCCTGGGAAGGTTTCAGCCTCTTTGTGAAGATTGCAGACAAGGTAACTCTTGTCAACTGTGGCAAGGTAGCCAGACTCCCCCCTCCTTTCTTACTCATTTTACCAGACCACCTAACCAACCACATGAAGCCAAGGACCAGAGCAGGCCATTACTACTTCTGTCCTACTGAGGGGATACAACCTAGACTCAAACTTTTAGCACCCGACAACTAAATCTCTTGAAGAGTCTGGATGGAGATGCAGTTTCTGTCAGTCTGCTGATACCCAGGTGGTAGTAAAAGCAGAGAAGACATGGGCTTTCTGGCAGCTGCTGGGATTGTATTAAGTTGGATGTTGCATAGTGCTAGATTCAGCCCTTTTCCACTCAGGGTTTTCCCAGAGATATGCTCCACATATACAGTGCCCACTGGGGATTAGGGAGAGCAAGGGCAACCAGCACCAGTTGATTACTCTCTACTTTGTCAGGAGCTTGCCTTGCTTGAGATGAAGCTTGATCTGGCTGCCTTGCTGAGAGATCTCTTCTCTCTGGAACTGTGACCAAAGCAAAAGCAGCACTGAGGCCAAGCACAGGGAGTTTCTGATGTGCTGCCTTCCTGAAAAGAGAAACACAGTATGTGACAATATTTTACAAAGAGGAGATGGCTGAGAATACAGTAGGCATCTTCAGCTTAGCTTCAATAAGCAGCTTCAAAAGCAAAAAGCAACAGAAGATACAATAAAAATCCCCATATGAAATGTAAATAAATTAAACCTTTCTCTTCCTATCTCTCTACTTCTTTCCCCTTATCTCTGTCTGTCCTGCTATAATTCTGTCTCTTACTGTAGACAGGGAAAGAAAATTCAGCCTGATATTTGGATTTGGGTATGTTGGCACAGGCAGTATTTCATATGATGTGCTAATCCCTCCTTTCTCTCCTTCATTGCTTGGCTCGGCAGGTGATCAGTCAGAATGAAGCAGACTACTTCTTTGACTCACTAAGGCAGGTGACAGACTGGAACAGGAGGAACAAACCAGGGAAAGATGGTAAGGAGAATGCCAGTATGACAAGAAGCTGCATGACATGCTGTGCTGAACTGGGCAAGCAGCAGATCTGCCCAGTAGGATTCACTCCATCTTGGGAAGTGTTTAGCAGAGTCTTATTATATCATTTTTGTTTGCACACACCTCGTTACGGCCTGCACTAGCAGCAAGATCCAGTGACTCAATGCAGCCAAGCACAGGCTGTCAGAAACACCAGAGCATCTCTGTGTGGGCGTCTCTCCAGAAACTTTAAATTGCTAACAAAGATTTTCTGACCTGTTGAATCTACAACACACAGCTGGATACACATAAGTTATATAGGTTGATCCTCAAGTATTAAGCATCAGCCAACACATGTAAATAGGTTCTTCACACATTCCTTGGGTTGTTAGAAAATTTTTAACCAGATTATTACGTGGTGATACCCAAGCACAAGTTACATTGTCAGGGAAACGCCTGTTAGAATAAAACAATGTAATACTAATAATAGCTATCCCTTGCACTTAACCCCCCACCACGCATAACATACATTTTGAAATCTACATCAAACTCAAACTCCACTCAAATTTCATATCAATTTATCGTGACCTTTGCTTATTTCAGGACAGCTGAAGTTTAACTTCCTGCAGCTCTGTCATTGTATCCAAGACTTTCTAACTTCTCCCCTGACAGCTGCTACACCTGCTAGGAGCTCTGAAAATCACAACACAAAGATGTGGGGGCACTAAATCACAATTCAGTGACGTAGGCACAGCCATCAGGGAACATACTTGCATCAGTGTCCCAGAATTCAGGTGTGTTGCATACCAGCAGGCAGCTGTCATGAGCACCAAGAAAGAACAAATACTCAATCGCAGGCACCCTCAGCTTTTCTTCCATCTCTGGAGAGCCCACATCTCAGATCACTGCATGAGCAGTGTCCAGGAACTGACTACTAATCCCTTTCTTGGAAATCTAAAATGGCTTTTTGTAAGTTTTGGGTAGTAACTTTGTCTGTTACCATTAAAACCAGAATTACTTTTTTGAAGAAACTCACAAGCCATTTAAAAACTGCAGAACTGTCAATGACACAGAGAACACTAACAAGATCTGGTTTCCCTAGGGGCTGCCATGTCTGTGGCTTATGAGGTGTACTTCATGAGAAAGCTGTGGCTGAATGTCACTCCTGGGAAGGACCTGAAAGCTGATACCATTTTCCATTACCACCAAGTAAGCAGCTCCTTAAAGCATAGGTAGAGTGTGATGAAAGAAACCCTCCTGAGAAAGTATCACTGTCTCCTTTCCCAAGGCTTGCATTATAGAACCTCCAGAGGAATGCCTCTGGAAAGCACAGCTCAGCCTCAGGAGCAGATGTATTCTCAGTGTTCACACCTTGGCTATACTATGTTAGGAGCACAGCTCCCTTGTTGAATTGTTCAGTGGAGATGCTTGTCTTGCTCCATAAATTGTACAGAGAGTGACAGAAAGTTTTGGGTTGGAAAGGACCTTTAAAGGTCATCCTGAGAACCTTCAGGATTCAAAAGTTCTTGGGATATCCTTGGACTGTGTTTGGCAAGACTCACATCCTGACCTCAGAGATTTAAAATGCTTACATCAGTGTTTGCTTCAGCCCATTCCGCCTGGATTCAGAGCTGGTCTCTTCCAGGAGCTGCCGAAGTACCTCAGAGGCTACCACAAGTGTTCCAAGGATGAAGCTGTCCAGCTGGCAGGGCTGATTTATAAAGTGCGCTTTAACAATGACCGCTCACAGCTGGCAACCATTCCCAAAATCCTGAAGGAGCTGGTGCCAGATAATCTTCTCCGAGCAGTCTCAACAGATGAATGGAAGAAGGTGAGAACATCAGCTTTCATTAGTCATACTACTTAGGCAGAGCTTTAGGAGAGAAGACAGACATTGAGCCACACTACATTTTTGAGCTGATGATCTTTGAAAGCACTATAGAGGGATGCTATTGGATATTGCTAGATTTGCCAGCAGGATAGTGAGACGATTTGGGTCTTAAAATCCCAGTTTTGCATCCTCTCTACCAAAGCTCTGAAAGATATCTGCAAGCCTGGATGGTTGATTTGACATATGCATCTTTCTTGAAGATAGTAATCTACTTCCAGTGTCCAGAGGAAGAGTTAGAGATAGGGAAATCAGTGATGGGACTGGGAATTTGAAGATATTGGACAGAAAAAGAAAACTAAGATACATCATAAATATTGCATAGTTTGGAAGCAAATCAAACTCCTTGCACCATCTGCATGCTACTTACAGTAAAAGGCTCTTTTGTCCATGAAAAGGCGAGAAAGTTTGAGCAGGTACTTCTCAGTCTGCTGAGGAAGACACACAACACTATTTCAAATGTAAATGAAAAATTGATCCTCCATGTTTCAGCAGATGTGATACATGTCTATGGGTGCTGAACACTGCCTTTCTTTCGTTTCATCTTACATTGCCCTTCTGCCCTGTAGGCCATTCCCTGAGGCTGATGGGCCTACCTCACCCAGCATATGAATAAGAAACACTGGGGGGTTCTGGATCCACCTTGCCGCCTGGCATGGCAGGCTGTTTATATTTTCAGTCTTCTGTTACTCTGGGATTAAACCTGATCTTGGTGATGATCTGGTGCTGTCTTTAGTGCTAATGCTGGGCACTGGAAACCTGCCTGTCTCCAACTGAACAGGCTTTGTATCTGCTTTTCCTAAACAGAGCATTATTGCAGCATATAGTAAACATGAGGGAAAAACTGTGGATGAGGCCAAGATTGCCCTCTTGAAAATGATACACCGATGGCCAACGTTTGGATCAGCCTTCTTTGAGGTGAAGGTAGGTTTGAAGGCCTGTGTGAGTGGATTTGGTGGTAGATCAGTACTGGGGGATACAGGCTGACTGTAATTTCATATCTGCATAAGTGAAAATACATTATAAAGCTGAATTCCTGTGACCTATTAAGGAAAACTCAGTTCCTTCAAAGTGGGCAGGTGGGTTCTTTATCCATTCTGAACTATGCCTGTTGTTTACTGGCTATGTTGTTGTTCCAGTTGTAATACCTATATTACAACTATGTAGCAGCTGTAGGCAGTTAGTCCTGTCATCACTCTTCACAAAAAAGTGCTGCCAAATCCTGTCTCTCTGGGGACTCTTCCCTTAGCACAGAACTGTATTAATCCTCTCATTCCAGAGAGGATACCTCCCAAGAATCATTTCCCACTTGCTACCTTTAATTTCTCCTCCCTAGGCTCTTAACTTCCCTTAACTGGTTTGCAACCAGCCATTAAGCCTGTCGTCAGTGTAGTAAGTAATGGACCTGATTCTGCTTTCACGTAGCAGTTGCTCAAATCATCAATACATGGCCAAAAGGTTTCAGTGTTCATTTAGGAAAGAGCACAAGCAGCACTGGACACTGTTAAAGGTCACTATGCACCTCATACAGATAATTTCTTCATTTTGTGTTTATCTTGATGTGTTACTTGTTTACAGCAATCCTCAGAGCCGAATTTCCCAGAGATTGTGCTGATTGCAATCAACAAGCAAGGAGTCTCACTGATACACCAGAAGACAAAGGTAACAGTTGTTTCTCACAATTCTATGGACGGAAGGATTTAACTGACAGTGCTAATTTAGGGACAGCAATAGGACCTTGTCCAGGAACGACAGGAGACAATAGAGGCCCTCTATTAATTTTTTGTGTGAAACATAAGAAATTTTTACTGCCTCAAGTTACTTCTTTGCAGTTTCTATTCTGGCAAGGAAACAGTGTAGAGCATCTCTGCAAAGAGATGAGAATCGTGATGCATCTGGGCAAAGTGGTAAGATTAGGCAGATGGATGGGCAGTGCACCTGCTTCAGAAAAATGCTTTGCAGGAAGCCCAGCTGTCTAAAAGCTCAGGCTGACTGGCAGTGTTTAGCTGCTGTCTAAGCCCAGCACTGGTCTTACCAAGTTCCCAGGAAAAGGGAAAAACACTATGTGCTTTTAATAATGAAACAATTATCCAGTGAGTTTTAGATTATTGTAAATATAATGGCAGTGTGCTAAGGCAGAGATCAATATATAATGAAAGGAAGTCTCATTAGTGTGATTAAGATTCACCTGCTTGGTGAAAATAAAATATACCACTAGTCTAGATGCAAGTACTACCTTGATCCACTGTGTTTATAAATGAAGTGAGAACTAAAAAGAATGCTCTGGGTCTACAGATTTTCTTCTGTAGCAGCCTGTTTTCATTTGAGAAATGTTCTAGGGTTCAGTTTGTTTCTCCTTACAGGATATTTTAACGGTCTATCCCTTCAATAAAATCTCCAACTGGAGCAGTGGGAGCACATACTTTCACATGACAATAGGGAATCTGGTACGAGGAAACCGGCTCTTATGTGAGACATCTCTGGTAAGAAGAGTTTTCTCAACTTAGACAATAACCTTCTAACTTTTCTTTTATATCCAGAATTTCTACAAAAATTTCTACAGTGGTGCCAAAACAGATAAATACTGGTGCAGACACAAAAAGCATTCACTATTGTGTCAATAAAATTGCCATGTAAGAACTGGTTCGGTGCTATATAATGCTATCTGATGCAAAGATATAAGACAGAGGACACAAAAAAAAATAGTAATTTTCCAAATTCTTCCCATACATCAAAATTCTATCCATTTGAGACATTAAGACTGCAAATGTAAGAGACTTTTTGTCTTGCACGTCTGCCTCCATCTATGCAGGAAAGCCAGCCTTGTAAGACTTTTTATTTTTCAATGAATGGTACCACCTTTCTAACAATTGGTTTCAGACTGTCCAAAGACTCAGAGAAGCATCACCATATTAACATTTAATGGTAGATTTATAAAGATAACAAAAACACTTACAGATTAACTTCTCTAACATAAAAGCTTGGATTCTTAAATACAAGAACCTTAGAGCACTAGTCAAGCTATAGAGTGAATACCGGGGAGACAGCAAAGCTATGCTTTGTGAAGTTTTGAATATCTATGAGAGCAGAGGAAATTGTTACTAAAACAATGACAGCTATTGGAAGAGATGTTCATGCAGAGAAGAACCTAAGAAGAAGATAAACTAGGGAGGAAATGATAGTTATTTTTGTTTCTGGAGCTTTCTGAGAGACTTAAGACTTTTTTCTTTCCTGACAGGGTTACAAAATGGACGACCTGTTAACATCCTATGTACGCCTGCTCATGAATGCTGTAAACAAGCAAAAGAACCTCCCAGGCTGAGAGCTGGGATAGAATCCATGACCTGTATTTGTGCCAAACTGTAATTTCATCTCCTATAAGAAATGCCATTTAAAAATATTAATCTTGGTGATCAGTCTTCTGATCACACACTGAATGAATTGAGTTGCTGAAAGATTACTATGAGAAAAGCTCAAGTGAGCATGTGCTTTCAAATATCTGTAACACTTGTCTATCTTAGATGCAATATGAGAGTTCTGTTCAGATTCTGAATTTAGAGAAAGTTTAGATGGACTTTAATGTTATATGGGAGTAGGGGAACCCTATGAGCTTAGGCTGATAGCCTGAATCTCCTCCATTCAAAGAGAGACACACATTAAGAGTTGTCTTCCTTTTGGAAAGAATGACCCTTATTGTATATGCTCTTACCAAATGCATGAACTCCATGAGTCTGGAAACAAAGGTAGTATTTTTTCTCCTATTGGAAATTCTAAGAGTGGAGAAATGCCCTTGACTAATAGATAACAGGACACTTTGAAAGGTAAGATGCTGGTTTTCATCCTTAGATCCCTAGGTTATGTGCTGCACGTAACAGCAGCCTAGGACAGCCAATTACAGAACGTTAACTGTCCTTCCTGCATATTGCTAAATTAGCAGGCTGTCCCCTGACTTACCATCGCCTTGGTTAAAATAAAGTCTTCTTTCTTCCACCTTTTATAGTGCTCTTGGAAACCAACAACTGCTTTTACTGTGCAGCTTCTAGTAAGCATAAGCTTTGAAATGAATCTGGATTTTGGGTCCGTTACTTTTAGTTGCTCCTATTTCAAGTTATAGATGTACTGTTCAGTGCAGATCAGAACTGAAGAACTCAGCATAACAGACATCTCTTGAAAACAAACTTTTCTGCTGTATAAAAATGTTCTCAGCTTGGACTTATGCAGACGTTCCTTCATGAGACAAGAATAGCTTTAAACACCTGATTCTGTTTCCTGTTCAGCAGACAGTTTGAGTGGTAAAATTTGATTCAGCACTTATGTTCATCTCTCAGACCCTTTTAGACACATAGCTTTGGTCTCATAGGAACCAGAGTGCTGAGTGTGTAAAGCAGATATGCACTGTGGTGGGAGTAAACTTAGATGATACTTCTTAGAGAAAAAGTACTTCTTTCTTGCTCACAGTGAAACATGGATATGTCTTAAAGCATTTACACCAAGTTCCTTGAGACACAATCTGGCAGTGCTGGAAAAGCAGCTCTGCCTGATCTCTCAACTTTGCCAATGGATGCACAATGGCTCCCTTGTTTCCTCAAATGTATGTGTGTGTGTGTGTGTGTGTGTAAAATTCAAACGGTGATGGGAGTTATGTACATGAATGGCAGGGAAGAGCCCCACTCTCTCTGTGCATCTAAATGAGTGCCACACCTGTCAGAATAGTGATCCTTTTGCAAGCAATTAGACACTTCTGCTGTAATGCCCATTGCTGGCAATGGAAACATTGGAGATTCATTACTTGTACTGTTTTGTTATCTTGTGTCTGATCTAACTGCCCATAACTGAGAGGCATTCAATAATTCACCTGTACAGAAGGAAATTTTGCAGCCAAACTGTATTGTTTCTGTTTTTTAAATAAAGATTGCAGAAAATCAACCTTAGTGTCCTTTTCTTAACAAGACAAGTGAGTATTTGCTCTAGAGATTCATGTAACCTAAACCAAATATTCACTACAGCCTGTAAATTATCATAGCATTCCATATGATGGTCATATACACAACACAATTTGTACAACACAGCCTCTAAAAGGATGATACCTCTTTCTGCACATCCTCACCAACCAACACATCACCACAGAAGCAGCACAGATTCAAAACGTGAATTCACCACAACAGTGCCTTGGTCTTGGGCAATCCCCAGGGTTCCTCAGAGATGGTAATGCTCTCTGGCTCAGCATTGCAAATGTAGTATTTTTTTTAAACTGTACATTATACAAATTTTTTACTTTTTTGTTTTTAGATTTAAAATGTATTACAGTTAGCTTTATTACATGAACATACAAAGGTACAGTGTTACAATGTTTCAATCCACAAGTACACATTTTGGTTAGACAGCACAGGCCATATGTGATAAAATGAGAGTTCTATACGGTGCAGAACCCACACTGTTCATCAAGGCCTGAACCAAGGCTGCTAATTCTTTTCTCACTCTATAACACCCTCAGCACTTAACAGTGCTTTACAGACTAGTACAGCCACATTTATTATGTTTGCCTGCAATCTATTCCTTTACCATCCAACGACTTCTGAAAAAAGTGTCAGTCATATAATCTAATACGAACAACATGACATCAGGAACCCTCTGTACCAAAGGCTGATCAGTATTTGCCAACAATGCACAGACAGCTGTAAAAATAAACATCAGGATGCAAACTCTAGAGAGCAGATTAGTTGCCATAAAGAAATACCGCAAGTGATTAGCATAAACTTTGAATACAAACAAGCTTCAGATACCACTTTCAAGTGTATTCAGTTAATGTTAGTGATTTTATTTATGTAGAAATAAGAATGTAAACTATAAATGTATAGAATGACACAACAGCTTTTAGTAAGTGTAGACTTCTGAGCCAAGTTCAACCTTGGTATAAATCCCTACTCTCCAGTGATGTGATACTTAGGATCAATTTGGCCAGCGGGTCTATTTAGAGCAATGGAAAAAAGCATGCAGCTTATTTCTGACTGACACCTTGACTTTACTTATTACAAAAGAAAACAAACTTGTCAGCTTGTCAACAAACTAAGGAGAACACATGAGTCTGCAGTATATCATACTTTTTAAAAAGTAGACTCATAGGAGTAGAGGAAGATGCATTTTTTAAACTTTTTATTTCTTCTACTCCTTCCACTTTCCCACAAAAGGTAGGTCAGTAATATTCCCTACTGTAACTCTGCATATTGCAGGCTATCAGCAGCAGAAGTATAAGAAAAATAATTGTGAAAAAAATAGTAAATTAAGAGATACTAAGAGAGTATCACCCTCCACTGAGATCAGGGATTATGATGATTTTTTCTGCCCACTAATTTTTCAAAATGTCCTGATGATAAGGACATAATCCAAGTCCGAGAGAACTGAACATCTTATCAAAGAGAATGATACCAATTCTCCTTTGAACTCTGAAGCTTACTATGTCTGCTGAATTTCTAGCATGAGACATGGTAGGAGCACCCACTAAATCTCTACTTGCACTACAAAAGTAATTCCATTCATCTCCACATACATGTGTTTTCCATTGCTGAACTTGAATGGCCACTGAAAGAATATTGCCTATTGCCTGCTAACCTTCCCTATCGACCAGGAATGTGCTGCTGTGTGTTCCTCCATCTTCTTCCCAGGAGGCTGGGGGTACACAGGTGCTCAGATTCAGCACAAGGCATGGCCTGGGACTGAGATTACAGGAACAGACCAGAATGTTTTATGCCGAGAAGGATCTGCGTAACAAACTGACTGCAACCTAGACCAGCACCTCTTGTGTTTCATGCTGTGACAAAAATGCCAACAATAGGTTTACAGGATGCATCTTTACAGTGGCCACACACTACTGCACCAATAGACATGATGCTCTTTGTGCCCTTAACTAAAAGTCCATTTTAGGGCTAGTGAGAGAAGAGTGAGTAGCCATGTGTTCTCCTAAAGCAGTGACACAAGCAGCTGCTCTAATGGAATCTACAAAGATTGTGGCCAGGAGAGGATGGAAGAGTTTACTGTTAAATCTAGGCCTATCCCCTCATCAGTGTTACAGTGGATGCAGTATAACACACTTAAAAGTTTATGGTAACTTAGGGCAACAAAAAGCAAAACAGGTAAAGGAAACCAAGTTAGAAAAGACAATGAGGATCTAAGAGATGCTCTCACAATGCAGGATTCTGATCTGCACACAGTTAACCAGGGTTTCCCACCACTGCTGTGGTATCAGGAGTGCAGTCCCATAGGTAGGAGATCCTGCAAGTGTGTTAACACAATTTTAAGGTAGATTACTGCCCCAATCCAGTTGCTGCTCACACATACAAGAAATGAGGAAGCTTTAACTTCTTGCTAGCTAATTCACCTGGGGCTGCAGGGTGGTGCATAGGCCCAGCTGCTGTGTTTGCTTGGCCTACTAAACTAGCCACTTTTTGGAAGATTTAAATCATGCAAGGGACAACAGTCCTCCAGTGCTTGTCAGCCTCACAAACAGGCAGGCAAGTCTCACAACTGTTCACAGAAAGGGATTTTCAGGCTGCTCAGCTTAGTTTAGCAGAATAAAATATGGGGGAAGCCTCCAGAGGACTCTGAAGCTCACCATGATTATAGAACATGCAGGTGGGCTCAGGAACAGTACTGCTGATGGCTCACCCCTAAAGAAGTATTACGAATTTTCAAACCCAGGAAATTTCTCAGCACCTTGGGTTGTAGTAGCAGCAACAGTAGGACCAGTGAAACTTCACTGATGACAGGCAAAACTACAGAGCAGGACTATATGCTTGAGATGTACACATTCATGGCTGAGATCCTCCCTCTAAGTACGCTCAGGTCTTAAGAAAGGTGATAGGGAAATCTTATTTGAGTAAAAAATCTTAACACTACTTTCTGGGTTTTTTTCTGCATAAGACCACACTTGCTACAAACTGTAAACATGAGATATTCCTTCATGTAATTGGACTTTCTGGAGTGTGACCAACAAGCCTATATTCAGCTTGCAAATAAAGTGAGAACAGGGAAACTGAAGTGCCTTAATTGGTACCATATTTTCAATTTGATTGCCCTCTGCAAAAGAATAATGAAGGCTCCAGCCACACTGCCTCAAGAAATATCAGCTAGGCCAGTGGACAGGACATGCTTTGTGTTGACCAGCAGAAGCTCTAGTAGCCATATAGTAGTAGAGGACAAAGAAAATTAATAGTTTCAGTTCTGATAAAAGGTTTCATATCCCCATAGCCATCTCCTCCTCAATGGGAGCCCAACTGCTCTGAAGAGGCTGACATGGCCTTGACAACTGAAATCTCCTCAGTACTGAACAGCGAAGCAGCAAAGCAAACTTTTGCAGCTCTCCTAGCACTGGGCCTAAGACAGACAAGCAGGCCATAGCTGTTTGTTTCTGGGCTTAGCATAGGCATAGCAGATGCCATAGCTGTTTGTTTCTGGGCTTTTCCAGTAAACCTGCAAACTGGAAGAACTGTAGGGCACCCATATATACTCAGTAAGAATCTGGAGAAAGTCCAGAGCTTCTTGCACATGGCAAAGAGTCACAACTTTCAGAATATGTGCCTGTGTACTGAAAAACCTAAGAATTTCTTCACCCACAGTAAAAAGAAAAATTTTGATATTTTACCTGAAAAAGAGCAAATCAGACATTTTTTCCAGCCCTATACTCAATCACTGTTTCCAAATTCCTTAGGCTAAGAGGAATGGAGACAGAACTACAATTCAGTTGAGGAAAGAAAAACTGTACAATTCCACAAAGGCAAAAAGCATTGTTATTAGCAAATTAATAACCAGCTTGTAAACTGCTCAAGCAGAAACCATATTCCTCTTTTCTGACAGTGTTAATAGACAATTGCTTGAGAAAAGGGACATTCTAGATGCAAGTAACATTACCAGAAGCAGGGGAAGGGACTACTTATCTTTGGTTTCACTTCTTAGTAATTGCTTCTGTAATCAACAGCTGCAGTGAGCAGCAGCTTTTGGAATAGTGCAGTCAAGAGACTGACAGACCTGTTTAAGCAGAGTTTAAATCTAGAGCTTTGGGATGGGCCTTCTTGGATGCCAGCTCTGACAACTTCTTCAGGCGTTTCTTCAGTTCCAGAGGGAATTTCTCATAGCACTTCTTGCACACAGGCTTCATGTCAAACTCCACAAATTTATTCCTTTAACACAAAGAACAATTATTAAAATGGTATTTTCAAACTATATGCTTCACTAATTCAAATCTCCATGCACTCACATCTACAATATGGTTGTTTGTGTTCTACTGCTTTTATGAAACAACTCATTTCCTCATCACGTGATGTAAGAACAGAGATTGAGTTCTTACCAGGGAACTTGGGTCTTTAGCATCACTAGTCAAATAAGGAGCAAGATTTTGCTATATATACTTATATGCAACAATCTCAAATAATAATTTTGTTACTGTAGAATGCAAGTGTCACTTCAAAGGTACTCTTTGTGATGAATTAGAGCTCCTTCATATACAAGACCAGTGGAACCAATCCAGCATAGTAGGATGGTTTGAATCTGAGAAAGGAAGAATGTAGGATTGCTATTTTCCTGTCCCTCTTCTACATATTTGAGGTAAATAGCACAGTATTTTATTTCAAAATAATATATGCAATAGCAAATGTTGTCATTGAGGGGAGCATGCAGACTTAAGAAGACCTGGAGGCTGCGTGTTTTTCAGGACAGGCAGTTCCTCAAAGTTTAGAGCCTTCCATTTGTACTGCTGAATGACTTCTCTTCCCCAACCTTCTTACAGAACAGATTAATAAAGAAATATAAATCAGAGAGGATGCTGAGTGCCAGCTTCCTTTTAGTGCTGAAATCAGTAGAATTGTAAGCACCTGCTCCCAGAGAGAAGAGGCATATTGCCCCTCAGAGAGGCTCTGGTTCATGGCTCCCCCCAAGCTGATACCCTGTCTTAGGGGCAAATGCCTTTCATGGTCCAAAATATAAACACTGACTTACTTCAGTGTGAGCTTGATGTTGCAGGTGGAACAGGAGAAGCAATTCACACACCAGGCCTTGTTAAGAGCTGATACCACTGCAAAAGCAAAAGCACAAAGTAAGAGTAACTACCAGATTATTTGAATTCAGATTTATATCCAAATTCAAACAAGGCCAGATGTGAAAACAAACACTGGTGCCTTGCAACTGTGGGACTGCAACAGCTGCACTAACAAAGGGAACAAGGACTGCAACCCAAAAAGAGGAGAGAACAAATCTCACCATCTCCTTCAATCACATGGCTGCAGTTGTAGCAGACATCTCCGAAAAGCTGCATAAAAAAAGAAATAAGAACAGGAACTCATGTTGCTGACTACTCACGCTCCCCAAAATACGCAGCTGGTGTGAACATTAAATCTTAACAATCAAAGAATTCCCAGATACTGCAGCAGCCCCCAAATATACCAATTTAAATCTTCTGAATAACTTCTCATACACTTGCCAAATAGTCTATGTTCCTTTGGATCTCATACGACTAAATACTACAAAACCTTTTTTGTTGATGCCTCACACTCTACTACTGTTACGGGATCTTAAAGTCCTGTACATGTGGCAATTGGAGAAGAAAGGTTCAGTAGAGTATGATGCTTACTGTAGACAAACATCTCCTGATGCTCAACTGTGAACACCAAAGTAAAACCTAGAGCTTTTATCAAAACAGTAACACCTCAATTATCTGACAGAAGAAAATACCAAACTCATAGCTGTTCATTAGAATCATACAGAAGAAAATAGGGCTTGACTGGCTTTTGAAACATACTTTTCTATGCTTTAGACAACATAACAGTTGTCTCGGGCCCATGGAAGAAAGTATTATCAGACACCCAGACAAATAGTTTGGAAGTACAATTACAGGGATTTTAATCACAACCCATGGTCAGTGCTTTTCTGTCAATGGCACAAATTAAAATCAGTATCCTCAAGACATTTCTATTCTGTTCTTAGAATTTGTTTGTTTTTCCATCTACCACAAAAAACTTCTTTTTCTGTTAAATCTCACAAATTTTTTAATATTGCATTGCCTGTACAGATTTCAATTATGCAAAATCTGCACAGCTTCGCATATTTAAAATGTAAAAAAGCATTTAGCAGCCAGAGCAAGTACCTACAGCATATGTAGATGGCAGAATTTACCTGGTTATAGTGAGTTTCACAATAAGCCAGTCCTTTTTTCTCATAGTGTCGGTGTCCCAAGAATGGCTTCTCACATTTGGCACAAACAAAATGCTGTAGAAACAAAAAAGACATTCCATGGCAGGCAAAGTGACTTTCCCATCACCAGGGAAAAACTTACATGGCTACAAATCATGGCTTAATACATGACACAATCATAGGATGGTTTGGGTTGTAAGGGACTTTAAAGACCATTCTCATTCCACTCTCCTGCCACACTTTCCACTAGACCAGGTTGCTCCAAGACCTGTCCAACCTGACCTTGAACACTTTCAGGGATGGGACAGCCAGAGCTTCTCTGGACAACCTGTTCCAGTGCCTCACCACCATTTCTTCCTAACATCTAATCTAAACCGACCTCTTTCTGTTTAAAACTGTTACCTCAACGCTTTAATGAAGCGGACAGAAAATCTTTATGAAAGCAAAAGAAAAGATGAGATGTGTAGTCTCTACAGTAATTAAGAGTTGTATTAAAGATAGGTAGAAGACCTGCTGGAAGGGCAATCAGCTTGTGTCTGTTTTGATAGATTTGTGGACTATTATCCTTCCTGTTTCAGAGAAGGGAAACAGGAACATAAAATATAGTTGGTATGGATACACTTCAAATGATCAGCAGCATCTCTCAGTTCAAGACCTAGGCAGCTTAAATTACTGAAAACATAAATCACTAAAAAAAGTCAGAGGAAGTTGTGATGACTCAATTGAAAGTTATAGAAACAACAAACTGAAAAGGCAGCAGGAATTGCACTGGCTCTGTCTGCAGTACGAATTCCAACACCGTTATGTACCTGTTAAGATATATCCTCTCCAGTTGCAGTTAAGTAGACCACAGCAAATATGGAAATTCATTAGTTAGTAAATGCTGTCCAGCGAACCATATTCTGCAAGAATCTTTACAATGCAACTCAGGCATTTGAAAATAAAGGTTATAACAGTTGTGAGCACATATCTTTCTTAGGAACCCTGATGGCCCCGCTGCACTCATTCATACACAAGAGGTGAAGACAGACTGAAACATAAGCAATTGGGTTTTATCCGCATTTGTCTATTACAGATCACCCACATATCTCCAGCTTCCAAATAGCACTAGTCCTTTACCAAACTGGTTCTTGAGGGAAGTTTCAGATTCAGAGAGGCCTCACCTCAACATGCCATTGCTTTCCCAGAGCATTGACCACTCGCCCCTCGATGGGCCTGCGGCAGGCTCCACAGATGGGGATTCCCATCTTGTCATGGCACGGCAGGCAATACAGTTCTCCCTTCAGCTCTCGAGCCTCGGCAGTCAGCTCCTTCCTGAAAACACAAACATTCTCTGAAGAAGACCAAGTAAAGCCCTTTAATGCCCAGGATGAAGTTTTGGAAGACTAAACTTGAAAGTTAACCTAGGCAATATTCATGCTACGAATGCAGTCATTAAGTTAAGCTAGTGAAATACAGTTATTGTCAACTCATCTGTCTAAAATTGCTTTCTCAGTTTCCAGACAAGAATATATGTGCAACATCATGTCTTTAGCTACATACTCTTGCAGAAATACAAGGTGCAATTATACATGGAGCAATGCAGTGCCATGCTAAGACTCGAGCGATCTTTGAACTGCAAAGCTCAGGTACAAGGTCCATGCCAGTAGCGCTCAACACCGAGCCACTTACTTGCACTGTTATCCAGTTTAGGGCAGTACTGTGCCCCAATTACACTGCCTTTGTGGCAAGTAATTCAGGTCAGACAGTACCAGCATGGTAATGACCTGTGCCAGAACACTGACACAGCTCACCAAGTTATCTTTCTTTTTTTCTATAAAGGAATTCAAAGTGAAACTATTTTGAATAGCCTGGTAACTGCTATCTTTGGACAACACTACTATGGTAATCTGCACATGGCCTTTCAGGTTCATACTGAGGAAATATTTTCATTTTCACTATAAAGTAGTGTAATTCAAGGTTAGAATAAGTGAATATTCAATGACAAAACAAAGTTCCTGTAGGCTTTTCAAATTTAATGCAATTTCTCCTCACCCAATTTCTGTTTGTTCAATAATGTGAAGGCAGCAAAGTTCAGGCCTTGGGAAGGACTGCAGTGCTGACTGAACTGTTTCTCTCTCTTCTTTTTTTGTCAGAGTTTACAGTATGAGAACATACCCACAGTGGGTGCAGTTGAAGTGATCTGGATGGTAGGAATCATTCCTAAACATCAGAGGCTGCTCATCAATTATCAAGTGGCACTTCTGACAAATGTACTTGCCCAGTCCCTTGGCTTTTTCACGGTTATGGCAGGGCCTGCACAGATGTCTGGTTGAACAAAGCAAAGAAAAAAAAATGTTAAAAACCACTTTCTCTTAAAACAACATACAGTGCATACTGTAGGAAGTGCTTTATTTAACACAAGTGTCCTTAGGGTCAGACTAAACATAATTCGCTTTGGTATCCAGTATTTCACACCAGTTGCACAGAGAAGAATATGTGGATACAGCAGTCACAGAGCTGTACTTCCTTGGAATACTCCTTCAACATTCACTGATTTACATCCCATCAGAGATATTACAGAGTTATCCTTCCAGGACTCCTTTCCAACCCTTTAGATCTTTTTTGAGAGCTGGGCAAGGAGAGGTGGCAGCACCCTCTCTCTATTACTAACCATGGGATCTAACCATAACAGAGGCATTATAGCACTGGGAGGGAGTCAAGGACAGAGAATAAAAAGTATTAAACCAAAGTGCATTGCTTGCATGCCTTTACCACGGCTGGATTCATTAGTCTTCAATAGCTAGGACAAACAAAAGACCATTGAATGCTGGCTTTTTGGCCTACAAATCCCTTTTAGTCCTAAGTCAAAGAAAATAAAGAACTATGCCATTTGCAATTTTGTGTGGTAAATGCAACTGTGTTCTTATCACATGTTTTAGAACACATTGCAAGTACATTCCTGAACAGGTAGATAAAACAAGTTTCTGGTGGAAAAACTCAAGACAAAGGCATAAGAAAACTTGTGTAAAGGCTGATGGAACCCACCAGTTTTATCTCAATATTTGGGAGCTCTGAAGAGAAGCTGTTTAGTTTACTTGCCTATTGCCTAACCCTCTAGCTGCAACGCTGCATGCTGGGAAGAATTTATGATAAAACAAAAATGATAGACGAATGACTTCTGTGGGTTGCTTTGTCCCAAAACTAACAAGTCTGCTTGACTCCTTTCACTGTGTCACTATGTCAAACACTTGCTGAGATTTACTGATCATTCTCAAAACACACCAGACAAAAAGAAAAGTTCAAAAGGAAAGGGCAGATTTATGGATGAAGCAGTGGGTTCTTTGCAGGGTCCCTTCCAAAATTCTGCTGTGAAGAATCACTTACCCTTAGATCTGTAAAAGGAGGATAAGAATACAACAAAGATGTTGTTGTGAGACCTCAAACACTTATGGCCCTCAGCTGGCAGGCGCCTGTCTAAGTATTGTTATTATTCTCTCCAAATCTGAGTCCTCCTGTCAGCAAGTGTCTCTGTCCAGGGTGGGAACTACTGTCTGCCCAGACAGAGTCCAGAAAAAGCAAACAGCACTCCATTATAGGGAAACATGCAGCTGTGCTCATCTCAGCATAAAGGCATCAATTTTATTCAGCAGTGTCAAATGCAGAGTAATTATACAGGGCAGGACATGGGGACCCCGAAGCAAGTGTCCTGAAAGAGATCCCTCTCATTCAGCTGAATGAGATGCCTTCAGCCATTTGCACTGATAAACCACTATCAACCCTCTCCCCGCTCACAAACCCTCTGCCCTTCCACAGACCCTCTTCTATTGCAAGCACAGGGAAGTGTTGGACAGGCTAAGCTGTTACCATAGCAGCCTCCTCTCTTCCCCCTCCCCACTCCCACCATTATGGAATTATCCCATTCTGAAATGCCCTGTTGTGTCTATTAATACTAGATTTCCCCCAAACAATGCTTCTCTCCACTCTCCTAAAATAATCAAGGGACTCCAAGGAGTCTGTGTTCACGGCTGGGAGTTCAGTAGCAGCCTTCAGTAAGCACCATGAACACTGGAATATTCATGCAGGATGTTCATATTTATACCAGCAGCAGCACTCCCAGTGCCAACAGCTCAGCTGGGATGAAGACTGCTCCTCAGTGTCAGGGTGTCCTCTCCCCTGCTCTGTTGTGTGACTGAGCTGATAATGCGCTATCAGAGCAAGGAGGACACTATACAGAGGAGCTCTCCTCTCCACCCT
Source organism: Sclerurus mexicanus (assembly GCA_013396755.1). Taxonomy (NCBI): domain Eukaryota; kingdom Metazoa; phylum Chordata; class Aves; order Passeriformes; family Furnariidae; genus Sclerurus; species Sclerurus mexicanus. The sequence continues at coordinate 212,246 of VWZF01003020.1, forward strand.
CAGCAACTCTGCAACTGCACGCTCTTTTGGGATCATCTTGTTTTCTCCATTCTGCTTCTATTTGGTTTGCTGTCATCACAAGGAGTTCCTTGAGATTTTCCCCAAAAGGACCCTATACTCCATCCAGCGGACTGCACTGTAAAGAGGTAAGAGAGAAAATTTTGTTAGAAGGGGCTTTAAGAGCTTTCTTCTTTTAGGAGCACTTTTTAGGAGCTTTCCTAATGGCGTTAGTTTTAGCTGATGCCAATTAGGAGCAAAGGCACACATACTGAGATGGATGGATGAATATGATGGAAATGTCTGAATCTAAGAATAGACAGCATTTTTTGAATTTCAAAGAAAAATTTCCATGCTTTTCTTAACATTGCTCCTCCAAAACAAAAACGTTTTCAAACTTTTGTACATAACCTATATCCATTTGTGCCAGTGGTATGGTATGTCCAGTGCTGATACTGCTTTGATGCTCACAAAACCCAAGTATTTCAGCTGAAGGGTGGTGGGCTCAGTAGGGAGTGATTTTCAGGAGAATAACTTCAGTCAGAAGCAGACTATTTCTAATGAAGAGTACTTGGAGTGAAAGATACGAGACACTCCCATTTGACAAGACACTAAGCCCATAATTCTAACAATGCACAATGTAGTGTAATCACAAACCAGAAATTGCTCTAGCTGAGGGCAAGAACAGGAATTTCTGATATCCACCATAAACCCTAACATAGAGCTCAAATTTATTTGCAGCAGGCATTATAACAGAGCTCCAAACTAGTCAGGTAACTAACTTAAAATGAGCTAAAGATTTCTTCCCCTAGTTAATTGTTTCATTAATGACAGATGGAGCATCTGCTAAGAGAGTGACTGCATTATGTCCACACTGACAGACTTGTGTATTGTTATCTTGCTTGTTTCTGAGCAGAAGAGAAACAGGGCATAAAATATGGTCAGTGTGCACACACTTGGAATGAGCAGTGACATCCCCATTACAGCTCAGCCCTGGGAGGCCTGGGATAATGGCTCCTTCCAGAACAGTGCTCTGTGTAGCAACATGCAAATCACTAAATATTCACACAACACCAAGAGTGTAGTCCAAGTGGAAATAATTGGATAGTGAGCCAGACTCCTAAAGGAGTTTTCTGTCTGTGGAGTCACAGCCTCTTGCACCATATAGCTTAACACAAATTACACATTCTAGGTAATTTGGGAAGGTTTCTAGTTTGCTCTTAGCATTTATGCAGACTAGTACAACAAGCTTTCTAGGACTCTCAGTACTTTTTTTGTGAGCATAAAAAACAAAAAGGAAGAAAAACCCTAAAAATATTTATTTTAATTTGATAGGATAAACCCAAAGAAAATAGAAGTGAAACTGTAAATAAGAGCAGAGGGCTTTCAACACTGTCTATAGAACACACTTGTCAGAGAATTATTACTTTTATAAAGTTGTAGCATTTTGTTGAAGACACGTATGTTTTAAAAATAAGCCAACAATTAATTCTAGTGACACTTCTTTTTTCCTAACCTACACCACAGTTTTCACCCAATAAGCAGAACTGTAAAATAAATAAACGCTTTAATTATAATTTCCTTCTAATTTAAAACATAAGCAAAACAGGAAGACCACTTCCCTTTTCTATGATTTCTAATCAGACAGTAAAAAATACCTTCCTTCACCTTCCTTTCGAAAGCAAATTGGGTAACAGCAGTTCGCCTATGAGAAGGCACTCATTTGCAAAGACTGAATTTATTTCAATTTTATCACTAGTTTTAAACCTCTCTCTTCCTGATGCTGACATACTGGGCTTCTTAGATAGCTCTGACATTCTCCTTTTTACTCCACCTCACTGCATTTTGCACTGAAAGCAGGTCTGGATAGAAATTCATGGCAGACTCAATGCTGCAATCAGTGAGGATAGAACTCTCAACTTTCAAGTCTTGCCCATTCAAAGTCTGGCACTGACACTCAGATGAATCTGAATCCCCAAGGTCCTCCTTAGGAAATCAGCTCAAACAGAATCTGTTCAATGCAACATGTTACAAGCCCCTAATAATTAGCTTGCAAACAAGGAAAATTCTGCTTACTGCTTCTTGTCCTGAATTGATTTAAATCATTTCAACAACACAAGAGACAGCCCAGTCTTTTCCATTAGACAACTCTTGCTTTTGCCTTTTCAGCTGCTCCAAGCCAGCACTTACTGCTTGCTCAAGTGCCACAACCATGGACAGAGTAACATTTAGCCACAGACCACCCCACCACTGACAGGTGTGTGCATAAACATCACCTGATTACATTTTTTGCAGATTAAAAGCATAATTAAACAATGGGCCTGACAGAAGAAAAGGCTTAATAGCCAGAACATGAACTGATAGGTACTGTTGTAAATTAACAGTAAAAAGGCATGGTCTCGTGTGTTTCTCCTTTGGTATGCAACAGAAAAACACATATTCAAACTAATTCCATCCAGGGAGAAAAAGTATTTGAGTTAACATTACCATCACATACAAACTTCAAACTCTTATGTTCGAGAATACCTGCAAGTTATACGTAAGGGACAAATTAATACTAAAAGCTGCAGGCTCCTCCGCAAACCTGTGAGCTTCATACAAAAAAACTGCAACAGGGCATTTTTGTTTTGGACATGAAACCAGGACTTCACATGTATTTATATAGGTAAAATGTCCCTTGGACAAAAGGGCTGTATGGTCTTCCCTGTCCATGCAGTTGCAAGTAATGGCAAGATAATAACTTCTTATTAAGACTCAAATCCAGAAGGATATCCAGGCAATGCATGGAGTAAGAAGGGCCCTCTGTGGCCATAGGAAGAAATTTCAATTTCTGAATTTCATTCAGTCTCCCTTCTGCTGATTTTCTCTTCACCTGTGAACCAAACAGAAGCAGTCCAGCACACTAATCTCTAGCTATTGCAGTTTTCTGTTCACCTGAAAGTAACAGCAGCCAAACAAAAGATATTAATTACCTTGGAATTTTGCTTACATTTTCCAATATATTTGTCTGGCCTAAGTCCCATTTCAGTTTCTCAATTATCCCAATATTTTTAGACATCTGAATAATGAGTTATGTTGAGAAGCTGAATGTACTGTATATTGGATATAATTAAAGATGTATTGAATAATATGGAGAAATGGTCAGTCAGTACAAAATGCAAAGGTGCGCACAATGGAGGTACTGCCACACATACTGCAACACTTCTGAGGAATCCAAGAAACAGACACAATGCTGGAATTTCAGATGGCCTGCATTTCCCCACCACCTACACCCACTGATGATCAATGTATAAAAAGCCATGGGGAAGTGCACAGAAAATCTTACCACTTTTTGTTGATGCTGTTCAGGACACTGCAAACACAGACTGGCAAAGCTAAGCTCAGTTTTACTAAGCTGTACTTGGAAAAGGTCCTGAATAAGCTACAGTGGAGTCCAGACTTTTGAGGGAGGAAAAGAGATAACTGTGCTGGGAGAGAAAAGCTGCAGGGAAGGATAACACTTTGACAAGTGACTGACAGCATGGGCATTATTAATAATCTTTGAGTCAATTCAGTGTCAAATGGGAAAACTTTCCTCCCACACTGGAAATAGTGCATTTGTCTTAAATACAGGACTTTAGACTAAAATAATCCTCAAAGATTTTCAGGAACTCTGTGGATTTTTTTAACAATAGCAATACCTGACCTGTCTTCCACGTCTTCTAGGAACAAGACAGATATTCTAAGCTAGGTCACCTCACAGTATATACCTGTGCTCAGAAAAGCTGACTCATTAGGAGCACCTCAGTCCTGAATCAGGATTTCAAATTACAACACAGCAACTACTTTCTAGCTAGACATATAAAACCCACTTCCATTCCTCTTAACTAGACACAAGCATCTCACTACTTGGTTACACAACTCATCACCAGCTAGCCAGCTCTTTACTAAGGTTCCCTCCACCAGAATTACTGGCCTGGAAAACCCAGCTGAGCAGGGGATATTCAGAACTTTGATATAAAGGCTTATATTCAGACTGACCTGTCACATTAAATACCGATACTAGCAAAAGGAGACATCACTGATTTCCATCTGTACTTTTTTGGGTATTTTGTTGGGGGCTTGTTTCATTGGCTGGCTGGATTGTTGCACAAACGCAGGGGTTTTTGTAATATACTGTCTTAACTCTTTCAGGTTTAGGGTTTTTCTTCTCCTTCAAAACTGTGGGGAAAAATGAATGGCTCAGCAGATTCAAGTCTACTCTTCAAGTCCTCAAATAAATCAAATTTTGCTCTGGAAACATCAGAGCAATGTGGCAAAGAAACACACATCGAGAACATCCTTTTTGCCACTTTCTACTTCCTGGACTTCATCCTGGCTTTTGCTGGCAATGCACTGGCTCTTTGGCTCTTCATCCGGGACCAAAAGTCAGGTACGCCTGCCAACATTTTCCTGATGCATCTTGCTGTGGCTGACCTGTCCTTTGTCCTGGTACTTCCCACCCGGCTGGTGTACCATTTTTCTGGAAACCATTGGCCATTTGGTGAGATACCTTGCAGACTCACTGGCTTCCTTTTTTACCTCAACATGTATGCCAGTATCTACTTCCTCATGTGTATCAGTGTTGACCGTTTCCTGGCCATTGTGCACCCTGTGAAGTCCATCAAGCTCCGCAGGTCCCGTTATGCCCATGTGGCATGTGCCTTTCTGTGGGTCATTGTTGGGGTGGCAATGGCACCTTTGCTGCTCAGTGTGCAGACAGTCCAGATGAAAAACACAACTGTCTGCCTGCAGCTCTACAGAGAAAAGGCTTCACGTCATGCCCTCGTGTCCTTAGCAGTAGCATTCACCTTCCCATTTGTTACCACAGTGACTTGCTACTTACTCATTATCCGAAGCTTGAAGAGTGGGAACAGAGTTGAAAAACACCTGAAGGAAAAGGCTGTCAAAATGATCATCATGGTTCTGATGATCTTTCTGATTTGCTTTGTACCTTATCATGTCAATCGCTACATTTATATTCTCCATTACAACGGGACCAAAACTTCTTGTGAAACACAGCGTATCCTGGCCCTCAGCAACCGCATCACTTCCTGCCTCACCAGTCTCAACGGGGCCTTCGACCCAGTCATGTATTTTTTTGTAGCTGAGAAATTCCATGAAGCTTTGTGCAATCTGTTTTGTATTAAAAAGACAGTAATGTTGCCTCAAACATACGAGGGTAAGACAAATGAAAGCTCACTAAGTGCTAAATCTGAACTGTGAACATGGCTCTTGTCACTGCTTTGACTTAATGATGCTCTCTTCCATCAAAAGCAACTGAGAGCACAAATAGTCCACCCAGAGTCAAATTCACCTAGAGAAGGGAAGTTCTGTTGGTTTTGTGAGACTGCAATTAGCAAGAACCCCTCTGACAAAAGAGATCACATGTCCTTGTCTTACTGAAGCTGCAGAGAGAAGGACAGTTCTACTGACTTCCAAGACGTGAAACTGAGGCCTGAGCACTTAGGAATAAGCAAGTGGGCAAAGAGAGAAACAGACTTTTTTTTACTTTTTTTAAAAGAACTTCATTTCCAAAGCACTCAGTAACGACTCTTCTTCCGCAAAATGCATACAGCCCTCTTCAAAATTTCGTATTGTGCCAGCAGTAGAGATCTGCTCCTGAAACAGATCTGCCTGATGAAAAAGCAACACACTAGCACATCTTGCCCAAGTCTCTGAATGCAAAGCATTTTTTACATAGTGGAGAGGAAATTGGTACTAAATGATGACAAGAAAAAAAAAAAGACCAAACTGCTGCAATGAACCCAATGTGGACTAGAATTAAGACAGGACTTACAATGTGGGTTTGGGTTTTTTTTTAATTTTTCCAGCATTCAGGACTGGAGATGAGCATGAAACTTCTCACTACCTTCTCTATCTGCCCTCTGCCACTGTCTCAAAGCTGCAGACAGTGGCTGGACAACATTTATACACTGCCCCTTTTATGCAGTTCCCTGCAAACCCCAAGTATCCTGATAACCCTGAAACTTCGGAGCGGAAAAGGGCTGTTTAGGAATATAGCATTCATCTTTGCTACATATTGAATTGTAAAAATATGAGCCTAAACAGCAGAAGTGAAGAAAAGTAAACGTTTGAAGAAGTGAAGTCTACTTGGTCCAGAAGAGACTCCTATCTTTAAGATGGTTTACAATTCTTTTTTTGTGACTTATCTAGCACAACTATTCCTTCCCTGTGAATAAAGAAGGGATTATCTTTATTCTCACATCTCTGCTTCCAGCAGAATATGCTGGGAAATGACAAGCAGACGACAGAAGACCACATATAATAAGGGTGGAAGAGAATGCAAGAGTTTCTAATAATATTTACTAGAGGACTGCTTCAGTGCTATGGAGACAAACATTATAGGAAATCATGTGACAGGTGAAATGTATTTTTATGAGCTCCTTACCATTGTAGATTTGTCCCACAAATTATGAAATCAAACATACTTTATTTTGATTGAACTGCTTCAGTCTTGACTGCTTTCCCAATACACCCTAAATGCTATCCCGCAGCCCTTTCTAACAAGCTTAGGTGTCAAAAGAACATCAGTTATGCCCAGCTCCAGCTGGCACAAAAGCACAGGAGTTGCATAAAGGTTGGAAGAGAAGAGGGAGTTGAGAGGACCACCTGCTGGACAGGGTACAAGTATACAACCTTTCCTTCCTTTCTTCACCATAATATAAACTCTACAATAGACTACTAGGCTTTGCTCATAACATATGAAAGCCTAAAATTAGCTCTGATTTGTGTACTACCTGCTAACTGCAGGATTGTTTTATTTTCTTATCATAGTATGCTTTTGTATAAGCTCTCTTTTGTGTTTTTATTTCTTACTTTTTAATTAAATGTATTAATTGACCTCTAGGACTCATTTTTACATTTCTGTACATAAAATGCATGATTTCTGAAGACCAGTGGAATCACATGCTGAACAGACTTTGCTGTAATCATTATTTTCTTGGCCTTTTTCTATATTGATTTCCTGCTCAGCAGCTTACTTGATAAACAGCCTGCCTGTGATCACATAATCCCTTTTTCTCACATACTATTCAGCTTTCTGCCTGAAATCCCTGCCTTCCTCCTGAAATCCTTTTCTTTTCCAGAACCGATCCACTAGCTACTAAAATTTGAGTTTCTGCATATTTCATTGGATGAAGAACACAGTTCTTCATTCTGTTTCCCATCTAACAGGTTACTCCTTAAAGCTTCTTCTGTACCTTCTCAAGCTTTTCCTCTGTGTACAACTGACCACTCTCAGCATCTCACTGCTGTATCAATAACCCACTGACAAAACTTTCCAAGCTTCTTCTATTTTACCTGCCAGCATTCTTCACAAAGCCCAGGTCAGCAAGAGTTACATTGCAGAGCTCACAGCGGAAACATTCTGGGTGCCAGTTGTTGTTCATTGCCTTGATAACACGCCCAATAATGAACTCACCTGCAAGAGGAAAGCATCAGCTTGAGATGCATCAGAAAACAGTCATCAAAATCTACTGCCTTCATAATCCTTTCACTTTAATTCCACAAGTACTAATACAGTGTAACTTTGAAAAAACCCCAATTATTCCCACAACCAGAATACCCTAAATCACTGCTGGTATCATGCTTTGTTTCCACCCGGAGCTCCTGCTCCTTAAAATGACTTCAACAATCCCAGCCCAGGGCTGGATGTCACAGTAATGCTGACAGGTTTGCACAGCCCTGTAGCTGTTACCCCACAGCGTTCACATGTGCCACATCTTACCACATTCCCCACAGCAAGGAGCAAACAGCATCTGAAAGTCATGCTCACAGTACTTCCGACCTTCAAACTGCAAACAAAACAAGAGAGAAGGAGTGCTCATGAATAACTGAACTACTTATACATCTCGACGGTTCAGCATGATTTTCCATTGAAATGACCAGTGAGTCAAGGTCACTCAAGTTTCCTGGTTCTAGCCCACATACACACCTGTTTTTCAACTCCTAAAGGCTTTTCTTAAAGAAATATCCAGACATGGCTTCAGCCTTGTAGTGAACTTGCACAGCAAGCAGTTAAATTAATAGCAATGCTGCTACAAGACAGTAAAAATCCTGAAGAATCCTAGAGTACTTTTCCTATAGTTACCTTTAATGTTGTTTTTGCTTCAGTTTAGTTCAGAACTACTCCTACACAAGGCTAAAACTCATATCAAAATAAAATGCAGCATGTTTAAAATAATGTGTTATTCATAGTATGTGATCACACATATTCTGTAAAAAAATTTCAACCTAATTTTTAAATGGGTTTCAAATGGGTTCACCTATTTCAGTTGCCCAACCAGAAAAGTTTGATACAAAGTTTTTTGTCTAAAATAAAGACAAAAAAATCACCTATGTATAATGAAATATTAAGGCCACGTTGGAGGGGACTTCGAGCAGCCTGGTCTAGTGGAAGGTGTCCCTGCCCATGACAGGGGGTTGGAACAAGATGGTCTGTAAGATCCCTTACAATCCAAACCATTCTATCATTCTGTGATGATTAAGAAGCACTTTTAGTTTTCTTTTTGAAATGCCACTCACCCAAAGAGCAGCTTTGCTGTTACTAAAGGAATAAATGAGAAGAAATAAAGAGAAATTGAGTTGGAAGTGCTTCCAAAAAACGGCAATAGAGGTTTAGGGCTAAGAAATTAAACATGCAAAAAAAAAAAATAATTCTCATTTCTGCCAGAATTTTCACCTAATTCCTTGCAATTTAATGGAGCTATTTCTCTTGCCTTCCACACAGTCTGAGAGCTCACCTCATAAAAGAGTCCCTCTGGGAACTGCCGAAAGCACTGAGCACAGACAAAGCAGTTCTCATGGTAGAGCTCCCCGTTGCTGTTCACAATCCTCTCTGCAGGATCAAACCGTGCCTGGCAGCGTTCACACACTGCGTTTGCAAGAGCATCTGACATATTACTGCAATGAAGATAAGTCAGAACGTGAGCATTTGTCACAGTCAACTACATGAGTAAAACCGTATCATCCAAGTTTCCCCAACACCTATGAGCACAACATTTCTGCTGCTATAAACTCCTTTTCACATGAAAAGAAAAAAAATCAGTGAGTCAATTCATCACAGCCATCAGTTAGAAATAATGTTCTGGCAACTCATATGTGGTAGACGAGGTCATGTAGCAGACTTACCTATTGCACACTTCTAGCTACTTCACTAGTCTTTCACCACACTATGTTCTCCTGCTAAGAGCTCACAGCAAATATTCACATTTTTAAATAAACCAGAAGTTTTAGAGAGCAGCAAACCCAATAATTCTGACTTCTTGGGATTTCTGGTCTCAGGAGGTACACCTCTGAGGATTTTCTGATGCGTAATAAGCACGGACATCCCAATGCAGTCTCCCCTTCCCTGTAGGAATTAACAGGGCATTCCCCTGCTACGTGCCTCTATCTTCCTGCCAACTTAGTTGAAACTCTCAAAGTGTTACAAAGATATGGGAAGAGAGAAGTCCCTCTGGCCGGCCTGGCCAATTCATCAGCTTCATTTGCTCAGAAAGTAAGGCTAAAAATCCCTCAAAGCTGCACTCACAAATCATATAATGAACACTTCCTCTATCTCCCCTAAAATATGGAATGACCCCAACCTCTTTCACAAAATTTTCATGCTTGCCATCATGCTAAGCTAAGGCAATGCAGTTTTAAAATCATATATCACATGTCCAAATAGGGACGGAAAAATCATAAGACAAGTCTCAGTTTCTTGTTGCAATGCAATCTTTCTTTTAACCACCAGACTATCTAATAATATAAAAACTCAATATTGTTCACTTTTAGATAGAGAAAAACTATTTTATGCTTTCTGGGCTCCTTTTGAGTTCTATGATTGTGATATAGGGAATCAATAACTAATATTATGTATCATAGAGAACTTCTTGATAAGGAACTAACACTAAGAGGGAGCTGATATAATGTAACATAAAGAACTAACACTAAGAAGGATAAGGAACTAACACGAGAGGGTTAATAGAAATAATTGTAGGGGCTTTTGCTGAAGNGGAAAGACTGCCGTTTTATAGGTGGGAGTATAAAAAATTCCAGCACATTAAAAATCTCCAAACTCTTTGTATAGTACTTTTCCCAAGGTATGTAACGTAAGCATAAAATGAAAGATGGCTTGGTTTAAAAGTTTTTCCTTCTTTTTATATTCAAAGCTGCTCTGAGCTGAACATCCATTGTCAGTGTTATTCTACAACCCAACACACTACTTTCCACACCTCTTCACAGAGAACAGTAATTCAATAAGCATGTTCCAGTAGCAGAAGATTCTCTTTCCTCTGGTCCTTCCACAAATCACACCACTATCTGTATACCAGGGCTTTATACTCTGAGCACAACTGGATTGAGCAGGCAGCTGCCTCATGCTGCTGAGGCAACCCTGCACTCCAGCTGGCTCAGCTAAGCCAATTGTCTCCCATCTGCAGCCTGCTGTAATTCTACACTGTGACCTGGAGTGACAACTCAGTCATCTAAGAGACTTTCCTTCTACTGCTTCAATTCCAAGGGAGGCAAAAACCAAGGGAGACTGTAATAATTTCAAGAACAGAGTACCAATTTAGCAATTTAGCAGAGTACCAATTTAGCAGAAATTTGTTACAGCTTGTTTCCTTATTGCAGTATAAAGGAGCTTTAAAAACAGACATGGAGCAGAATTATGGACAAGCAGGAAACCCTTTAACTTCGTAAACTAGAGATCATAGCTCAAAGAAACATTTTTATCCTAACACAGTATCAAAAGTCAGCACAAAACCAGCAGTGTTTGCAGCAAATCTGAGAGACCTAATGGGCTTTGTTTTCAGTAACCACTCCCTCAGTTACGCCAGGCAAATATGTGCCAGGACTTGAAAATGTAACCTTCCCATCAAGGATTTTTTCCCTCTTGAAAAGTTTGATTCCAGAACTTGAGCTAGCCAACAACCATGATTAAGAAAGACTCATGTCAACATAGTGGAGAAGCTCCTCTAGGAAGAAAACCAGGCAAGCGAGAAAGCATTACGCTCTACATATTAACAACAAAGCACCATCTAAGGTTGTGTTTGGTGGCTTTTTCGTTTTCAAAATATGAAATCAACATTTTTAAAAATCCTGATTTTCTTTCTTTTTGCTTTCCCCAAAAGGACCCATCACTGCCACTACCAACTTGCTGGGTGAACTCTGCAAGACCAGAGCTGCCACCTCCACAATGGCAGTTCACAACAATTACAGTCTCCAGCCTGCACAGCCACGTTTCTGTGTGAAACACAGCACAGCAGAGCCACTTCACACCACACACCAGGGAATATACTTGTCCCAGGAGAGATCCCCACACAAATACCACAGCTGTGTTGGCAAGAACAGGGACTCACTCAGGATGCTGCTGTTGACACTGACAAGATTTCCTCAAGGGCATAAGGAAGATGTTCGTGATAGAGTCTGAGCTGTCCATGCAAAGGAGCTAATGAGTGTGACTTGTTACTCATACAGGAGAAACTATCAGCCCAGGAAAATTTAAAATAAAAGAACACAAAATAACATAGTTCTCTGCTGCAGCTAAAACCCAACTGAAATTTTTTGGGGAGAATCATACTATTGGGAGTCAACTAAATCACACATCATCTCCTGACCAACATGTCTCCCGCAACACAAACCAGCAGCTGTGGTTCTTTGACAATTTTACCTCCCTGCTCTCTTCCCGTTTCTAAGTTTGCATCCTTTTTCACTTAAGATGCTTTATTGTTTTACGCTCAAGCTAAAATTTGCCAGTTCAGCATTGTCTTAAAGATATGACTTTGCATTTATGCAAAAGTTTTACTTTAACATTTGCCAGTTTCTTAAACTCCCCCAAGTACACACCCCTGCGCGCTCTCTTTCTTGTGCAAAACTAAGCATTTATTCAAGTAGCTCAAGGTTAAAATTAACCAAGGCTGGAAGGAAAAGGGAGCACAGTGCTAATTCAGAGCAGTTTTATGATTCAGTTTACTACACTGCTGCAAAACCACTTCTGCAGGCAGTATGGGGAGAGGAAGGGCAACACCAAAACCATCCTTTGGATGGTGGTGGTACCAGGAGTGACCACAAAAGTTTGACTTGCTGCATCAATCATGAGATACTTAGATCTGAATCTCTCCCACAAAGGAGAGTCCCCAACACAGAGTGTTGCTTCTATTGTGTTTGCTCACTGATTTTTTGCTATTTAGTAAAATAAAGAATCTTCCTCTGTTTTAACAATAAGCTGGTGACACAAAGACAGGAAAGGCTATTAAAACATGATGAGATCAACATCCTGAAGTTATCCTGTCCAGCACAAACTCCAAAAATACCACTGCTCAAACAGTGCTTTTTTCAATCTTTCACCATTATGAGCCATATCTTTAATAAATATATTTGTCAAGGTACCTAATTTACAGAAATTAGCTTTTTACCATTATAACTAGGTTTTTTATGCTTTGACTGTTCAGAAATATTTAAATGAAAAGAAAAATAAAGAATAATAATTCCTTCTTTATAAGAAGTGGACATTAATTAGGAGACCCATTCTGTGTCACAGGTATAGTTGCTACAGAAATATTTGAAAGCATTTTACCTCCTATCACTGAAATCAAAATTACCTCCTTTTTTAAATATTTGTTCACAGGGATCTAGCACTGGTGACTGAGGAAAAAGAAGCAAATTTAATAACTGCACTGCTAACAGAGTAGAAGAGAATTTCCAGCCTTCGCATTAATAGAATTCATTATCTTAAATGTGGCAGCAAGACAAAATTCACCAAAACTGGACAAGCGGGAGAAGAGATGAACAGTCTCAGACTTTGCCAGTTTCAAGAAACGAACTGCAGGAGCAAGGAGTGCTTCTGTCAGAAAAGCCCAGACAAAAAGAAAAAATAAATCACTTTTCTTTAATTGGTTTCAAAACCTTTTTGTTTTTAGTATCAAATAGAGATCTCCTTCATCACAATGCTGACAAAGAATTACTTTAATAGAGATGACCCAAAACCTAACAGATACTAAAAAAAGAAAGGAAAACAATACTTCAAGATACAAGAACCCAGGGCATTATCCAAACCTCAGCAGACAGGAGCAGTACCTGTGCTGGGGAGCCTTAGAAAGGTATCCTCTGCTCATTTTAGTCTACAGTAGAAACAAGTGTATATAGAAAATATCCCAATATGATCACATTGACACGGTCATTCCAGTGTGCATGCACACATGGGTCGGATAGAGAAGACTCAAAACCAAAAGAGCTATCAGCACTTGCATATACCATAGATGCCAGCAGCCAAGATAAAAATCAGAGCACTCCAACAGAGGGGCTTCTTCACACCGTCACAGCATGGCTGAGAATCTGCGGCTTCAAGTCCTCAATGTAAACAAAGAAAAAAAGAAAATCTGCTTTATGACTTTATGATCAATTTATGACTCTATGATTAATTTCACAGATAATGACTAATGCAAAGGCAAAAGAAAGAGGAAGGGTATCAGTTCATGAACTTGTGTTGAAAAACAGCCCTCAACTACCCGTACCAATGCAAATTGTTTGCTGCAATTGACTTGTATCTGGACAACTTTCCCAAACTGAATGAACTTCCTTAAAGTTATTATTAAACTTGCCATAAAATGTTGGAAAATAAAAATCCCATTTGTTCAAGGTATGATTTGTTGTGCATTTGTTAAACTATGTGCACGACTTAACATTTTCAGCATTTCTTCTTCTGTTTGCATTGAACTGTCAGTTCATTCTGATTAGGTATTTTTGCATTGGCTAAATAAGAAATGAATAGTGTTTCTCTCAGTATATCTTCCTTGACCATGCAGTCCCCAATTTCTCAATGAAATGAACATTTTCCATTCTTATTTAGAACAGAGGGATAACAAAAATTAAGAAAAATATACAATGCAATGTCATAATATGGAAAAAACCCAATCTCTCCTTAGCCTACCAGCAACAGCAATCTGTTATTAGTAGAAGCCAGGGGGTTAAAAAAAGTTCCACATATTTCAGCTGAGACCAGAGTACAATGTTCATGGTTGGCCAGCTTGGGAAGCTGCTATCAGGCAGACCTTTGAGACCAGCAGCAGCAGTGAAAGTCTGTTGATATTCACACAGAAAAAGATCCCATGCCATGGGTACTTGTTAGTCCCTCTCGACACAAAGCAATACGTAATGCCAGTAAATCATGATCAATCACTTAAGAAGATACACATTTAGCAGTGTTCACTCAGCCCAGGCAAACATCACCAACAAAAAGAGGTGTACAGGTTTTAAATAAATTATACCTCTTACATGGGAAACCCACACTTTTATTATCAAGCGTGTACCACTTCACCCAGAATGTTTATTTGATAAATAACTTCTTACACACATTTAATCTTTCTCTTCTTCACTTCCATTATCTACCAAAGGAGCTTAAATATTATGTTTGTTTACCAGTTTGTTACTGATAACACAGATCATTCCCACTGTATTTAACAATTATCACCAACTAGCAGCAGCACTACTTTTGGATTACTCTCATTTGCCCGAAGAAAGGACATAAACTATTGGGACCTATCAGGAAAAAGAAGCAAAAATTATAAGTAGCTCAAAAACTGTGGATAAAATACAACAATTCAGGAGACAAATTTCTCAAATGGATTATAATCTTCAGCACTGTCACCTGCTGAGTAAAACCAAAACATGTTGGCTTTATGCTCACTTTGCTTTAAGAATGATAATGTGAAAAATATACTCAATTTACCTGCACATATGCTTTTTCAATGCTTGTTTTCTTTTCTCTCACAGATCCCTTCCATACTTCTCACTCTTCCTGAACAGCATCCTCTCCACTCGATGGCATCACCGTTTCCTTCGTTACCTTCTTGCTCTCCCCTCCATGCTAAATTCTCCTACATTCAGGCCCGCAACTTTGTGTAGCAAAAACTGAAAATTTACTAACTAGTAGCTACTGGCTAAAAGGAAAACAGCAGGAAAAGTAGTGTTCTAGTGAGGGATCCTCAGTTCAAACTGAAAAGCCAAACCAATTCCTCGATTCCAGGCAAGCATCAGATCTATTTCATGCTAAGAAAAGGCTGACATTCAGAACTCCTGACTGCTAGAAAATCTCTCCTTCATGCTCAATGCTCTCCCCAGTGACATGGGCTTCAGATCCCATGTTGCTGCTGCAGCTCACAGTTCTCCCAAAATGCAAGAAACTAAGTTTTATTTAACTCCTGTTAATTTACCTCCTGCACAAAACTCACAAATGAAAATTCAGAAGTGAAATAAAATTTTAATGTGAAGCATGGGAAAAGTAATGATCAAATTAAGCAAATGGAATTGTCTGAACAGATTTAAGAAGCTCTGGTTGACATGTTCTAAATAATCTCATTAAGCAGCTACACATGAATCTTCACTTTCTTCTGGATTAGAATTATTTACAAAAACTAAAATCAATGAGCTTGCTATTAACAGTATAGGTGAAGAAATGGACTACTGAACCCTAAAAAAATTTTGAAAAATTACAGCACTTCACCATTTTTTTTTGTTCCTACAGTGCCCAAATACTTCACTGTTAACAACACTAGCACTAATGCTGTTTTTGAACACTCTAGCACAGAGCTCAAAACGGGAAAGGTTCTCCATTGTTGTTTTCCTGTTATTGTTAAAAACCAAAAGCTTTCTCATCAGGAAAGTCCCTTCCTTCATAATTTACTTGGAAATTAAAATAAACCTCATGCCCTCTGTGTGCAGACAACTCCCCCTTTAAATAAAAAAGCCCCATCACCAGAACCAAACTCCTATGAAATCCCAGGAAATGCTTCAGCAACACCATTCCTCTCATCTCAAAGACATACCCACGAGTCCCAGCTGCTGTGTGTGTCCTGTTGCTCAGGAGGGACCCGGTGCCACTTAGCCGATCGTGCCGGCGCTGGTAGAGTTTGGAGGATGCCAGCCCCCGGAGCCTCAGGCCAGCCATGGCACCCAAGGCCACTGGGAAGGGGAATGCAGAGAAACAACCGGAGCCAACACCAGCGACACCTACTCAATGAGTCACCTTCCTTTGGGGAGTTGCCTTTACATTTTAGAAGAGCTAACCCAGGATCCACAGACCCCTGCTCAAGCATTGTTTCTTACAACCTGTCTCCCATTCTGCCACAGCCTTAAGAATCTGACAACTTCTTTCCTGTATTCCACCTTTCCTGTATTACCTACTCAATACAGCACAACAGGGTCTACATCAGCACCCCACTCTGTGTTAGCTTTTATACAGATCCACTCTGCAATATCGTACATGAGGTTAAAAAATAAAAAGTCCTGACTCTTCACATAATTAAAACACTTAATTCAAGAAAACTTTCTGATCAAAGCATAGAGAAATACAGAAAAGCAAAGTAGATTACTAGAGGTCTTGACAGGGAACACTTGAGTTTACTGCAGATCAGTATCTGACCCTGGCATGTTCACGTACTTCCCTGCAGGCTGCTACACCACACAATGTCCTATGGACACTGTAAACAACAGAACTGTGCCTTCCATTTGGATAAAGCATATTCCAAAAACAAAGTCATAAATACTACTGCTCTCTAGACATGCTGTAGCCAGCAGAAGTGCCACACAGCAGAAGATCAGGAAGCAGGGAGAAGGAACATACTTGGCATTCCAGCCTCCAGAGCTCTCTGCTGGGAACTCAACAGGGCCTTCAAACAGGAGTTCACCCTTTCTAACACTCCCTCTGTCCATCCACCACTGCAAGAGAGAAGGAGGATCACACTGCACAAATACTTCACGCCCTGAGATTACAGAAGTCAGTTTTTGAGAGAATAAAGGGAAAGGAGTGGAGGACATGAAAAACGGAATCAGTGTCATTTGTTCAGCATCATCATGAAAACATTTTAAGAGTCATTACCAACAAACTCCTTTTTAATAAATTTAAAAAAAAATAAAAAGGATTTTTGTAGTATGAGCATGAAATATATTGCATGACTACAGCCTGGCAAGCTACAGAGGAGAAAAGAGAGGAGTGATGACTTCATGAGTTCTAAATGAGTATTAATCAGCAGATATCCCTTCTGACAATAAAGAAAAACAGAAGGGTTTGCTGGGGCCCAGCAGAACAGGCATACATAAAACCAACATACTTTCAAAACCACAAATTAGCAACCTCAGAATCTACAGTTCACCCCACATTTCACTGGGAGTGTCAGCTTCTGACCTAACAGCAATCCTCCATGTAGTTTCTTTCAGACTGTGTGGTTTATCCATTTTTATTTTATGATATAAACAGAACAGAGGAAAAGTGGCCTCCATACTGGGTGTTTTTGCTAACCTTTTCAATTTTAAAGCAATAAATCACTTTTAAAATATAAGAGTAAATAAGCTTTTTACTTTTAGCACTAAGCAAAATATTAAATCACCACAATATTAATCTCCCTTAACCTTTAGCAAGCTGGGTAAAAACCTCCTTCTTTCTCAAACAGCTAAACTTTTACTGTTCTGACTTATATGATTTTAGTGGTTTTCAAATAACCACTCTTCCACAGAAAGTATGACTATCTTCTTCAAGAGGGAAGATCAGGGGATTAAAGAAAAAAAACCAAAAACATCACAAGAATAAATATCCTATCTTCCCATCCCTCAACACAAGCTCACTCATCCTTGCCACCTCATACATAAAGAGTGAAAATGCACAGGCTTGTTTTTCTTTCCCTCTTGACAGATTGCTTTTAAGAGTCAGGGTTGATGCCAAAGTCTTACAGGTGGTTACTTTCTGGGCCAAATCACAGAAGAAAGCAGCTAGACTTTTTTCAGGCATTAACAAGTGGTTTTTCCTCCGAGAAGCACCTCTATGGCCCCAGAACAGACTAAGCACTTCCAACAAGTTACAAACTATCCAGAGAGCTGCAGAAAGCAGGCTTAGATGGAAAGACAAGATTAAAAACACATTTTCAACCCAGAAGAGCAGAAGCGGCTGCTTCTAACTCGGGGAGATGAGACTTATCTTATTTGATGCAGGTACTTTCTACTCAATGCCAAGAACCTTTCTTAATATTATCACCCTTTATACTCCCTCCTCCTCCTTTAAACGACTTTACTTGCAACTGCTTCATGAAATGGAGCACATGCACAGCAGCAGCAGCTCTCTACTGAATTAAAAAGCATCATTAAAAAGCTACCCTAATTAAAAATAATATACTCTTATTTCTTACCTCCACTGGATTAGGAAGAATCAATAAGTGTATCTGTAAATGCAGCTGTTCTTCTTTTGTTGACTACAGGAAGTACATAGGCGTATCCAGATCCAAATTTGACCAAGTATAGTGATAACAAAAATTTCTTACAAAAATAATTATGCTCTGAAACATGCATTTAGTACATATTTTTTTCTTGGACTTCATATTAGACTCATTTCTAAAGGCAATACAGAACAGCCCAGGCATTTTTTACCTTTGTGTTTTCTAACCAACACTACAGCAGCAAAGTCTAAAAAGAAACTCTCTTCCATTTGTGTATTTGACAATGTTTTGCTCCCTGGTCATTCACGGATCCTCTTTCTTAGAAATAAATCCATCACAAAACAAAAAAAAAAAAAAAAAAAAAGAAAAAATTTCATTTTTTCAAAAAAATGAAAAAACCCAAACAAAAAAACAATAAAGAAAAAGACTCAATGCCACCCCAATCGTCAAAAAGGCAAAAGTCCAAATTAACAGATGGACTAAATACATGAAATTGTGGAAGCAGTCTTCCCTTCCTTTATGAGTAAGGAAGGACCACAGTAAACTTCCCAAGGCACCAAAAATGACATCAATTATATTTCTCAACACTGCAAAACACAGAAAGGCTGCATAGAAACATACTGTTTTTACATCTAACACACTATATCCCATACAAAGTTTATTTCCAAATGTAGTTAAACAACACGTAACTTCACAAAACTATAATGTCTGACCACCAGGTCAAGGCAAGTGGTTCTCCTCCTCTACTCCACTAATAGTCTAGCCCAGACCTGGCAGTCACAAATACTATTTGCAAATTCCAATTATCTAGTTATCAGTTTTCTCTAACAAAACACAATCCTCACACTAACAACGTAACTCATAACATGTGTAAGATTTTAATTTCATTTGCTAAACAGTCACCTAATTTTAATAATTTTCTACTATGAATACATAAAAGTGCATATCTTTCTTTTTTTTGCCCAGTTATAATTTTCCCTAATGCTAAAAATCACTAAGTCAAATCACTGCATCTATTTAAATTTGGGAGGTGCCCTCTGCAGCTAAATGGGACGGAACACAATGAAAATGGAATTATTTTTCATTTAATTACCAATAACGCATCGGTAATCAGAGTATCTACAAAAGAGTCCTTTTGTATGTCTACTTGACAAGAAAGGTGAAACGAAAAAGAATATTGTTTGAGCACCTCATGTTTTCCAGTATTCCTCGCTTTAACACACTGTAAAACACCACAATCATTCCCTTCCCTCTGTCAACAGTTTCAAGACCAGAGGCATTTTTATGTCCTGCTCCTGGCTCGGGAAGGTTCCCACTGATGGATGTTGCAGGGATGCTCCAGCCATAGACATCTCATTTTGCTGGGAAGCTGCTACTCTAAATGGATGATACTAATAACAGGCAAACAGCTGTGACAAACATCTTGGCTAGAAGACTTAATTGTTCTGTCTTGGGAATGACAGCAGACAGAACTTTAGAAATAGTCCATAGTTGACAAACTTCCCAGGACAAACACTTCTGAAAACATTGAGTAACACTCTCCTTCACTTTTCACAAGCTAAAGCCAAAGCCTGCTCATTTTAAAAACCCTCTAAATACACCCAAGAAAAAGGAGACAGAAATCCTGCACTGCTTTGAACTGCACACTCTGCAGTGTCTCAGCCTTGGAACTCCCCACCCAGCCTCACCCTTCATGTCAGAGCTTCTCATGGAATGGTGTTGCACTTTTACAGGCAGCTTTCAGAGGAAGCACGGAGAGAAGACAAGGATTACTGTGCAGCATTTCCCACTGTTCTCAGCTGAGTGATTCCAACTGAGGTAAACCTGTCATTCTAAACAGTACCACACCACGGTTCTGTAAAAATAAAAAGTTGGTTTCATATACAGCCACAATTCTTCCCAGGTCCTCTCTATTTTGTCTCCATTTAGAAGCTGGATGGGCACACACAACCTGTGAACATTTAAGACTCTTGAGTCTTCTTCTAGTTGTAAGAAAATTAATGTAAACTTGTAAATACACACCTATTTCACATGTCAGAAAAATAAAAAAGGGACCATTAAAGGCAAAAGGCAAAACCCAGAAGCGTTTTGAGCACGTACAATCACCCAACAGCACCAATTTCTCATCACAGAGAGCAAAAATAACACCCACCCAAATCATAGATGAGCATACAGAATTATTCAGCATGCTTTCATACCCAATAACCTACCACTCAGGATCTACATCGAATTATCATAAGAAGCTGCATAATACAAACATCAAGACTTTACACAAAAGAAAAATGACTACTTATACACAAACTACCGTAGATCCGTTTCAGTATTCCTAGTCGTGAAAACCAGTGCTTCAGGATTACAA
>VWZF01003021.1:0-14024 GCA_013396755.1 Sclerurus mexicanus
AATTGAGTTGGACAATGAGACTCGTCTCAAAAACAGCCTTAATGGACACCTGGGCCAGAGAGCACAGGATTGAGTGGGTATATCATATTCCCTATCATGCACTGAGCTCTGGGAAAATTGAATGGTACAATGGACTGTTAAAATCCACATTGAAAGCAATGGATGGGGGAAGCTTTAAACATTGGGATCTACATTTAGCAAGGGCCACTTGGTTAGATAACACTAGAGGCTCTACTAATTAAGCTGGCCCTGCCCAATCAGAACCCCCATGTGCCATAGAAGGGGGGGTCATGGCTAGGCCCAGAGTTTATTTTATACCACCTCATGTCATTTTCTGGGAAGGGAAGAAGGGCCCGCTTCTGGGTCAGGGTAGCGTGGTGGCGGTCAAGTGTTGGGATATTGTTGGGGGGATTTCCTTGGGGGAAGGGTAAGCAATAACATTTCTTTTTCTTTACCTTTTGTGCCTCCAATTCTCCTCTCCAGCCCAATGCAGGGGAGGGGGAAGGGGGAGTGAAAAATGGGTGTATGGTTTGGAGTGGTTTCAGTGGGAACACTAAATTGGAGAATACCATTTCTAAACCACAACAACCATGAGAAACAAAAATTATTTGACAAAATGCCTCTATCGGCATTTTTTTTTCTCCTTTTGATGTATCTCATTGACAGGTAGGGCCTGTCTCCCACCTTCTCTGAGAAAATTAGACACCATCCCCACCAGGGATATCTTTAGAAGCTGAAGTTCTGACTTCATCACTCCACTGTGCTGGAGATGACCCTTCTGCCCAAGGGTTGGGAATTTCCTTCAGAAGCAAGAGGCAAAGCTGGAGGGGCAGTTAAGGAGTCACTCACCAGCTGTCCTCGATGACATCCCACTCCCATGGGTCTCATCCTTGTTGGTACCCTATGTTGTGAGAATGCCTCCATTGTTCCCCACTCCCACACAACCAAGATGGGAAGCTGAACAAGTGTAGTCCCTTACCTTCAAGAGCCAACCCTGAATGCTCAGAACCACCGCTTTGCCCAAATATATTCATTAACCTATATCACTGCTTTATTTAAGCACAAAACAATTTTCTTAGTGCCCTTCCCCCTTGCTGTTCTGAGAAAAACAGAGGTGAGGAGGGGATATCTTCCTCCTGCAGATGTGCTGCTGATCAAGAAGGAAAGCCCAGCCAAGGAGGTGGTTTCCCATGCATCATGGAGATCTTCACCTTTGTTCTTTGTGCAGGTGATCCCATTAGAGCTGCAAAATGTTAGCAGAAGGGAGGTGTTAGTGAAATGTCAGAAAATAGATCCAAGGCACTCAGCCAGTGATTTTAAGCTGGCAGAGCTTCTGCAAGGGATATTTTTTATTTGGTGGTTTTTGTCACACACACGGTCCAGGGAGAGTGTAAATAAATGGACCTAAATAGGAAGTGTAATCATGTGGAAAAGCAAGAAATTTGCCCTTCCATGAATCTCTGTCATATTCTGTGCCAGGTAAGATGAGCTTTGAGTGAAATCTCATAACACAAGTGACACATTTCCTATTAGGATCTGAAAAGTATAATTCCAGCCCAACCACCTCAGACATGAAAGCTCCTCTTGGGGTTTAGAGGACCATTGCCAGCTTATAACACCATGGAGAAACATCTCCTATGTATCTACAACCCCAGAGGGAGGATTTGAATGCACCCTGCTTCAAAATGGCAGCCTCTCCTTGAGGTCCCTGTGGCCAAATGCTGGGGCATCCAGAGGGCTATATTAATGATGGGGGGGAATCAAGAATATTTTAGGATGCAGATAGTTAAATCTGCCAGTGGCAACATTAGAAAACATGCATTTCCAAGGAAGACCAGCAGAAGAAAGCTAGAAGGGGATACAGTTGAAGAAACACTGCTGTGAAAGTTGCTCAGACACCTGAAGGACTGCGGTGTGTGGGGAGATGGAGGCTGCACAGAAACTGCATGCCTAGAAGGGATCCTGCAGAGCACAATGGGTCCCAACATAAGAAGGATGTGGACCTGTTGGTGCAAGTCCAGAGGAGGTCACAAAGATGCTCAGAGGGCTGGAGCACCTCTGCTATGGAGACAGGCTGAGGGAGTTGGGGTTGTTCAACCTGGAGAAGGCAGCTCCAGGGAGACGTTAGAGCGCTTTCCAGTACCTATAGGGCTACAAGAGAGCTGGAGAGAGACTTTTCACAAGGGCATGGAGGGATAGGACAAGGGGGAATGGCTTCAAACTGACAGAGGGAAGGGTTAGATTGGATATTAGACAGAAATGCTTGACTGTGAGGATGGTGAGGCCCTGGCACAGGTTGCCCAGAGAAGCTGGCCTGATGGAAGGTGTCCCTGCCCACTGTCTTTAAGGTCCCTTTCAACCCAAACCATTCAATGGTTCTATGATGGGTAGCAGCCACTCGTTACTGGCACCTTCACATCCCCTGGCATCCCCCACAAGCGTTACAGGGAGAAATGTTGGTCCTGCCCTAGTCTGGGAGATAAAAGCAAGGTTTTGCAGTCAGGAAATCACTTTTGCATTCTGAATATGCAAAATTAAATGGATTGCAGTAGGGAACAGTGCTGAATTTGGACAGCTGTAATCCAGAACTTAGGGCTTTAATTTGGAGATGTGACAAAGCATATCTGATGGAAGTGGAAAAAAATCTCAAACAAATCAATATTATTTAAATAATGCACTATTTTATTTTGTCTTAAAATAGTTTAACCTTTATGCTACAGACTTGTTTCAAAAAACAGGTCTCATCTTGCACCAAAAAAAAATAAAATATATAAAACACTGAGGTTTATTTATTTTTTTCTTCAAAGACCATTAAATACTAGATGGAAAATGAGAACTAAATAATGAGTGTTGAGAAGAATCAAAATTTTTAACTAGAGTCGCACATTTTAAACATTTATATTCCAAGCAATTATTTGTCTTCACTATAGAAGATTCTAAGTTCACACTCTAGCAATTCAGGAACTGCTAAACCCTAAAGGGCTTGAGCCGATGCACGCTAAGGTTGATGGAAAGCCCCACATCAACTCAAATGGGTTCTGGATCAGGCCCCAAGTGCATTGGTTCTTAGCCATACAATGGCTAACATTTCACTTTCCTGCTGAGAAGAGCAAAATCATCCAAGCACCTTTTGCTCTTTTTAAAAAATGAAATAAAAAATAAAACCAAACCACTTCCTAGATATCCAGTGATTGCAGTTTTCAGATCGCTCTCTACCCTTTCAAATCTGTTAAGAATAAGAAAAAATATGTAGTGTTTTAAATAAAAGAAAACTTGCATCAGACTACAATACGTGAATCATTTAAACAAACAGTGCACAATTGGACTAAGTTTGGTTAGGACACAGTTGTTTTTATATATACATGGAAGTCACATCATATACAAACTGAAAAATGAGAGTTAGCTTGCATTTTTCATGGAAAGACTACAAATGGGTCTCTGCAGCTTTCTTCACAATTAATCTTCAAAAGACTTTGTGGAACAGGAAAAAGTAGCCACAGTATGTCACTGTTCCAAAGTTACCGTTACAAAATGTGTGCTAGCCCACTAAAATGATGGCTAAGTTGTGTGACTAAAATATGAGGAGAAAAGATCAACAGCCACTGCTGGTTATAGTGCCCCTATAGCATGGGGCTTTTCCCTACTGCAGTGTGAACGAGCTTCATCCACGCATCCCTCCCTCCCTCTTTCCCTCTCCCAGAGAAAGAAATCGGTCACTAGAAGCGCCACATACATTTTTCTGGCCATGCAATACACTTATATTCAGTGTTTTAGAAAGCTTGAAATTGGAATATCAATCCCTTACCTAATTGTTCTTTAAAGTGCAGTCCAAACTGTTTTGTTTGGGGTTTTTTTGCCTGCAGATAAAATTATTTGAAGCCAAATAAATTTAGAAACCAGCCAACACAAAAATAAAGCAGAACTTCCCATGTTCTAACTACCAACTGTTCAGCCTTAAATGGCAGAAAATCTGATGATAGAACTGTACAAAATTCCCACTAGAAAAATCTGGAATACAAAGTAACGTTTTAATTGCACAATAGACATTTAAAGTGAATATTGTCTTGTTAAAGTCTAATCTTTGGTTTTTGCCTTGAAAAAGGCTCAAAATGACAGATGAGGGGCAGGAATTTCCATATACACTACAGAAACTACAGCCTGCTAAAGTAAGTAGTTCCACTGATTTCAGTAAATATTCTGGTAGAAAGTGTTTCCTGAATCATACCTGAAAAACAATTCCAAAACTCGAATAAGAGACATGACCTAAAGCCAGTAAAATGGTACAGATCTATTAAAAAACTTTTTTTAAAAAATCACAACCTTAGGTTCTGATCCTGCAACACCTTTTAGGACAGAGTTTTAAGCACTCAAATGGTCCCACAAGTTTCAGTGAACTGTCCCTGCTGAATGCTACACAGCTGCTAAAGTGCTTTGCCAAACCGGGGGTTTGGAATTTGGTTGGGGTTGTTTGGTTGGGGGGTTTTTTGAGATGGTGAATGAAGCAAATAATCAACAATAGAAATGAGGACTGTGAGCAAAATGTTTTGTTTCTCTTTTTCTCCTACTCCAGGCAAGACTCAGATTTAGGTTAAAAAGTTCACCTTTATTTAAAAAGGAGAGGGATGCTGGGCCTTTTTAATACTTTTCTTTTTTTTATGCTTTTGCAATAATCAGCTACTACTAAGTCACTACTACAGAATCACAGAATCAACTAGGTTGGAAAAGACCTCTGAGATCATCGAGTCCAACCTTTAACCCAACACCACCTCCTCTACTAGACCATAGACTATGGCAGTAAGTGCCACATCCAGTCTCAAACACCTCCAGAGATGGTGACTCCACCACCTCCCTGGGCAGCCCATTCCAATAGCCAGTCACTCTCTCTGTAAAGAATTTCTTCCTAATATCTAACCTAAACCTCCCCTGGTGCAGCTTAAGACTCTACCCTTTTGTCCTATTGCTGGTTGCCTGGGAGAAGAGACCAATATCCACCTGGCTGCAATCTCCTTTCAGGTAGTTGTGGAGAGTAATAAGGTCTCCCCTGAGCCTCCTCTTCTCCAGGCTAAACAATTCCAGCTCCCTCAGCCACTCCTCATAGGACTATTACTATTTTAAACCATAACAAGCCATGGGAAATGATCAGTGAAACACAGTAGTCAAATAGAAAACTCAGAACTGAAGAGTGTAAACTATAAATTATATTGAAAATAAAAATTCTTTAATTAATAGCTGTTCAGTGCATATGTTATGGGCTGTTTGCATTAAAGACAGTCCCTTCTGCTGGTAACATAACCAAATCAGCTTTGGGTATAAATACTCTTGGCCCAATTTTCAGAAGTGTTGAACACTCCCAGTTCCACTGAAATCAGTGAGGACACAGCATTTCTCAAAATCACTGATGCTCACACAGCAAAACACTAACTTCTTCTGACCAACTCAATATACTGATAAATTAAAAATGTTCTGAAGTTGGAGGTGGGAAAGGGTGGGGGGACATAAGTTTGCACATAGTTATTTCTTCAGATTAATATGCACATGTTATTAACTGTAGATGTGTTTTAAATATGGTGATAATAGGTTTTAATTCTGGAAGGAATCCTCCTTTGAGAAGGCAAAACCATTTTAAATTATATTGAAATCATACTGCATTCTTATGGAAATGAAAAACAACATGAGTTTGAATTTTGTAATACCAAGAACGGGGCTTCTGAAGCTGAAGCTTTAACAATGAACTTCTGTGCCACAAAGGGGAGAAGGGGTGGGGACAGAAACACGGGGACATTGCATTACAGTAGATATTTGCGTCTCATATCCTCATCCAAAGTGAGGTCTACTACTTCTGGGGGTGAAGACCAGTTCTGCTGGGGAGTCACTGCTGTCCATGATTGTGTTTGCTGAGCGTTAATGTACTGTGAGCCTGAGTCATGCTTCTGGGAAGACACACTCTGAATCACACCTCCCCTGGGATGTACATACCTGTAGTAAGGCAAAAAACACAAGGGATTAAAGCTACTGTTGAATTCAGGCACAAGATTCTGCAGTGTTTTATCACTTAGGCATCTTAACATGCTCCCCTTCAAAATGTCCACATGGATTTTCCATTTGTAGAGTCCATGACATCTTAAATACCCAGTAAACAAAGCTGAGACTAAATTTAAACTTGGGATGGTGGTGGTGATTAAATTATTTTTAAGAACTGAATTTTGCCAGTGGGTATAAAGTGATATTCCTTACAAAATATGTTCATGGATCCCAAGGATCCTGAAGAAGTGTAATACCATGCATTATTCAGAAGCATAGCTTCATGCTAGCAGTTTTGCTCACTGGACTTAAAAAGAGAAAAATTTTAAGTGAAGCTGGATGAGGCAAAGAGAAAAGCTATCTTTCTATATGAAATCAAAGCCATGTTAAAATAAAGACATAATGATACTTTAATTATAATAATTACAAAGATTTTGTCAATTGCATTATTACAGTCATTACATTTGATTTTTCTTTTGGTCTTCTTAATTAAAAATTACAAACATGCTGGGAAATGCTCACTGATAACAGTACAGCTCCACTTCACCAAAACATTTAAATTTTCAGTGATTATAGTCAATGAGACTAAATCATGTATTTAAAGATAAACACACACTCAAATGCCTTGCTGAAGCGAGGTACATATCTACTTATTTCCACAGTATTTTTGCCTATTACATTCATAGTAGATATATGACGATTAAAGTACAAGCTAATAATAATTAGGAAAAAAAATCTCAAAATGAAAGACTAATTTTGTTATATGATGAAGTGATGACAAGAATTTACTGGAGACTTTAAGATGATCACTCGATTTTCAGCTTTAAATCTTAAACAAGCACTAGTAAAACTTGATACTTAATGCTCCAAAAATTTGTTTGCTCATGTAAGCACTGGTGGTGGCCGCACACATAAGTTGGAGGTGTTTTAGATTCTGGGGTAAGCTTTTCCCATTTCTTTGTGAAGGCACATGTACTGTATTTCAGGAACCCAAATTTTCTGCATTGCTCAAATATCCCTGACATTTACATTTTTTTTATTTATTTATTTATTTATTTTAATTTAAGGTCATGCAATTTATTTTCTCCAGAACTACTTAGATTATGCTCATCTCTCAGTTCTGGTTACAGTTTCATGAAATAGAATGAAAACTCTCATTCTCTGAGCTGTAACTTCTCTGAATATAAATGTCTCATTGCCTTCTCAGATATGCTATTTAATTCTGGATGTGATGTTTAGAATTACTATTTTATTACTTCTTCAGTCTTAAAAAAATATATACTTAAAAGTACGCATCTACAAAGAATTAGCAATAAGAGACTGGAACTCTAAAAAATGTAGATAATGACATGGAATATGAAGCATGATAAAAAACAGTGTGAGCAAAAGATCCTCCAAACCCTGGATCTGCTGGATAAACAGTCAGGAGAGCTACTACCTAAGAAATTAGTATCTTCAAAAAGAGAGCCATGCAAGGACTTTCACTATTCTAAAAGCAAAGACTAAATATCTCTTCCTTCGGGACCTTAAAATTTCCTTTTTTCATATCCAACAGCACTGGACTATGCCCATACTATCCATACAGTTTCCTGCCTGGGAAACTGGGTCCTGTGCACCTTCCTTCTTCCTTTCCTTAAGAAAGATGTGGTGAAGGGACAACAAGGAACAGCTCTGTTCTTTGTCCCTCACACCCCTTTTCTGACTCCAAGCATCCACCAGAAAGCAGCCCTAGTTTTAGAAGGAGCTTGTCCGTATACTGCTTTAACTTGCTTTTATTCCACCAAATTAACACTCCATACTATATGAAAACACCAGTCTTGTTCAACTGCTTCATAATATCTTAAGCCAAGAAAAGATTAGAGACTAAAGATGAAGAGTAACATCAAAAAATGCCTAACAAGAATAACAGCTGAAGCACAGCTGGACAGCTTTCTATCCAAGCTTGAGAGAAACCTCTGGCTTCCTTACCCTTCTCTACTTTGGGGATTTGAACTCTCTTGTATCTTGAAATAAAATCAAGATTCATAAAGATATGATTTTCACTCTAAAGAGGCTACCTTATGACATGAGCTATTGAAAAGTTAATAGTATTTTTACAACTACTGATTAATTAAAGTGGAAGCTGATTAAATGCTTAAAGTTAATATTTTGAAAGGAAACAAGAACCCACATAAATATTTTAGTTTCTTTATTTGCATATTCACACTATGCCTTTAAAATCTGAATTCCCGATGTATATACATTTGGTATCTCAATATTTGGTATTTTAATACTACATATCTTTAGCCTGTTAATGTTTGATATCGAATCACAAGCTTAATATGAATACTTATTGTGAAGTAAGGAAATACGTAGGTACCCCTGAAATGCCAGGCAGTGGAAGGATTGCAGGAAAATTTATTTCCTAAGTCGAGAACACTAGACTTACAAGAAAATTCCTAACGGCATTTCAAACACTGGGCCTGAGAAAGACGCCCTGTGTTCTCCTCAGGGCTTTATCATCACTGCCCCCTCCCCCTCCCCGCCGCAGAGGCCTGTAACATGTCTGTGAAGTGAGTGTTTCTCTTTCTCCTCACATACCAGAGAGAGCCTGAGAGCCTCTCTGGAATGCAGGGGGAAAGAACATCAAAACTGCCTTCGAGAAAGATGCTTCTTTTAGGCAGGAAAGCTTTCTTCAGCAAAAAACATTATCTCCTCGTAGTGAAATCTTCCAGAAGGGTATTCTATCCTTACACCTATCAGGTTGGTAATGTTCTAAAGAAAAACACATTCTGATATCACTGTGACCAGCAAAAAACCAAGTGAAACATTTGCTACCTTTTGGGCATTGGTCATGGATGGATAACTTCAGAAGTGAAAGAGCATTTTTTTCCTTTATTAATTTTGGCAATACAGATATTCTGATAAAATGAAATATTAGAACAAGAAAAAGGAATTCATACCTGGCATGTTCCTGAACTCCAACAATCTCTACTTCACTATCAGAAGAGGCAATATTAATTTCTTCATTGATATGGACGTTACTAGAAGAGGTTTTGTCACCTGCAAGGAAGCCTGGATCCAAATGACCTATAGATGGGGAAAATGCAAATACAGACAATGTTTAACAACTTACATAACTCAGAAATCAGCTGAAAAAGGAATTTCCCAAGTCAATTAAAAAAAAAGACTGAAACTGGAAAATCTTATTAGATCAAGTTATCCAACTTTCTGTTTATCACCTGATACAGGATGGCCACTGGATTTATCCAGTCTCAATAGCTCTAGTGATAGTGTTATCACACAAATGTGAACAAAGCCTGACTTTTGCATCAAGAACACTCAATGTAATTAGGATTTCCAGCTGTTATTTTATTACAATGCTGAGAGAGACTGTACCTAAACCTCTTTGACATAAAGAAACAAGAGGATCTAATGCCAATAAATCAAACTCGATACTGTGGCAAACAAAGTCTATAGGCTGGACAGAAATATCATACACCAAGGAAAATGAATATTTTTTTTTTAGTAGGGGAAGCTGGTCAATGACATAAAACCCAATAAACCCGTCAGTTTCTCACCATGCTGGTTCACACATCTGCTCTAACATTATTACAAATACTTGAAAAAAAATTCTGTTTTTCTCAAGTCTCATATACATTAGCATTTTTTTATTAGTTTCTCATTGATAACTAGTTAATCAGTCTGACAAATAACAAGTCCTCTCTAAATACTCACGAATGTGGCAGGTTTTTGTTTTTTCTGCCAAGGACCTCTAAGAAGGTTCTTCACTCCAATTAGTGAAGCTGTGTTCTACTTCCATGTACACAAACCAGGCAAAATTATTTCTTTTACAGAAAATAAATTATTTAAAGAAATCAATTAAAAATAGAATTTCAATTAAAAATATAACTTCTAATTTGGTTTTTTTGGGGGAGGGGGAAAAAAAGACAATTACTTCTACTGTCTCTCTTTAGCACTAACCTGGTGGATGCTGGGCAGCTCTGAAGCAGATGACACTACCTACTTCTTGGAAACCACTCACTCAGCTGTATTACACAGGGAAAGAATCATTTGTCGAGCAGGAAATTTGAGAGGAGGCGAATATATTATAAATATCTAGTTTGAATGGACATCTCTTCAAAGATGAGAGGAGAAGGAAGCAATAATGATACACCCAATTTCAAAGGTGTGCAAACATGCAGAACTGATTTTACCCCCAGGTAGATGAAGAAAACACAGAGAGAAGAAATTAAAACAAGTCCCAGGGAAACCTTCTAATGACTGCTTAAAGTACTTGGAAAAGATGCAAGCAAATAGAGAGGCAGAGACCATACTGTATGTTCAGTTTTTGGAAAGCAAATACCCTTGGTGCAGCATCTGATCAGGGTTAGCAAGGGAAGGAAACCCATGTGCTGTCAGCTACCTGAACGAGGAGTTTCCACCTCACAAGACAAAAAAAAGATTTGTCAGCTGAACTTAAAATGAATTAATAGCCCAGGAAGACTTTTCTTAACATTACAGTTCAAATTAACATTTCTTGGCAAATATCACTGACTGACAGAAAGCCAAAAAATGGGTCACAGATATTTCTTTATTTAATAGAAGTGTCCGGATACAGTATGAAATATGAAATGGAAGTGCTCAGAGTCTTTGATTCATGTGCTGGTAGCTTTAAACTGACAGAGGGCAGGTTCAGATTAGATATCAGGAATAAATTCTTCCCTGTGAGGGTGGTGAGGCCCTGGCACAGGTTGCCCAGAGAAGCTATGGCTGCCCCATCCCTGGGAGTGTTCAAAGCTGGGTTGGATGGGGCTTGGAGCATCCTGGTCTAGTGGAAGGTGCCCCTGACCATGGCAGGGGGGTTGGACTAAATGATCTCTAAGGTCCCTTCCAACCTAAATGATTTGATGAGTCTATGATCACCGTCCCAGAGATTCACATCACCTCTGAACATCACTGCTGCTACAGTACAGGCAGCAGAAGAGCAACACAATCCTTGGCCATTGATTCACACAAACTGGTGTGGATATCAACCTGCCTTAATATGCTGTATTAATGACATACCACCATTCTGCACCCTTTGCTTGACAGGGTAATGTCTGGCAGAGGGACAAAGCAGACAGGCTCTTAAATAGACCCAAAATGAATGCCCAGAGGTATAAATGGGAGCCTCAAAAGAACTTCCATATATTACCATAGCTTTAAGTTCAGACAAAAAACCCCAGAAAAATAGCAGTAGAGAAACTATGATTAGTAGAGTAAATATTGAAAGCATAGCTGAGTGTAAACCAGGGTTATAACATACTGATAGATTTACAGCCTCTGGCCATATAAATTTCATGCCTAGTGACATGCCTATGCTGTTAATTTCTTTGCGTGAACATTAGGATGGTGCCCAAAGTGATGTTTTGTCTACCCTACAACATCAGTGCTCACTAAACAGTCCAAAATATTTGCCCATGCACAAAGATGTGATAGTGTAATAATATTTTTCACTTAGATAAAGCTTATGCTATTTTCCCATGGGAACACATCCTTTAATGTCTGTTAAACTAGATACTGACTGAAGATTAAATTTGTAAACAAGATGCAAGATTTGGAAATTTTGCTTTCCAAATGTACAATCCTAGACATGGTAAGAAAAAGGTGGTACTGACAAACATGCAGTCAGAAGTATACCAAGGCTACAGGGCTCCGGGGCAAGGTGTATGCAAGAAGAAAAAGAGATTCATCCTTTCAACTGTTGACATGGTCCTAGCACCAGGAACAAATTTGCATAGACACATTCCCATTGGGTCAGAGATTAAGAAGGTTCTTGAAGTTTTCTAGTTTTCTTTTACCTGGCAACCTCTTCCTTGCAACTGCCCATGGATATAGGCAGAGGAAAGAAGACAAATTTTTACCTGCATTGCAGCATTGTACTCATGAGCAGAAAGTGGAAGAAAACTTGATGAGAAACATTACTTTTTATTTCCTTACACTCCTTTGAAGTACCAATTCATTAGAGCTATATAATAAAGGTAATTTGAGCTGGTTTAATTGTTTAATAAATCACCTAATAAAGGACTGGGCTTGTTAGGGGTCAAATAGTTATCAGTCAGCTGCTATCCTGTGAACAATACCTGTGAGCTTGGAAAACACTGTTTAGCTTCAAAAAGCCTGGAACAATATCCTGTCACAGACCACAGTGAAAATAGTGAAACAAAAATTCTCATATTCAAATCATGATCTTGTCGACTCTATAATAATGGAACATCTCTTTCAAAATCAGCCACATACTTGTATTTCTTTAGGCCTTACAGACAGCAAAAAGTAGCTCAGAGCTACCAGTACAGGCATACAAGGCTGAAGAATGAAGTCGATAGGAAATATTCCGTTAACTCTCTGCATCTAAAATATGGAAACATTTCACATTGTTTAACTCTTTTTTAAGTGAAGAGTTGCAAGCACTTAGTGAAGCAGAACAATTTTAATGAGCTACATGAACTTCTCTGAATTCACAGAATCAGAGAATCACAGAATATCCTGAGTTGAAAGGGACCCACAAGGATCATCAAAGTCCAACTCTTAGTCCTGCACAGGGCCATCCCCAAAAGTCACACCATGTGCCTGAGAGTATTGTACAAATGCTTGTTGAACTCTGGCAGGATTGGTGCTGTGACCACTTCCCTGGGGAGCCTGTACCAGTACCCAAGCACCCTCTGGGTGAAAAACCTTTTTCTAATATCTAATCTAAACTTCCCCTGACACAACTTCAGGCCCTCGAGTCCTGTCACTGGTCACCACAGTGAAGAGATGTGTCTGCCCTTCCTCTTGTCTTCACAAGCAAGTTGTAGACTGTTATGAGGTCTCCCCTCAGTCTCCTCTTCTTCAGGCTGAACAGACCAAGTGACCTCAGCTGCTCCTCATGCGGCTTCCCCTCAAGGCCCTTCCCCATCTTCATTGCCCTCCTTTGGACACTCTCTAATAGTTTAATGTCTTTTTTTATATTGTGGTGCCNTCAAGGCCCTTCCCCATCTTCATTGCCCTCCTTTGGACACTCTCTAATAGTTTAATGTCTTTTTTTATATTGCGGTGACCAAAAGTACACACAATATTCCAGGTGAGGCCGCCCCAGTGCAGAGTAGAGCAGGACAATCACCTCCTTCGACTGGCTGGTGTATTCATGTGTGATGAGATGCTGTTATTTTGGTCTGTGTCTGGCCTTGCCACATGCGAGAGTCTGTTCTTTTCTTGCCAAGTTATGAAAAACAAGAAATGAAAAATGGGACTTTGTCCTTGAGGAAGAAACATCTTGTGTACACTGAAACTGTTTTGCAGCCTGGCTACTTGCTGATAGTCTGTCGTGGACAAGTCAAGGAGAAAGAGAAGAGGAAGCTGATGAAGTAACGACCACCAACCCAAAAAGGGAGACCCTCAATATACACTGCGCAGGCGCAGGGAGATTTCCAGTTACATAATGGGGGGAGGGACTGGAGACCTCTATCTGGGCATGTGCTGGCCACATACGCCCAGATAGACGTCACAGACCGACTGCATAAAAAAAGATGGTTCCTGCTGTGGGTGGAGGTATGTGCTGGCACACATACCTGTGTGCCTGTCCTGCAGAGACACCCACTAAGTGTGTTAAGCCTACCAAAGTCCAAGGATGCAGCAGCTAGTCATACTGGGGGTCATGAGCACATTGGGGTCGGTATGTACAGTAACTGTGTGAGTAACGCATGAGTGAGTAGGAGTTGTCTTGGGATTTGGTNGGAGTTTTCTTGGGATTTGGTTTTGTTTCCTTTTCCTGTTTTCCCCCCCCCCTTTTGTTTGCTATTTTGCAATAAATGCTGTTTGCTTGAATTTTAAATGGTGTTATGATTTCACCTTGGAATCCTTATGAATCCTCACGATAACAGCTGGCGATGCTTTACCTAATGTCCCCCAGGACACAGTTGGCCCTCATGGCTACCAGGGCACACTGCTAATTCATATTCAACTTACCGTTGACAAGGACCCCTTTCTGTGGCACTGCTTTC
>VWZF01003022.1:0-152437 GCA_013396755.1 Sclerurus mexicanus
AAAAAAAAAAAAAAGAAAGAGAGTTTCCCATGTGAACATTTTGCATCTACAATGAATAGCAGCTGTGTCACTGAATGTTACCAGATTTTATCCAGGTAAAACATGCGCATTTGCTGTGAGATAGCTTGATAATGAATTTTATTTCCAGAAAGACTGAAGATCAAAGGGAGACAGGCTGTGCTGGTGAGCTTGGGTGGTGGAGCTGTCAGTTGAGACATTTTCTGTTCACATCTATTACCACAGAAAAGCAGAGACTGTCTTGGAATGGCAGCTTCTGCAAAAGTGTAAAGTTGTATTTCTGCACCACTTCTTTTTTACTAAGAGTCTGTAGTGCTATCCTTAGGACCCTCACTAATTTGCTTCTATCCATGGGCTAGCACTTTAATCTAGCAAAAATCGAGAAAGGTTTTTCACTGTGTTTCAGATTCCAGTGTGGGGGCAGAAGATGAGCATTTAAACTGGGAAAAAGTAAGTGACTGACTACAAGCATAAGTAATTCTTGTGTCAAGGCTTTGACAAGTCATTTGTTGGAAAACCTATTTTACTGATTGCAGTCTACACTTAATAGATGTGCCATCCAGGGATGTGTCAGCTCCCTTGAAGCATACTAATTAATGGCAGTCACTGGTGGTAAAAGTAGCTCTTTTAATCTTATTTTTAAAAGGTGGCATACAATATAATTTCCTTTGTGGCAATGTCTGAATGCGTTTTATCTACTGAAAAAAGAGCAACAACACACTTGAACAAGCCAGACAAAAAATGGCTAGCTTGCTTGTGCCTTTTGACTAGCTATCTTTTGCTTTCTAATAGAGTTCACAGTTTTTAAACCTGATAAATAGCAGAGTAGTTTAGGTGTTTGTGTCCCTCCTATTCACACTTTTATGCTACTAGTGGTTTAATGTTAATTGAATTTTACCTTGATAACCCTTAAAATATTTCACATAAAAGTCAGAGATCCTTAAATAGGATGGTTCAGTTTGTTAGGCAGATACTTTGCTTACTCTTCTTGATTTTTAATAACATACCTGAAAAACAGACATTATGGGCTAGCTTTGATCTAGAATTTAGACACCTACCGCACTTGCACCATTGCTAGAAAAACCTATGCTTCAATCCCATCTAACCCTCTCAATATGACACTATCAGTATGTGGAGTGGCTTATGTCTTGATTTTTCTCAGTTCCTTGGACACCACACCTACAATAAGAATCTTGGAATAGAAATTCTGCAACTCACCTCTGAGACGACCTTTTACAGAAAAAATAGCATATTGTGCCAGCAATTGCATTCAAAACTTCAATGAGTAAGTCACACCCTTGGTCTGGCTTGCAAGCACTTAAGTTTCTTGTTCAGGCTGATGTTCAAGAGTCTCACCATCTCTGTCCTTGGAGAGGTTCAGTATATAATTGGACAAGACTGAGCAACCTGATCTGCTTCAAAATACTCTGAGATGGGGATTGGACTAGGTGATCTGTAACCTTAAATCAATCTATAATTACTAAAGGATTTTGAGGATACTTCTTTAACCACTAAAATCTAGCAGTCAAACAAATGTAGCAATTTGTATAATATTTCCTTGAGGTTCTGGTGTTTTGGTTTGGTTTTGTTTTTTTTTTTTTTTCTTTTTTGCTAATGTGTGTGTGTGTGTGTTTGTGTGTGAAATTATCCTTTTATTGAGGTCAATTAGCTTTTTAACCAGATTTTATAGCAGTGGTTTTTAACCACACAGAATCATCTGCTCAGCTTCAGTCACTTCTGAAATGTTGGATAGACATCTGATGCAAACTTTACCAAGTGTTTCAAGCTAAATTCAGAAGAATGGAAACATACGTTCATCCTCAGAGACGCACTAAACTCAGAGTATTTACAAAAATTTTTTCAAGATTAAAAAAAAATGATTTTGCATTTGGATGTAAAGAATGCTCATGATAATAGATTAATTGTAAATTACAGTCAAAAAGATGAAATCCAGTGCTTGGTAAATATCTATTCAGATTTTTAGAATCATAGAATATCCTGAGTGGGAAGAGACCCACAGGGATAATTGGGTCCAACTCCTGGCCTGCACAGGACAACCCCA
The DNA here is from genome assembly GCA_013396755.1 of Sclerurus mexicanus. Classification (NCBI taxonomy): domain Eukaryota; kingdom Metazoa; phylum Chordata; class Aves; order Passeriformes; family Furnariidae; genus Sclerurus; species Sclerurus mexicanus. Next base: position 2,081 of record VWZF01003022.1, read on the forward strand.
AGAATGACATCATTCAAGAATCACATTGTGTGCCTGAGAGCATTGTCCAAATGCTTCTTGAGCTCCAGGAGGCTTAGTGTTGTGACCATTTCCCTGGGGAGCCTGTTCCAGTGCCCCCGAGGGTGTGAGGAATCTTTACCTCATATCCTAAGCTGAAACCTCTCCTGACATAGGGGATTTATGCAATTTATAGAGTTTGTTCCATAATGAAGGATCTGAATATAGACACTGCTACAGACCTGATTTTAATTTTTGCATTTAAGCAGCTATCTTGATTACTGTTGAATCACCATGCAACTTAGGATAATTGAAGTCACTCATTATGTGCTCTGTTCCTCTTAGAAGAGACAGCAATGCTACTTCATGGGAGAGCAAATTTAATGTTTGCCGTTCAGTGAGAAAAGGTAGCAAGGTTCCAGTTGAGGGATAAATATTCGAATTCTAAAGCATCATAGCTTCACTGAATGAAGAGTAAGATATTCTTAAACAAGTCACGAATGGGTAATGAAATTTTTTTTATAACTCTGTGTTCTTCCACAAGTGGCTTAAGAGTCTCATTCACTATCCATGGTGAGTAGAAGCAACTGAGCACCTTCTCAGGGCTCTTCTGTAAGGTGGCTTATGAGACAGACTGGGCTGCTGGCTTGGCTTTCTCAATAACAATTCTGCATTGCAGAAGTACAGCTGAAAGTGCCAATCATCATGTTCAGGAAGATTCACATTTCCCTTACACATAGTAGAAACATAAAAATATCTCGATAAATTAAACAAAAAGTAAACATGTAGTGATAAATTACATGAGCTTCTTGGTACATATTCCAAGTGGGTGGCATTCTCTGAAAAGTAAAGATGAGGGAAGATAATATTATTTGGCTTACAATACATATAATAGACATATACTTATTTATAAACATATGCAACATATTCATATAAACTCACTTAGGTTTTATACACATACATTGTACTCATATACATATGCATCTACATATATAATAATAGAAAATAATTTATTGTAACAATATATTCCAAATAAATTATTAATATTATAATCTAATACATAATAAAACAAATTTATTAGAAATATATAATAGAAATACAAAATATTTTATACTTATAACACACACATGTACATATATATATATGAAGTTTGCAATTCCTTTTCATGATCCCCAAAATCTGTGGAGGTCATAGAAGGAAATTGCAGGTAACTGTAATCCCCATGTCATCAATGTCTGTAAACTGTAATTTCCTTGTGAAAATCCATTATTCCAAGGAGCTTACTTCCATGCTGGGTAAAGCCAGTTCACACTGAAGAGTGTACTGCCTGTGGAAATGAACTGGAGAGCATAGGGTTATAACTTTCCTCTGAAGAGCAGTGTTTCAATTATCTCTAAATATTTTGAGATTGTCTGCAAGTAATAAGAAAAAATAAAGCCAAAGACAATGAGATATTGGAAACATTCTTTGGTTTTTTGGGTTTTTTTTTTTTGATAGATACCAAGGTTTTATTGGAAATACAGAGAACAAGATTGCCTTTATCTAATGTTGTTTTCTTTTTTAAACAGCACTTCTAGTGACCTTGAATATGCTTCCTCTGAGAACATACAGAACAAATTGATCCACAGAACTGAAACAATTAAACACTTAATTTTGAATGTGCTATTTCTAGATGTCTAGGCCAGGTGGGATATTGTAAAAATATGTTACATGCTGGATGCATCCTCCTAATGGCTGCAGAAGACATCTGACCATTTCCATGATGAGCCACTACATTCAATTCCAAACTCTTCAAACATTCCATATACCTCATGGATAATCTTAGATTTTCTTAACTTTACATACTCTGAAAATCTTGATTGACTTTGCAGAACTATTCGCAGTTCATAGAGGCATGTGCAGAAAATCTTGGCAGGATTTGAGCTTAAGACACTAAGTTTTCATTGTACTCTGTAGCAGACTGAGGGAGGAGCTAATTTGACTGATGCCAGCATCCTTTTTGCTAAAAGTATGCACCCTAATGACTACAAAACATGATGTGACTATTCCAGAAATCTTGAAAATATATTAGAGGAGTGAGAAACAGAAGATTTCTCATTTGCATACCATACAGGTTCTGCGGTGGGTAGTTACTGATGGCTTTTTGCTGCTCTACTAGCCTTTTCAATATGTAAAATGTTGAATATTGGTGAGCTGGCATTTCCTACTTTAATTGGCACATGGAAAGACTGTTTTTCTCTAGCAGTTCCAAGGGTTTGTTATGGGTCTGAGCTGAGTAGAACGGGTGTAGATATTTAAGTAAATGCAGAAATTGCTAGCACCATCTATTGGTAAAAAATATACAAAATTAAAACTATTTTCACATAATATTCATGTACTCAAATTAGAGACTGATTGAATAAATGAGTGCTCTTGTTTTAATTATTTTAGATGCCATTAAAATATATGTAAATATATCTTTTTATAACCAGACATTTCGTCTAGGGTTTGCATCTTACTGAAGGCACTTGTGAGTTTAAAAATGCTCACTGCTTTATATAAAGTCCTGTTGAGTCTCTAAAAACAGCTGTCTTTCCCTTTCCTGGGAAAGGCTAACCAAGCTGGGAAACTGGGTGGAATCTCGACTGTAACACAGGTTTTAAAAAATAATTAAATCACAGTGTTACTCTATAGAGAGCCTAGTGGACCTGACTAATATTTATATTTTATTATTCAAATGTTTTCATTTTCTGCAACAAAGGCAATAACAGACACCAAGAATGGAAGGAGTTCATTACCTATGGGAACTGAGGAAAGGATTTTTGAGGAATAGTGGGCTTTAAGTTGAAGAAATATTTGTCACAACATAACCATCGAGCCCATACACGAATGAACTGATGCCCTTACTGTTTTCACAAATTGACTCAACTGCTGCAGTAATAAAACTGAATGAAGGACTTGACAACCTTGGCAGGTAAGACACATGTTGATCTGCTCTTGATAATGATGGTATATTGACATCTGTATGATCTTTGACAAAGGCAGAGACACAAAACACCATGTGTTTCAAATGAGATTTTCAATGGGTAGAGCTGAGTTTACAAAAAATGTCTATAGACCATTTATACTGTTGCCTATCTGAGCATTTCTACATATTCTTCATCTGATTCATGACCTCAAAAACTTCTATTTTTAAACCAAGTGTGCTCAAAAAATTTGGTACTGTGAAAACTGAATAATAGTGACTACAAATATGGGGAAACATACATAGCTAGATTTTTTTGTATGCTTATGTTTTACACAACTGTATACAAAGATACAGGCTAATGTCTAGTGGTAGTATTGTGCAGAATTTGATGGCAGTAACTCTTTTTCTTTTTGATATATGGTCTATCTCAGCATGAAATGTTCTTCATTTCCCTGTTTCGGACATTCTTAAATTCACCATGCTAAAGTCACTTTCAGAAAGAAATTCTTCCCTTGTGGGATTGCCAAAATAACTGGTAGGGCCCCAGGTTGAGACTAAAGATAATATTTGAATTGTTTTTATGAAGTATTTAATTATGTCTGAAATTCTGATTGAAGGTCAGGATGCATGGGAGCATAGAAGTACTTAGGCTAAGTTTTTAATATATTGCCAGTGATAGTAATCACCAGGGAAGCCAAGGCAAGAAGATATTCTGATTCCAAGTATAACAATGACTGGGATGCATTAATTTTTTTCACCTTGAATCTAATGGAGCTCAGAAGTTCTTTCTTTTCCTCAAGAAAATAATTGCAAAGGCTCTAATTTAGGAAGTGCTAGATGTAAAGTTTCAGAAGATTTTTACAGAGGTGCTTTCCATCATGGGAGTTATCCAAGGGGACTTACAGGATGTGTTGTGTAAAGGAATAAGGGAGGCTCTGAGTACTGTCTCAGCTCCTGTGCCCTTCTGTGGAGGTCCTGTAGCAGCTTCCCCCACTGCTGCACAGAGTACAGCTTAGAGGGACTAGGTCATTTTAAGCAGTCTCTGCCTTTGCATCCTTGTTCACTGCATCCCACATGCTAACTGGTTCTTTGGCAATGCTATGTTGGGGATCACTGGAATAAAGTAGCTTAAAAACTATCCTAGAAACAAAGGGATTACTTTCATCCTATCAGTATTTGTAGCGTGAACTGGCTTACAGGGGGACTCTGGAAATAGCTATAGCAGATCAGATAAAGAGGAACAAGTCACAGCTAAAGGAAATGTACCCTATGCCTTTTCCATTGAAGTCTGTTTCTTGGGAAGTCATGTTATAACTTATTTTAAAGAGAGAAGACTGGGAGTGTTCCAACTGGACTAAAATGCTTCCAACATCTAAAAATGTCTGAGCTATGTTCTGATCTTTTGCTTTAATCCCACGTTTTGTGTTTTATTAGCAAAATAGAACACCCTCAAATGAATTTATTTGTGGATGAAATTCTATTGGTCCTCTTCACCTCAGAAAAATGTGCTTCAGATTCAAATATGTATTTCACCTTCTGAATAGCAGTTGGTCTCTGCTGAGGTGAGAGTAATCACAATGGACATGGCAAAGTATGCTTGAATTCCGAAGTTAGATCTGAAAGTACTAGGACAAGGAGACCCTCATTAGCAAGGTCTAGTCTTTAGCACACACAAATAGGTTCTATGAGTACTGTGGTAGTATGACTAGTTCATTTATTAGTAAAATCTTTACATTGTACATGTCCCATGAGACAACCAAACTCTGTCATTTGCCACAGCCTTGACAGGGTAAACCAGCATCAAGTCCACCTGTTGGAATTTCAGCTAGCGCAGATGGAAGGAGGAAGAAAATTAGCAATTCCTATGTGGCTTCTAACTGGTACTGGCTTCAGAAATCCGGTATCAAAGCACTTAATGCTATACAATGATCTAGTTCCCAGAGAGAGCTTTGGGTCAGCTGTCATGTACTTGTCCCTAAGGTCAGGAAATGAAACATGGATATAATGAAGCCTAGCATATAATAGTTTATATTCATTATGGAAATATTTGTATCATGTTCCTTTGCAGAAAGCATTATTTTTTTCATTTTTTCTCACTAAGCTAGCTTCAGACATGAAGAAAGCTGTACCTAGAGGGGGTACTCTTTAGAAGATATTTGAAAAATCCCCAAACAAAAATAAACTATGGAAAATAATGAGATTTTGATCCTGGGTCTCAGTAAACCTTATGGGAAAACCTTCTTCGCAACACTATAATCAAATGAGAATGCTGTTTTCTCTCCTGGGAGTCAATATCTCCTTATTTATCAGTGGATAAGACTCAGCAGTTGGTTACATTCCTCACTGACCTTTTTTTGCTTCACCATCTTCCTACCTCAAAAATCTGTGCAGCTGCATCATTTGCTAAAAGAATTGTCAACTGAATAAATGAGTTTGAAAAGCTCTTTGTTGCCTCTCAAGTCTTCTTGCTGTGCATAAGCGCTGTCATTGCCCTGTTCTACTTTCTGTGTTGCAGGCAAAACAGGCTTTGTAACAAATCTTTTCAATTCAAATTAGATGTTTCCCCCTGATACTGGAAGATCAAATTTTGTTTTCTTGAAATAAAAGCTTCAGAGATTAGAAATTTTGATTTTTGAACAGACAATCATGTAAGTCATACCTCATAAAATAAAAGAAGTTGGTTTTTCATCCCAAAATCCAACTGTAGGTAAAATTCAAAATATTCCAAGTAAGAAGTTACACAGAAATGCTTTGACCCAGCTGGGGTCAAACTAAATGATTAATCTTAAAATAGGAATTAATCTTAATATGAGTCACAAAGACAAAATTACATATATAACAATCAATTTATTATTATTACATTTTTAATGGGAAGTCATAATTTCTCAAGGGACTTTCATGGATTGTATAGAGAAAAATCATCCAAATGCCATGTGGCTGCTCAATTTTCCACTCCCCTGCCCCTCCCTACCCCCAATCTGTTATGAAAACATTGATTTATTCTGATACAGAACAAAAAAAAAATCCTGAACTTCTTAAAAAAATATATTAGTATTGCACCTAATTCCATCTTTTTTCCCCTTGCTGAAAGCAGTTTAATAACTAGACATTGCCTTCTTAGAGCAACAGAAAACTGAAATTGAACAATTTCATGGGTGCAAAATAATTTCACAATTGCACTGCTAAATCGGTAGAAAAGATAGAATCACATCAGTCTTGCACAGTAAGAGAAAAAATATTAATGCAACGTATATACTAGATTAATGAGATGAGCCATGACAGTAAAGCTTTTTGGTGGGAACTCTAATACGGTTGAGGAAACTCTTTCATCTTATCCATTTGCAGACTGTTGCCTTATGGAGTAAAATTCATCAGGCTGTCCCTGCATCCAAAAGGTAGACTAGTGTAAAGAATGCTTGGTAATATTCTCTTTTATTGTTTGTAAGAAGATAGATATTTCTTCCTGGTGTTCACATATTTCAGTCTTTCCTCATGTGTGTGCTCAGTCGCTCTCCCCCCCCCCTTTTTTTTTTTCCTTGTTCATAGTTCAGAAATTATTTTGTTTTTAACAGAACAGAAAGCATACTGTTTTCCCAGACCACAAGTTATGCTTGGCTATGTTACATACAAACAAAAAGGAAAATGAGGAATTAATGACATAAAGTACATTATTTTTCAGACTGATATAAGTGACTGATCCTGTAGTGACTCTGCACGCAGAATATTCATTAAGAGCAAAGCAATACATAATGCCCATACAAATGTCCACCCTGTTGGAATAAATATAGCTGGCATATAAACCTGAATGGACTGTTGATCTGGCTGTCATTTCTAGATGACCTTGATCTTAAATCTGTTCCCTTCTGTGGCTACTGCTGTGCCTGACATTTTCCATAATGACACTAGGTAAAGATCTATTGTTTCTCCAAAGTAGGCTCCATCAACAACAAGGAATAGCTCTACTGAAGGTGACTTTCAAGCTCAGGGTACACACCAGTTTAACAGACTGGGGCATAAATCACCTTGTTTTGCACATCAAGACCCTGCAATAGTGACAGGGAGGGAAGAAGGACGTTTCCTTAACACCTTCTTACCTTCCTTTTTCCAGTCTCTCAGGTGGCTTGGTGTGATGGGCTGACTGCCCTGCTGTGGTAGTTTACTCCAGCCTAGGAACTACCATGTTTCCACAGAACTTCCTAGAAGGACCACTGGAAAAACATAAATGTCCAGGGGAGAATTGTAAGGAAGCTTGTCATGAAAGCTCTGGAAAGAGCTTTGCAGAAAGAGAGTGTTTTCAACCACGTCTTGGTGAAAGCAGAACTGAGATGTCCTTGAGTAACAATGCAATTTTGCTAGAGTAAAAATAAGGATAATAAAAGATTTCTAAATAGATTGGGAAATAAGCCACAGTTACTTGGACAGTAGTTGTATGTGGGTAATTCTTCATCTCTCACTGTCTTCAAATTAAAATGAAATACAGTTTAAAGAAGTCCGCTTTGGTAAAAATTAAGACTGATTCCCTAGGGAGAACCTGGCTGATGTTCCAGCCTATGTGCATTTTCTCAGACAACTAAAGTCTTTATCTACAGCCAGGTGTATGCAATCCTCAAACCCCAAACTCATGTCCCCCTGGGACATGGGTGCACCCCATTTTTGCTCAGCCTGCAGTTCACTGAAAGTGGTAGGTGCTGCCTCAGTAGGCCAGATCAGTTGATATAGCAGGCAGTCCTAAATGGTTTCACAGGTTGTTCAGTTATGTTTTCAGATAAGCTGATAGAAAAAGTATGAGTTGTTATGAGTACAACTGGAATATTTAGCTGAAAATTTGGTAACAAATTTTATTAAAAAAAAAGAAGAAGCAGCAAGCATATTAAACAATCAGGTTTCTCATTAGCTACGACAATGTCTCAGTTAACTTGGCCTTTCTTAACTTTGGTCTGTGCTGCCCTTGGGAGTTTCTTTTGTTCCTTTCCTAAGTACAGTTGCTCTCTTTTTTTTCTCTCGCTCTCTGCCGGGACTGTGAGGAGCCCTTTTTTCTTTGTCCAGGTTGGAATGTTAATTTTTTTTTAAAATCTGCCCTTCAGGAGAACTCCTTTTTTTTTTTTTTTCCTTTTTTTACTTAGAAATCTTGTCTGTGACTGACATCAATTAGCATAGCTTTTCTTTCCCCTATTAACCTCTGCCAAGGAATTTGAGGTATCATATGAAAATAGAAATGTAACATTCTGCAATTTTTGGAAGGTGAATTTCCCTTCACTCTTCTCAAGTTCTCCCTGATTTCCATTAATGTTACAATTCTTTATTAACATATTCTTTCTACCTCAGGTTAACTTCTCCTGTTTATATAATTTTTCAAAAGTGTGTTAGAAATGTACAATTCATGTGTGCTAAAAATCAGGTATTGTACGAACAGGTTATTAATGCCAGAATGACCAGTTAATTGCAGCATTACGTATAAACTTGATGCTAAAAAAAAAAAAAGAAACAACAGAAATAAACATCTGAGTTGTCAGCTGTCCAAAGTATCTTCCCATTTGCCAAATATACTGGTCATTTCAGATTGGACTTTGTCATGCATTTATTTTATGGAAAGCCAAATTAAATCATTAGATGTTAAAGCAACAGTCAGGATGAGCTAATGAGTAGACCTGATGGGAGAAGACAACTATATGTCACATTCTGCATGCATATGGTATTAGCCAGCTACTGTACTTCACTACAGCTTTGACAAATGATTTAATTCTTCTGCCTTTCCCTTCTTCTAATTTTGTGTAGGTTTCTTCCTTTTTTTCCTATAAAGTTGTATCACCAACCTTCCACCCAGTCCAAAATGTAGCGTTGGCTTTAGAAGTTCCCCAAATCTGTCCCATTCCATCTTGTAGAACCATGCAGTTATTTTATCGATGAGACATCTATCTATCTATCTATCTATCTATCTATCTATCTATCTATCTATCTATCTATCTATCTATCTATCTATCTATCTATCTATCTATCTATCTATCTATCTATCTATCTATCTATCTATCTATCTTAATTGGAAGGTGTTTGTGTTCTGTAATACATACATTTTGGGCAACCTAATATCTTTGTAAATATTTCTCCTTGATTGACATCAGTGTGTCTCAGAAGACACTGTGAGCTGTAGTGTCTTACTTAAGAGTTTTCCTCCCTTGTCATCTCAAATGTCATTCCTGAAACATTAATCACAAGACACTGTCATTGGACAGTGGCTGCATGATAAAGGGGCTGCATGATAGTAGTTCTGATATACTCTGACTCTTTGCTTCAATGATAGGTCCTGCTGTTGGCTACCTGAGATAACAGAAAAGTTCAGATCTGTCAATAGATGCAGAGGGAAGGACACAGGACAGTATACGAAATGGCACTGCACATGCTCATTAGGGACAAGAGAGCTGTCCAGGAGGAGTAAGTGCAGATTGCAGCAGAGATAATCTCCTTGGGAAATGATAACATTTGTTGAAAGGGCAAGAGAGGAATCTGCTCACAGAACTTGCACACTGTTAGATGTGCACCAGTACAGGTCATGCATGACAACAATTGTGTGCTTCTTTTCAAGAGAAACTGCCTGCTTCCCTTACAGGCTTGGTAAAACTTTTTGCAATGTTTTTCCCAATTGTATCTGGTTTTGTTTGGTTGGGGTTTTTTAACAGCAAAATTTCCTTGTCAAAATAACTTCGAACTTTAAAGAAAAAATGATTTTCTGCTTCCGTATAGTGCCTGGTTTTATCCAGCAGACTTTTCCTGAAAGAAATACAAGCAGAGTGAAAAGGGGAGGGAGTGGATTTTCCTTCCCAAACAAATAAGAGAATAAGTCAGTTTGGGGAGGCTTTCAAAGACACTGAAAGACACTGAGAGGCATAAATAATTCTCCCATGCCCAATTCCCACACTAACGTAAGGAAGTTATATCTCTACACCTGAAGGACCTGTCTTGATTTTAACTGAAAGCTGAGATCTAAAGTCACATAATCAGCATTAATTTTTGCAGATTTTAGAGGGATTTAAAGCATGCCACATTGACAATACTGGGAAACACTATCCTATCCTAAAACAGTACATGGTCTGGATTTTCCCATGATATGACAAAGAGAAAACAGGCAAAACAGAGATGATGTCATCAAAAAATACCACAGCCCAAGAAGACAACATTTAGCTTGCTTTGAGCATATGATCATTTTCATGGAGTCCTGAGGTGTTGCTTTCTTTTGGTACAAGGTGCCAAAAGAAAGTGTCAGTTGTCTCAAAGAATGGTACTTTTCCTTCCTTGCACACAAACTCATATGTTACATACAGGTACTGTTTATTCATAGAAGAAATGAAAGAGAGTACAAAATGCTGAAAAGCAGTAAATCTGAACTGAATACAGTTGGTAATTAGGAGTCATTAATTCAGTCTTTTTGCCTAATGCAATTGTGTGGTTTTGAAAAAAATTCTTAAGCCAAAATACTGACATGTGGAAGCACCTTTAAGCAAAAGCCTATAAAGTCAGAGAGCTTTTTCCTCCCCCTTAATTTTTAGAGAATGCTTATGTGCAGTTACATTAGAAATTATGTCCTATCTGTGGTATCACCCTGCAAAAGTCTGTCATTTGGGTTAAAAATTTCAGGCTCAGCAGTGCCCTTTTAGAGCTGAAGTTTCAAAGAGTGCTAATGGAATATGTCTCACAGATCACATAACATATTTTGGGATCTTTCTCCTTCAATTAATAGTTTAAAAGTTGCTTTGGGCTTCTTGGATAAAAAGGTGCTATAGAACACTTTTGTACTAATTATTTTAGTAATAAACCAAATGAGAACATATGCTTTTTTTCTTTTTTTCCTTTTCTTTTCAGCAGGATATTTTTACCTTTCTGTCCTGTCAATGTGTCTTTATTCCTTACCCTCTTTGGAATCTTTTTTCTTCCTCTCCTGTGTACTCTATTAAATTGGGAATTGAAGCTGTGGGAATAATAGAGCCCTTGTAAGCTCTGTCTGCACTCACTATTCCTTATTTATCCAGTGACCAGGTACAGTGGAAGCAGGCACAAAGCTAAATGCTGTTGGACTAACTTTGATGCAGACAGTTCATTGTCTGAGAAAAAAAAGCGTTTAAGCTTCAATGTTCTCAGTTCCATGGTTTTCAACACTACCTCTTTCCCCTCCTCCTTTCTCTTTTATTAACTGCTTTACTCCAATGTCCTTTAGACTGCAGTAACTGGCACTGTCTGCAAAATCCAGTACAATGATACTATTCATCCTGGCTGTGCCGTTTATAGATTCCATAGCATGCTCCATCCCTATGGTAAGGATCATTCCGCCTTGTCACTTTCCTTCTTTTGAGGCAGTGATTGCTGAAGCAAAGGCCAATATTTGGAATCCGATTAGTACATCCAAGATATAAAAAGCTGAAATCAGGAGAGCAGGGTTGGAAACTCGTGTGTGAGCACACACAGAGGGTATAATGAGGCACTCAGTGTCTCACAACACTGACATGGTCACGCTTCAGCGGGGAGAGTGCCAAATGCACTGTTCATCAGTGCTTCCTGCCTGACCAGCCACTGAGCAGCATCAGTGTCCTCTGCAGGGGTGCTGCTCTCCTGCCTTCTGGCTAGTAAAGTACCCCAAAGTTGACAGGAAGAGTAATGAGAGGACTCTAAGGAAAATATTGATACTGACAAAGTGAACTCTAAAATTAACATGTTAATATTAGCTGATGTCTTAACCAAATCTAGTTTCTAGTGTTCCCATGTCATGCTTCTTGCAAGTTCCAATGTTTTATGAAGTTCCTAGAGGCATGAAAAGCAACTCCTGGGTATGGTATTGAATAACTATTTTCAGATTTCTTTCTAATTTTTGCTATACTGTGTAAAAACTATATTTTTGAGATTTATTAAAAGTCTGGGTTTGGTTTTGGGTTTTTTTTGTTTGGTTGGTTGGTTTTTGTTTGGTTTTCTTTTTAAGAAAGGGAGGATGGCAGGGGAGATATATATGTTTAATTCTATTCCTGTTTTATTGTATCAGGACTTAAGTATATTCTGTGGTAACTCATAGGAAATCCAAACAGCAGCACGCACTCAACCACCCTGCAAACTTAATCTACAAAACAAATCCATATTAAATGACACTATTAATCTTGTCAGACATCAAGCTTCTGAGAGTCCCTCCTTCATAAACTTGTTAGTAATATGTATTTTTGACCTCTGCTTGCTATCACTTTATCTATATTTTTGCTCATGCAGTCAAAGTTAGTCATTGCATAAACACCTATGTTGCTATCATAGAAAGACTCAGTTTATTTTTGATTAGTGAAGTCATTTTGGAATGTACTCAGGGCTTTATTATAGACTGCTATCCCTAATGTTACCCCCACAGAACTACATCTGAAATATGAACAGTTTGTGCTACAAAACATTACTGTTTCTTCATTTTCAAGGACATTAACTGATTCTTAGATCATTGTTTTTGAAAATAGAAGTTATATTTTTGCAAGTAACCGATTTGTGAGTTAACAAACCAAGGTTTAAAAGCCTTTTGGGAGCCTCCAAGTTGTATACTTATTTTAAAATTATCTTCATGGAGATTTACTTGCTTCCTTTTTTTTTCTTTTTTTTTTTTACTTAATAATAAATAGAAGAGTCTTTACAGATTAACCTATCAAATAAATTAACAGAAATCAAACCCAAACACACCTCAAATCCTCTCAAGAAGGCCAGTCTAAAATATTTTATGAACAAGTTAATATTTCATGTGCTAAAAGTCTGTCAGACCAATGATATGAAACATGTCTGATAATGTCTGCCTGATAAATGTGGTGAAAGCTACAGTGTTCTGCATGATTTCCAGTTAAAAATTCCTTTGTTCTTAGTCCCTAACCCAGTTTGAATTCTTCTACATTGCAAACACAGAAAACAAAAGAAGTATCTGATATTTCTGAGGAGGCTTGCAAGGTGTGCTGGTTTTCACTGGGGAAGAGTTAATTTTCTTCACAGTACAAGTGAATGGCTATGTTTTGGATTTGTGATGCAAACAGGATTGGTAGCACAACAATGTTTTCCATATTGTTGAACAGTGCTTACACAGAATCCAGCCTTTTTCTGTCTCTCACCCCATCCCACCAGTGAGGAAACTGAGGGTGCACAAGCAGTTGAGAGGGGACACAGTCAGAACAGTTGACCCCAATTGACCCAAAAGATATTCCATGCAATATGGTGTCATGCTCAGGACACAGAGCTGGGGGAAGAAGAAGGAAGGGTGTGACATTTGGAGGGATGGAGTTTCTCTTCCCAAGTAACTATCATGTTTGATGGAGTCTGGCTTTCCTGGAGATGGTTGAACACCTGCCTGCCCATGTGAAGTGGTGATTGAATTCTTTGTTTTGCATTGCTTGTATGCATGGCTTTTGCTTTACTTATTGAACTGTCTTTATCTCAACCCACAAGTTCTCTCACTTTTATTCCTCCAGTTCTCTCCCCTGTGCCACTCGGGGGGAATGAGGGCGGGGCTGGGTGGGGCTTGGTTGTCAGCTGGTGTTAAACCACAACAGCAGGGTAGTTCCAAGCACAGGAGTTAAGAGAGATTCAGTTTAAGTCACCAATGGATAGATGAGCACAACATGAAATGAGAGGATTCAGAATAAAAAGTAAAACTCCTTAAAAAAGAATGTCAAATGTTTTGACTTGATGGTTCTATGTGAATAAAAAAACCATCTGAGTATCAGACAAGACCCTGCATCTATAGAATGAAGAGACAAAGAATGACCAGGCTAGAATGAAGAGACAAAGAATGACCAAACTACCAATGCAAGAGAAAACAGCTAAGCAATATTATCTAGACTAAGACTGGAATGGCCTGAAATGACCTGAATCTCTGTTAAAATAATTACTTTTTTTTTTTAAAGTATTTATTTGCTAAAAGGCATTTCAGCCTCACCCTAAGGAAAAAAACCCACACTATTATGGAATCACTTCGTCAGCTAGCTGAGTGTACTGTAATGGTTGGACTTGAAATTTGTGCACATAGAACACATTTATGAAATAGAAGGCAGTCTTTTTTTTTAAAAAATTTTCTCCTTAAATAAAAGATAAAACCTAGCAAGGAAAAGTATTAAGTAGCTTGCCCATGAAAGATTCAGGAGTTTCATAATTCAAAAGTTGTTTGCATTTTGGTTTAATAAATATATACCACCTCTTACTTTAAATCTTGCCCCTTTTACTCAAAAGTGATATTGTTGGATATTATCTCCTTAAGAAATGTAAACTATGCAGTGAAGCTTTACTGGTTCAATTTAACAAAGAATTTGAAATAGGAAAGTACATTAAGAATCACATTTACTTTTACTGTAACTAGAACGTATCTTATGAACTACTTACATCTCATTTAAATGACTGGCAAATGTATAAGAAGTTTTGGCATCTCTGAAATTATGAACAGGTTGTACGTCTGAAAAGCAGAAGAAAATAGCCTGATTAATCCAGCGCTAAATTTGTCACTGTTGAGATGGAGTTAAACAGTGTTTGCATCATAAGCTTTTTTATCATGACAGTTTTATTTCCAGCACTTAACTCATTATGTCAACCCGTGTCTTCTAATTCTATTTCAGGACTTGAAGAGGTAATAGAACTCTCAATGCTCTGCAAAGAAACAATTTTCACCCAAAGTTTGGCTTAAGTCATGTTGTTTGGCCCTACAAGTACCATACTGTAATCCAGTTTTATCACAAAGAGAACTCCTTCTGAAATTACTCCTTTTGAAATGTAAATTGCCAGATTTAGGCTCTAATGTGCTCCTTGTTGTTCTTGGGGGGGAGGGGGGAGGGGAAGTGCTGAATGATTCAGGTTATAAGTTTTCCAAAACCTATACTAGTCTTTTAAATAGCTGTTGCTTGACTGATATGGCCAGCATGTAATACGCACCTTCACTGTTTTCATGCAAAAGCACCTTTACAATAAAGGATGCTGAATAAAAACACTCCGAAAGGCCAAGAGTTCCTGCTATTTAAAAGGAAAACATCAGTGTGTCTATTATTTGTGCTCAGCAAGCTTTCTATTCCCTTTTACATTTTCTTTAGGTACAAATGCTATTTTGCAACAGCACTGTTCAGTAGACCCAGGGGAGGAAAATGTCAGTTTTCCAGATGGCAAACTGCCAGTCTGGTGATGCTGTGCTGAAATCCACTGAGGGAATTCACTTTGTTGCAGAAGCAAAAGAACACCACTACCTAACACACCTCGTGTACATGCTCGCTTCAGAATAGCTGATGAAGTAGCCAGAAAAGTTTCAGCAGCCCTCCTCAGATGCTTGTTTAGATAGTGTCAGGTTTTACAGATCCCCAGCAACTCTTTAAAGTTTTTACTAACTTACAAAAAGAATCATCCATCTTTTGAGAAGCAGGAATTAAAGTCTAAAACCTACCTGGCTTATTTTCAGCTTCAACTGAGGCAGTTTTTGTTTTATAAAATGCTATTTAAAGTTGTTAGGTCAGGTATCTGTCTAATAATATTATGCACTTTATGCCTCTAGAGAAAAAAGCTGCTGTGCAAACATAAAACCTTGAGTGGAAAATTACTTAACTATTATTACTACTTTATTCTAGTATGGTATCTTAATTAAGATTGCAAGTTTTTAGTGCTTGCCATTGGGGAGAGCCTAGTCTGAAAAAAACCCACACCACTTTATTAGGTATTCTAATGAAAGTTTAAATTCCTGAGATACATCTGATCTGAGATATTATTTCAGGTGTAGAATACAAAATGTCTTGCAATTTAATGGACTATCACATTGGATGACTTTCTAATTTAAGAAAACAATTGTTTTAGAAACATATAAGTATTTTACTTAAAAGAACAATTCAGTTTGATTTTAACAAATTAGATAAATTTAAATCAACACTCTCTGTGGAAAGCCCAGTTGCATATGTGCTGATGTCCTTTGCCACAGAAGGAGAACTTAGGGCCTTTTTCTGTCTGAGTGGAGTCTGTCAGAGGCTACACTTTCACAGGTAAAAAATTAACAGAGGTGATATAGGTGCTTCTTGCACTAGTTCCGTGCCCTTCTAATTCTAAGTGGATGGGCAAGTCATATAAAACACCCTAAAATGCCTTTACATCTATCTTGCACTGTAAGAGTGTCTTGTCCAAGAAGAAAAGGATTAATAGAGGGCAGCCAAGTCTTCACTTGATTTTTCCTTTACTTGCCTATGAACAATAGATATTAAACATGAAGCTGATTTCAGCACTGTTACCTTGAAGGTTATTTTGAATATATTTAGAGAAGTACAATGTATTGTGACTTTCAGAAAAAAAATTCTGGAGAAACTACAGAAACAACACTTGGAGAAACAGCATGACCCATTGATGGATGCAAATGGAAGGCACTATACAAATGACCTCCTGAGTAACTCTCTCCCCAGCCCGTTCCTATCAGATCTCTTTTAAGGTGTACAAAGAGCTTGATATAAGTTATTTTCATACCAGTGAAACATGTTCTGTCTCATGGTCTATAAGTGAATCACTTACCTTTTTTTTTTTATTTTAATCCATGTAATGTCAGAAGGATGTGAAGTTAAGCAATGTTCCTTGTAAGAAGTTTTTACTGAAAAGGAAGTAAAATGTAAAAATTTGGTTACAGTAAGTAAAGTTTGAAGAAAAAAAAAAAGCATCCATACATTCAAACTCATAAACTGCTCCAAAACTAAGTTATCGATAAAGACATTTTTACTTCAGTCTGTTTAATTAATAATTTTGCTGCAAATAAAAACTCAAGGCAAAACAACAATTTATTACCTACGAAATGAGTGTTTGAGTGGACATAATTCAGCTGCCAGCAAAAAAATCATATGACCATATTCAGCTATTGTGTTAATGTCTATTTACACGTGACTGCAATTGACAGTTTGTATTCAGGGAAGATCATTTACACATACATTTGTGCATGTTCATTCATGCATAAGGTTCATTGCAGCTGTTACAATCTCCCTTTGTCATATAGGGCCTATTCAGAACAGTTTCAATACTCTATGACCCAGCAATGATCATTTGGAACTTCTTTAGGTTGGTATCCAACAAACATGTTCAAAAATAGCACAGTTTAAAATCAACTTTAGTAACATTTCTGGTCTAATCAAGACAAAAAAAGTTTTTGAAGCATCCGTATCAGTGTGGCAGAATAGAGTTTTGAAAATGGTAACATTTTGACTAAGGATACTTAAAAAACTCAACTTTCTTTTCTCATCTCTGTTGAGCACATCCTATATAGGCACAATTTCACTTCTGTTGGTTTGTTCTATAGGTGACCAACTGCAGTGTGAAATGTTAAAATGTACTATTCATTGAGTTTTGCCACTAAGTTATTAATTATTTATTTGTAACAGATACATGAGCAGCTGAATAGCCAACTCCTCACTTGAATTCTAGAAGAAAAGCTTTTGTTATTCAATCAAGGAGGGAATACAATACACGCTTAATTGTCATCTAAATTGTTGGTTGTTATTTTACTGCAGGAAAACTCTGCTGTTTAAAGCTGTTTCTTGAGATGTAAAGGTGCTCTTTTATTCCATAAACTACAGGAACATTTATGGGTGATACTTTTGGGTCCCTTCCAACTCAGCATATTCTGTAATTCTGTGATCTACATTTTGTAGGTTGTTAGAGCATGCTAACCACAGTATTATCAGAAAGCTTTCAGTATTGCTATCTACCCATTTGTTCCCTTCATCCACTGCAGAACTGTGGGCAGTTGAGTGTTTTAGTTTGGATTTTACAAATATACACATCCATGCAAATGGTGCTTGACTATTAATTTGAAAATTATTTTGCAACTTCCTTATTATGTAATTTTAATGTCAGTTGAAGGAAAAATGTCACAGATATGACCTTCCCCTTAGACAGAAATAAGATGACACAGTAAGAGTTGGTAGCCTGGGAAAGGTGACTCAGATTACTTAAAAGAGCAGTAAGAGATGACCTGCTAATGAAACATTACCATTACAGTCCTGCACTGGTACTTGAACCTCTATGCAGCTATTTTCAACTTATTTTACTGGAACTCAAATATATATGGAAATATTCTTCATGATTTGTAAAATTTTTTCTTTTCTTCAAGAATTTTCAGATAACTGCAGGTAGAATTAAATCATCATATAAAAGAATTTAGTGCTTACTATGCTTTTCTTGGTTGTTTTAGATAAAAGGGACAAAAGGTCAACAAACTCTAAAATACCAGGGGTTCAGAACTGCTGCTAGTTTATAGTTTTCTTTTCTGTATAGTTTTACATATTTTTTCCCTTTAATTTTTTGTTTAATTATTACTACGTCATTCTTATTAGATCCTTTTTTCTGGTCTAACCTGTTTCTTGCTAGAGTGGGAAAGGGCCCAGTTCACAGGTGAATGCTGCCCCAGCTGCTCAAAGTATCCTATTCTCTGCAGTAATCACTTAATGGATATTAAAATCCAGGACAGAGTTTGATGGTTCCCAAGAGTATTATGTTCCTCAGCACTTGTAAAATGCCAGAAAACTGAACTTTTGCATATGAATATAGGTTAAAATGTCAAACACAACTTTCCAAATTATTGTCAGAAATATGAGGATGCACTGCACTCTAGGATCATAACCCTAAACTGAACATGCTGGCAAAGTTAGTTTTAAGTATTTTTCAGTATTTTACAATGGTCTGCTGAATCCAGCACAACTAATGCTTCCTGTTAAATTTGGCTGCAAATTCCCCTGATAACATAGTTTTCCTGGGACCTCTAATAGATATTGTCTGCCAAATGCTGTTATTCAATATTTGAAGCCTTGACCTAAATCTTCAGATACTGTTTGAATGAGGAGTAGTGTGGAGTTACACAATGCTCTGGGGCTTTGCCTGGCCTCTTCAACCCCTGTCAAAGGAAGGGCCAGGGAGGGAAACTCCTTTATACTGATTTGCCTGCTTCCATATTTCTAGTGAGCTTGACACCCTTTCACGCAACCAAAAGGGATGATTTAAATTACCAGTCCCATTTTCCCGCGAGATGTCATCCCAATAAGGTAAACAGGAATTAAGTTCCTGTTTAAAAGGAACAAAGTTTAAAAGGAATTAAGTTCCTGTTTAAACAAAGACTAGATTTTGTCCCCTCAATCTGTCAAACATCAGTTACTTAAAAGACCCAGCACTGAGAGAGATGAAGGCTTTTAAGACTGGTGATGGATCTTTCCTTTTTTTTTTTTTTTTTGGGGTTTTAGCTTTGATTCTGTCTCACACTGCAGGGTGAGAAAATTCTTGGGAGGTGGCAGCTGTCTTTCTGCCAATTCTCATTCCCTTGCTTCCAAAGGTGGAAAATGGGAAAGCTTCCCTCAGCTTCCCTGTAGTGAAGAATACCTATTACGCATGCAGCATGGGGATACAAGGCTCCACAATTCCTCTGCTGAATATTAATTATGCCCACAGACATACATGTGCGTACATGCACATGCCCAAACATCCATCCTCCCCAGCTATGTAAGAACACTTTTGCAAGAGTATAATGTATTAAAAAATTACAGCTTTTGCTTTCATTCTAATTTTTTAAAATTAATTGTCCTCCTCTTTAGGTGGCTTAAACTCTGACTTCCGTGGGATCTGATGACATGTTTGTTGGTTTTTTTTTTTTTATGTCCAGTCTATTCTTCTATGACTGTTTGGGAATTTTTAGCTTTTATTTCTTACATTTTTGTGTTATCCATTTTCTCAATATGGTAATAACTACTTCTTTTCTAGCCATCTTTTAGTGCAGAAATGCAGGACAAGGAGTCTTCCTTGTCTTGGGGTATTTATCATGGAGTATGGCTGTGGATGTTGTGCATATATAACAACGCAACCCTCTCTTTCTTCCAGCTGCCCCTCCTCCCCACCCCCATCTCATGCACTGATTTTTTTTCACAACACCTATCTTTGACAACACTTAAAAAGTGATTATATCTGCTGTCAATTTGGGTAAATTATTAACATCAAAGCTAGCAGCAGGCTGCTTGACATTAGATTTCAAGATTTTCACTAGCAAAGTCGACAAGCCAGGGGCCAAGGTAGTGAAGAGTGGGTGGAAGGAAATTGGTTGTGGGGAATTATGACTATAAAATGAAAATTAATTAATCAGAAAATTAATTAAAATTTCAGCTTTTATTAGATTTGCTTTTTTGTTTTCTTTCATGTTTTCAATATGTAGATTATCACTACAGAAAGGAGCATGGAGAGGGGGAAGACCAAAGTCTAGCCTGTGCAGAGGTACAGAGGGGTTAGGAAAATTAATACGTTTTTCAACCCCTTTTTTAACTTGTGCCTTATCTGTTATGGTGAGCTAATACAGTCACCTCTTGCTTAACAACAACTTGCTGTTATTATGGGTTATTCAACAAGGAGTTTCATGACTGGTTTCATGAAGCAAGAATTTATTGAATTCTAAGAGGTGAACGATGAAGATAAATTGGGATGTGTCTAAATGAAATTAAAAATTATTACTTGCACAAAATTTAGAGTGTGGCTGGCTGTACCACCAAATTTGCAGTTAACACTGTTAGGAATTAAAGGTATGTGACTGATAAAGATGGATGTCTCACTTTCTTAGTTCCAACCTGTGCCGTTTAAAATAAATATTATAATAATTGATCTCTGTGAATGATGTGCATGTGCTAAACGATGCTTGATGTATGACACCAACTTCCTGCTCCTGGCACTGATGGATGAGCTTAGTCTTCCTATAATGAAAAGATGGTCAAACTTTCAATTACACATATCGCACCTCCACAGACAAAGC
Organism: Sclerurus mexicanus; assembly: GCA_013396755.1. NCBI lineage: Eukaryota > Metazoa > Chordata > Aves > Passeriformes > Furnariidae > Sclerurus > Sclerurus mexicanus. The sequence goes on from VWZF01003022.1 coordinate 22,795, forward strand.
ATGATGAAAATAAATTCAATACCATTCAGCTACTGCCAACCTAGCATTAGCATAGACCCCAAAAAAAGATTTAATCAAAACTCTGTGAGAGTGAAAAGCATACCGTTTTATCTTCACTCCTGAATATATTACTCTGTGGCATTAAACGTGAAATGTGCACCTCTTTTTATTTTAGAGCATTTGTTGTTACATTATCTCTGGCATACATTGCACCATAAGTGGGATTCATGCAGAGTCATAAAGCACCCTGGGGAAACCCACAGGAAAAAAATTCTGCTGTAGAAAAGAAAAATTCCTTGTTTCCTCATTCACAACTTCAGGAACAGCAACATAAAATCAACAATACACTGTATTTTTTGGTATAGGGAAACACTACCAGTTAGGGATTCAACTATTTTTCTCATCACAGGTTGCTAATTATTTATACATTTTCAGGGCAAACTTAGAAGATGATGCCATGTTTGTAGCTGCAGAATTTTTCCACCAGAAAAAGTGGAATTTATGAAGAATCTTTCTATAGGTCTCTCCTTTTCCTTCCCTTCTGCAAGCAATGCAAAACAGGAAATTCAAGGAGCACAACGGAGAAATGGAATAGAGTAAGGGGTTTTCCCAAATGACTTCAGAAATCAGCTTCTGCAAGACATTTCATGGCTATTTCAGGTATTTTCCTTTTCTGATGCAGTTGATACTTGGTTATCTTTCTAAATGTCTAATTCTTTTGGGGATTTTTACAGGAGTTTTTTTGGTGAATTTGTGATGTAGATAATTTATTGTGTCAATCTCATACAGGTATGAAGACTGATTTTCAAGGTGGCAAAATGTGCTGTAACTAGGTACTAAATTGTCATTTCAGACTGTTGAAATGAGGTCGACTGAGTCTTGAGAGGTATTTTATTAAAAAGTATAGGCAAACAAATATAATACAAGTATTCTACACTCCATTACCTGCATTGCAGAAGGACAAATTTCATTTGCCCACACGTGTCTGTTTAGGACCATCTGGTTAGGAGAGCAAAGGACTTTTCCTGGAACGGCAGGGAAAATTCTGCTATGGTAGTCAACACCTCAACTGAACTTGCACTTCAGAAATGGACAAATTCAGTCTGTGTCTTAAACCGAGTTCAATCTTGCCTGCCCTCAACTTACAGAAAAGTTCATCCCAGTTCTATAAGAACTTGTTCAAGTTTCAGATTTCAAAATGAAAGCCTGTCTTCATGTCTACGTCAGATTTAAAAAATAAAATAAATTATCCACATCACACATTAACTTGAACAAATTCAGTTTAATTTGGAATGGCCCTTGCACTTAAATGTGCACGGAGAATCACAAAGGGATGAGGAAAATAGCATACCTTTTTATAACTAATTTCAAATGGAGGGACATTTCAACAGCCTCTTTAAATGTCATACGGTGGTATATCCAAATCCTCCTAATGGACAAGTGTTTCTGTACTTTTCTTTATCTGCAATGCATCTTTGAAGTCTTCTTTCTATGCCTTTGTTGACACAGGACTTCACTAAATAAATAATTTAGAGGAAGAGCTTTCAATTGATTTTAGAATAAAATTACATTAATTTCAGTTATTTTCTGTGCTATTCCTGACACAGCTGTGCACTATTACCAGATATCCTTTTCCAGATCCAGCTGTGTGTGCTACCTTTGGATATTAATATTTCCAGCTGCTTAGCACAGCTCACCAGTTGATGAAGGCAATTTGAGCTAAACCTTCTCAAATGATGTGTTTGAAGAAGTACTCTCTCCAGGCCTTTCACAGAGCTGGGCAGGAATTAGTATCTAGCAGAATGGTGGTAGGAAGAAAATGAGTGTCAATAATCATCTTAAATAACACCATTATTCAGAAATAAATCTCAGTTTGTGATGTAAAATTTTAGTCATTTGTGCTTCTTTGGCAGACATTTTCACTAAGATGCCTGCAAGAATTGCCCCTGATCAGTACATATTAATACTAAACTCAGTAATCAAGATGGATAGAAATAAAAATTGTGACTATGTTGTTTTCTAAGATTAGTTTCCTCTCTACGTTTACACCTGAAATACAAGATGAACATTTTCTGTTTGAAGGATTTAAAATGCTTCTCTGATCTGTATGATGTAGCAATATCTCTTCTCAGACTTTCCTTTCTCTACACTGAATTCCTAATGAGGCTCAGGGAAATTAATAAGACCCCTCTGGACTTTTACTGACGTTTTTGGTTACACATATCAAGCCGAGGCCTCTTTTTCAACCTAAGAATTTGTTGTATTTCATTTAACAACATGAATCAAAGACTAAGCTCATTTGTAATTGATGCAAAATACCTCCACGATTTTTTATTAGTATTAAATCATACAAGGCTAATTTCTATATTCAATTACACTCATAGTAGTAAAAAAATGAATACAGCTTAAAAATCACATCTGCTCCCTAGAATTGTATAGGAATGCTTCATACAGAGAGAAGGTATGGAGTTTATTTTCAGATGTTGCTTACCAGACCCTAGATCTGACTATCGTTTAGAATAGGTGCAGCATTTCAGTGAGACTGGTCTTCAAAATGACTAATAATTAAATTCTAGAAGATGGGAGGATGAGTTTGAATTGGAACTAAGTGGGTTTTTTCTCAACAGAGTACTGTTACTTTTGGTCTACTTTAATATATTTTACTTTTTCAATATGCTGCAAATATTTTATATTAAAGATTCTTTTGGTGACTGCATCTCTCAAAAGATAAAGTTTCCCATAAGTAAAAACATATTTATTTGAAATATCCACACTTTGGGAACATCGTGTGATGCCTTGAATGTTTTGATCAGCCACATAATGGCTACACAGTGTATATATTCATGTCATATTTAGCAAATCTGTGCTTAGTAGACCTGGTAAACAATCTCAATCTGTTTGTTATTTTCAAATTATTTTCAGGAAAAAAAATAGTTTGCTAAGAATATATTTGGCACATTTTCAATTAATGTTTTTAAAACTGACTAATTTTAATCTTGGTAGTTAGTATTGAAAAAATAACACTGCAACACGTTAGTACTCACAAAACAAGATCAGATTAGAACAGGTTAGAGTTAATGTCCATGGAAGTGAAATTCAGATCTGATCTTGCATTTAAAAACACATGCAAAATCCTGGAGAAATCAATTTTTAGAAAGGCTATGAAATATGTCTGATGGAATCAATACTTTCAGTTTTACGGTGTCTGACATTTCTATAAACAATTTTAACCTCTATAATGAAAAATAAATGCAGTGTATTCAAGAAATGAACCTACTAAAATATAGTTGAGACTTTCACAAAATATTTCTAAAATATCTTATGGAAATCTGCTCAACAGTGATACAACTGTCAAAATGAACTGAAGGAGGCATAGAATTACTTATGTTAAGCAAGATTTATCATTTCAAGAATATTTTAGCAAAGGCAAAATCTAATACAAATATACATCTGATCTTTTAATATACTAAATCATTCCTTCATAGTGCTACATTTCAGCTTAGTCCTATAAACACAGTGCAGCAGTAAAATATAGGTCTCTGTTTGGCACTCGCACTGAGAATGAAGAGGCTATATATTATAAAACATATTTGGGCTATGGACATTGTACAAGAAGATGAAAAAATTTGCTGGTTTGGCTTTGTATTTCAATAACTGCAGGCCCAGACAACAGCAAGATGCTTTACTCTTAAACCATATAGGATATTGAGGGGCATTAACCAAAGTGGCAATATAGAGGAAACGAAGAACATAGTCTTCCTGTGATAAAGAATGAATAAAACCCCAAAAAGAAGACAACAAGGAAGATCCCTAGCATAAGCTCTGCTTCCAAATCTAATAATAATGGGATTTAACAGACAAAAACACCCAGTCTCTCAAGCCATAAAGGCTTCCTACTTGTGGATTGACATGTAAGACAACACAGTTGTTTAGAGGAAAAAGAGAACAGAGGTGAATGAACTAGTGCCTCCCATGCAACAAACTTTCCTGTGATGTGTCTGTCTGTCTGTCCCTGCACGTGTTCAGAGGGCACAGGTAACCTGACTCTTCAGCATCAGTGTTAAACATTGTGCTGTGCAAGTTCCTGTCAGAATCTGAAATGTAACTTAGAGGAGTTTACAACTTATGTTTTCTAAAACAATATTCTATTACTAGATACTTTGAGATGAGGAAGAGCTGTTTTCACAAGTGTAAAGAACTGAAATATCAAAGTTATATATGAAAAATGCAGGCTTAAATGGCTTAACTGCTAAGTCTTTCCAAGGCATTCAAAATCAAGCCTAGAATAATGTCCTAAATACAGGACTCTGATTACAGAACCCATTTTATAATTAGCACTGAAAGTAGCTTCTGCCCAGAAAGGTGCAGGATGGAGCCTGTTATTGTGGGTCAATCATAGCACAGCATAGCACACCATGCCATGCCATACTGTATTATTTCTTCATTTCTAAGCTTTCCTCACCTCACTAATTTGTTTCACAATCATTCTGCCATGGTAAGCAAATTATGCAGTTTATATTTTTTTTTCACTGCAAGTCAGAGGTGGGAGGATATTTTTATCTCTAGCAAGATGGTAGTGAAAAATATCATAAGATTAGAAAATGGGTATTTTAAACATATTTTTATATATTTATATAAAGAATGGATTGGAATATATATATAAAGATGGATTGAAATAATTTTTCTAACTTTTGAAAGATTTTATCTGAAACTTTAACTTTTGTTTCCTAATACTCTCATTAGAATTAACCTACTTAATTATGTTAATAGGAGAAGTGCCTTAATCTGATATGGCATGCATAGACTCAAAAGTTTTTAACAAAGCCCAGTTAAAACCCTGAAAATGTCTGAGAACCTAACAGCAACTCAGAAAAACTCAACAACAACGATAACAAAAACTTTAAGTTCTTCTTATATAAAATGTCTTCCATCTCAAAAGTATCAGAATAATAAAAGCAATGTTACTCTTGCTAGACATTTTCTACAGTAAAGAGAATAAATATTAATGATTTAGATTTTTTAAACTTTTAGACTTATATTAAATAATAAATAACACTTTGGTTTAAAATTAACAACAATAAATTATAAATGCAGAAATAAATTTTCTGTATTCCAGGCAAATAAAACAAAAAGGTTCTTTTTCCTTTCTTTCTTTCTCCATCAATCCCCCTTCCGGCCTCCTTCCCCAACCCAAATAACACAAGATCGTAACAGAAGATGGACAAGTCAAGTCTTCCTCTTATTTAAGGACAGAGAGATCTTTACATTTATAGAAAGGGACAGAGGGTCTGAGAGTAATTCTCCTTTGTCATATTCAGAGAAGATCTGAAAGAGGTGTAATCCACTGAGGGAAAGGTCATAAGATAAAACAGTGTGCAGTGAGCAAACATACATTATGGGTGGTTGGTCTCATGGGACACATACTACACACCTATCAGTTGCTTATTTTGCAGCAGAGCACCCCACTGGGATTTGCCAAATCAGTGAGCTGAACTGCTGACACCTGCAAGCCACAGCATGCAGAAACTCAGTCTATTGTGATTTACAGGGTCACCATAAATCTCACTGTCACAGAACGGCAAAATTATCCATGATTTGAAAAGCATTAGGTATACAGGGGAAATTTCTTAAATGTAATCCTCTATGGGAACAATATGTCCCAAGACATATCTCGTTCAGACACAAATGCAAGCCTTGATCATCACCTTTTTTGGACTCCCAATGCCATTGGCATAGATATCTTTTTTAATCTTGTAGTTCTTTTGTTCTTTAAAGATAGCTAAATAACCATGATCTCTGACACGCGCTATAGCTTTTGAGCAGCATGGACTCTCACATAATTTCTCTACTATAATTTCTCAAGCAGCAAACCACAAACCCAGGAGACCCATACAGTCCCATGATCAATTTCCTAAAATATTCCATCATACTATCAGTGTATACACTTCCAAACCTCTCTTTTTCACATGAGGACTCCTATGTACCAAAAGAGCCTGGACTGTCTTGATTGACAACATGACACTATAGAATAGGAAGAATAGAGATCCATCACTTAGAAGGTTTTATAGCTTTGGATATGCTGACACTGAATTACAATGCAGAGTAATCCTTTCAAAATGACAGAACATCTCACTGCCAGGAAAGAGTGGCTCAATGAATATGAGAAGTCTAAGGTGGCAACAGCTTCCTTAGTGACTGCATGTTACCAGGTGGAAAATCTGACTTTAGAAAAGAGGGGGAACAATGTGTTTACAGAAACATTATTCCACCTAAAAATCGTTTGGACATAAGATTATAGTCAGTATCTCTTTGAGGCAAAATGAGGTTAAGACTTTTAGAGCCTTAAATAAGAGATGGAAGTCATGATTCTACAGAGAAAAAGAAAAGCTTCTCACTCAGTCTCCCTGGTATTACACATGGCATATCAAACATACTCATAAGGGGATGAAGTTGTGAGACAAAGTTTGTGCAAAAGTATTTAGACCATTAAAGAGTTTACTATGACTAAAACAAAGACAATGGAGAAGATGTTGGTGGAACAACTATGTAAAAGGTGTTCAACACTTCCTGTAGTTTGTAGCCATCTCTCTAATGTGGAGTGATAAGTCCAGGTATTACTCAGATTGCATCCTGTGGTGAGATACAGGGGATACAATCACAATTGCAGCATACAATCTTTATAAGGGACAACAAATAGAAAGTAGAGTGGTTGTTTAAGCCCCATCATGGGTGTGCAACTTGTTTTCCAGATCCTTTCCTACTTCAATACTGTTAGTTTGAACTCTGCTCCACCTTTGTTTGATGTGCTGAATGTTTAATAAAAGCAGTTATTAAATACCCTTTAAAATACCCTATACTAGAGTGTAAAATAGGTCTCAGTAGAAGGAAATACAGAATTTTGTCAACACATCTCCTCTTTTCCACTTGTGTCCTTTAATTCTATGTGACCGTGGGCTGATTGATTTCTTCATCACTACTGGTCATAATTATGGAGCTGCTTGTATAAATATCTAGCTATGTCTGTATGCTTTGCAGTTTGCTTTAGAAAAGCTTGATGAAATGTGGCCTGATCTCTCACAAATGTTTGGGTTTTTTAGCAGCCAATGATAAGCATGATATAATTATCTATATTTCAGATATTGAGGATACCATTGCGTTACCATCAGAAGATGAGGCTTAGACAATAAATAGACATTAGAGAAATTGTACATTTTTACAGTAGCTCAGAGGAGAATAAAAATCCCTTGACACGGTTATTCATAAGTTTCGTTCAGAAAGAAGAAATCAGTGAAGTTTCTAAAGTCTTGATCCCTTCTTTGCTAATCCCAGATCATAATCATATTGGGAAAAAATTACTCTTTTCTAATCTAATTCTGGGAAAGCCGGATGTCAACCCCAGGGAAAATTCCATGCAAGACAAAACAATACAAATAGTTCCTGGAGCATATTAACTAGTGAACATGATATGCTATAGATTTATGTTTTTTTGAGGTGCCTAAGAAGACATGAGAATTGTTTGAAGTTTTGTCGTGATTCTGGCACTTTTAAGTATGCTCTTGGTCTATAGGACAATAGTAGAGCTTCTCTTTTCTTCCTGCTTATTTTCATAAATTTTCTAGTACCATTAATTATCTTTACAACACATTCTGCCTGTTTTTTACAATTTCTTACAATTGGAGAACAGGCATGTGACACATGAATACCAGTAATAATCATTCATACTGTTTATCCATAGGAAATTAAGCTAAAAAGCAAAAGCATTAAAAATAATGGGGAATATTTGGCAAAGACACTGCATGGAGACTGAATGGAATTACATGCCTCTGCGTAGGAGGAAATTTGTACTACCCACATATATTTGTCTTTCCATAGCTACGTGACCAGTTTAGTCTGTACATCTGGATATGTCTTTCAGATGTTCAACCTCATTAAAAGCTTCTCTTTAAAAGAAGACTTGCTCTTCCTGTTGCATTATCTTTGCAGTAATACAATTAGAATTAGAATTAGAATTAGAATTAGAATTAGAATTAGAATTAGAATTAGAATTAGAATTAGAATTAGANAGAATTAGAATTAGAATTAGAATTAGAATTAGAGGAGAAGCCAGAGATTATTCCCAGCTACCTTTTGTAGAATTTATTCCTACAATGTATTCTGTTTCCTAATTTTATTTGCAAAAAATGTGAGTGATAAGACCTCCATAATTTTGTTGGAGAGAGCATCACATGATCTAAATGATTACATTCTACAACATACTAACAGGCACATTTTTTTCTCCCCTGTTCTGATACAAATAAGCCCTTTGAGAATTTAATGACACTAAAATTACCCAAATGTTTTTAGGAGTAATTCTGAGATGATGAGATCTTTTATGCAGTTTACAAGGAAACAGAAATTAAGATCCCAGATTTCTATCCCTGTATTAGAATTGGCTACCCTCTACTATATTTCCAGAAGATGTAAAAAATACAGATTTTATATTTAGTTGCATTTTTTTCCCTGTGCTAAATGTTTTCTCAGAAAAAGATAAATTCTCAGAGAAAGGAATGTTTGTTCTTGAATGTAATGCACTTGGAACAAAACACAATGACTGTTTTAACTATCTGGTTGCTGCTGAATGGGAAGTCACAAATACTCCCACAATGCTGACTTCTCAACTTATGACCCAAGGATTTCCAGGAAGGTAAGAAATCATTAAAACACTTCTTCCAAAACAAAACCCCTAGAAGCCCTGGGAATCTTCTTTCACTGAATCCACTGGGATTTAAGACATTGATGGGAGTCACAGTCTGCAGTCTCTTAGAGCTGTATCACATATCTATTCACTGATGAAGAACAAAACACTGGAAAACTTTGTGACCTTTGACTAATGATTGAAATCTCATTTCAACATTTTCCAAATGAAGGCTTCATTTAATTAATTATAGATTTAGGTTTAAACTTCATTAAAAACCCCCAACCAAACAAAGAAAAATAAAACAAAAAATCAACCACAAAAAAAAAAAGCCAAGGGGGAAAAATAATTTAATTACTATTTTTTTAAAAGCCACTTAAAAAAAAATTGGGAAATAAAACTTGTTTCTGATTGGTTCTTTTAGATTCGATGTGTCAGAACAAGTACAGAAAAAGTAGAAATTGATAAAAAACTTGACTCTAATTTTGAGATTGAAATATTGGACAAAATTGAAATAAATTTTCTTCAAATACCTGCATAGGTATTTGATCCCATTCTGATCCCTGAGCAAAAATACTCATGTATGCATAATACTTGCATTGCTTTCAAAAGAAGGAAATATTTGAAAATCATTGGAAAGCCTCTCCATGCAATATTTCCTGTTCATTTTTGTAAGTCAAGAAGTTTACAGAACAGCTTCTCAGAAAAGGATTTTAAAATATTTAGCCTTTTGAAACTCATTCTTCACAATTACAGATTTCATTTACAAGGATATCATAATCTGCAGAATCCAGCATCCACTTCTTTAATAGAATCTTTTCCCCTTAATTCAGGGACGTATTTTGTTTTTGAGTTTGTTCAACTAAGCCCCATTGTTAACTGTGTTACCCAGTCCTCTCTGTATGTGATCACATCTCCTATTCCTTACCTGCAGCCAGCCATTGGTGCCTGAAGATACTCAAAAGATACCAGTTTTCTCAGCAAAGTTACAGTCAGCCTTTTTTTTTTTTTTAACCTGTGTGATAGAAAGATTTTAGCTCCAGAAATCTTATGGTAGAGATATAAAAGCCATTAACAAAAAAACATGCAAGCTTGACAGAAATCCTTTTACACGTCCTTGGCAAATATTTGCAGAAAATGGTATCACTTTATTTGTACACTACTCTCAACTGTGTTATGAGAGAAGTTTTATCTGTCAATTGAACTTAAACAAGCTTATTACAAACCTTGTAATGCAAGGCCTAGTAAAACAAACAGATTTCTCTAGATCACATTAAACAGATAAATATAATCTTTAGCTATGAATCCATGTTGATCCTGTCAATATTGTTCAAAATACAACTTCATTTGGGGTGGTGTCTTTCCAGGTTCTCAAGTCCTCTGCAACACACACCCCTATGTATTCTATATGAATGCCAAAAATTACTGCTTTTGGGAAGGTGGGAATGACACTACCACACTTAGGTGAGAGTTTTAGGGGAATTCGCAGCTGACAGTTCACTCCAAACAGCTACTAACGTAACCCACGTTTATTCTTGGCAGCTTTTGCTTACACATTAATACATTTGTTGCATTGGCGTATTGATTTTTGCTGTTCTTTTGAATCTCAAACCATTTGGTTCTGGAGGTTCCCTGAACTACTGTACTACCTTTGAAAATAATAGAATATTTTTGTCTCACCCACAGACCATTACTAGGGTAGACCATAAATTTTGAAAAGTTTTTCTTAACACCACTACGGAGTTGATCTAACCAGATTATGACATGAGATTTATTTCAGGAATAGCTGAAAGATATGAACTAGACAAACTGTCACTGACAGTTTTTCCTTCTTCTTTAATTCCCAGAGGAATTAATATATTATTTTCATTATAACATGAGCTACCGAAGTTAAGGAGAGTTTATACACTTACAGGGAAAGTCTGATATTTTTAATCTAGCTAAATTACTCTATATTTGAATAAAGATCAAGGGTTTGGCTCTGAGGCAGGCTTATTTCTGACTTGGGAATATCCTGAACTTCCAGGATGTAATATTCTGTAGGTATAGAGCGAAATCAGAAATGATTCAGCAACTAGGCAGCAAAGTCAAGAACAACAGTAACTCCAAATGTTTTCAGAAAATAAAACCTCTCCTATACTATCCCCCCACTCACAACCCATCAATACATCAAAGAATGTATTCCTGATTCAATTTAAAGACTACTATCAAAAAGTGCCTGGAAGTAATTTGCAACCACATCTCATATTCTCAGCTATCCTTTCTGTGGTGCCCAACTAATCCCAACTCTTACCAAGCAATAAATAAAATTATTATTGTGTTCAAATCTGTTCAGTGATGACATAAATCTAAAAAGAATGTGAAGCTTAAATTTCCTGTTTACAGTAACTACTCACTATATTCAGAAACAGCTATGCTGATGGCCAAAGATCTTTTAATGTGTTCCCAAAGCTTGTTGGAAAGAGTTATTTAAAAGACTCCCAAATGTATCAAATTGTGCTGAGCTGAACTTCCTCTTAAAGACAAAAAGAAAAACTCAGAGAATTCCCCAATGTATTGTGAGACTCAGGAATCCTGAAGTGTAAGTTTCTTCTGGAGGATCCTCATGGCCAAATGCCAAATTCAGACTGGATTTAGAGAACCTTTTTTTCTTTTTGTGATAGTGGCCTGCAGAAAAGCTTAGTGAATGATTCTCTGAGAGCTAAATTCAGGAGTGCTGAGCCTTGCTGGATCTCCCCTGTGCACCTGCTTAGGTAGTTTGGTGGTAATGTGTCTGTGATCCAAGAACTGCTGCCCACAGATAGCACACAGTTCACTGTGACACTCTGCTCCCTGGTCTGGAGCAGCTCTGTTCTCACACATTTTGTGTTTCATCAGGTAGTTCTCAGCACACTGAGACCTCACTTATTGAGCTGTCCATGTGAAGTATCATGCCTGTTTGTATCCATGAAAAACTTTCACTGGGGGAAGGTTATCTATGTAGCCAAAGAGAGAACCAGATCTGACCTTCCCTCCAAACAGCAGTGCTACACAGCTTTGGCTTTCAGAGACAACATGATGTCTTTGCTTCACCTCCTCCACTTCTCTCTATCTGAGCAAACATCAAAAGCTAAGCAACTATTCACATCAGGGTTTGGGTCAATGCTCTCCAAACTCAGTACAGCTGGGACAGCATCAAGAGCACTGCTCACTGTGATCTTGGGAAAGGTCAGAGCCAGCCCTGTAGGAGTTTGTAACCTCATTTTGGGGAAATGTCATCAACTGGAATAGTCAGTGTAAGTTCCTCAGAGTATGTTACCTGCTGAAGTCTTAAATTGTCTCCAACTCAGTTAAACTGCAATTTAAAAAACTTTATAAATAGTCTAACCTTTGATCGTTTTCCACAGGGATAACAAAATATGTACACCTGACCTCAAACCACCTTCAAATCTTGTTTTCTAAAACCCATGAGGGAACATGAAAGTACCTATGTTTTAAGATAGAAGACTGAATTAATATCATTAATCCCTCTCTTAGAGAGACCAAAGCATTTAAGCAAAATTTTCACCAAAAAGGGAAAAATGCTGTGATTTTATGGCAAGGTGTAAGAATTGAGCTAAATATATACAATTTCTAAAGTTATGTGCAACTGAAAATAAACTCTTCTATTATGAAATACCTGGCAGCTCTTATAATAGGTAGTGTTATTGGCTCTACCTGCAGTAATCTATACTATATGCAAGTACAAAAGATATATTTACATACCCCCAGTGAAACCAAGAGGGATTTTCAATATCTTCCATTACCATAGCAAATTGTTTTCTCAAAAGTGTCATTTCATTAGAGAAAGTAGTAGGAAACAATTAAAAGATTACCGTAGTAGTACCCCCCATAATATTACTTACTGGAACTATACAACAGATTATACATTATTAAAATGTACTCTAACTCTGTTCTCCATCTGGACATGAGCTGTACATGCTACAAGCATTGCACTCATGCAGTACTGGTAGGAAGACTGTAATACAGTAGGAGGTGATCCTAGAAGGATAGCAAGTCTGTTAATAAGCTCTTTGTTATCATGTTCTGTACCTTTTCGACTCACTGTTTTCACTGTGGAAATGTGTCAATAATGTTCCTTAATAAAAGATTCTCTGGGAGAAAACTTTTGGAGGGGTGAGCCCTGCTGGCTGCTTACAGGAATTCATAGAGTATTCTGAGTCCTCTCCAAACTGAAAATGTGTTTTTCATATGAGCTAGGATAATGAGACATAGAAAGACTATCTTAGTAGGAATTAGGGAAAAGAGAGGCATGAAAGAGTGATCAATTTCAGACCACAAAAATAATTCAGAATATTGTGTTGGAGGTTCCATCTTTGTGTAAAACTGTGGATGAGGTAGCCATGTCATTGTAAATTATGGGTACTGCATGCAAACAATGGCTTCATTTATTGGTCTGCTATATGTGTGTTTACAGGGCTTGTAATTGAGGATGATTATGGTTAATGATTCTAGTAATGTGTACTTTCAAACCAGCAGGACAGTGTAATTTGTATCAAATCTATTCAGGATCTCTTCAGGCACTTTGCCTAGTTTAATCTTAACCCAGTACTTGCTGTACAGGAAACCTCTTGAAGCTTCACAGCTGGCTTGAATAGAAGATTTCATGGTACTTTTACAGTGCACTCAAAAGAAATGAAAGGTTTCACAGACTTCATCTCATCTGGACAGCTTGTAGCCTGTCATATTTCAATATGACAGGGCCAAGATCTCTAGTACAGGAAACAGTTGTATACAGGATACATAACACAAAACAAACCATCTGTCTGTGAATATCTGATAACACATTCACAAGCAAAATTAAGTCTTCCTGGAGAATGGATTAACATTTCTAATAGTTTTTTGGATTAAGGAAGCAAAGCCCATAGTCAGGTATTCTTTTCAAGAGGCATAACTAACCTTCCAGTGCATTTTGTTGCCATGTCTTTAAGCAAAAAGACTTCCTTGGCTTACCCTTTCAATACAGACATGGTATATGGGCAACTCTAGAAGCTCTTAGATCTGGGTTGCAGATGAAGAACAGAGAAATTAGAGGCATGTATAAGAAGATAAAAACAAGCAAGGCTGAAAAAGGATTTGAAGTTAACTGAGGATCTAACTGTGTTTCTTTGCAGCTCTTTAAGTGCAGGATTATATTCCTACCCTTTCAAACTTCAGCAAAGTCATTATTGTATACATGTTTTTTTCATTTCCTGTGGTTTTTTGCCTTGGTGATGCCAGTCAATATTTTCATGTACAATGAATACAATTAACATAGCTCTATCAGCTTTTCCAGTTTGATCTGACACAGTGTCTATTTTTCACACATATGTATTTATTGAAATCTTGGCTTTTATTCTGGAAAGTTGTCTGAGTATTTGCTCAGACTTATCAAATTTCTTATTGATTTCGTTAAAACCTGGTGTCTGTGATTTTCTTGTCTTCTGTGTTTTGTTACAGTCAGGTGGTGTCACTTGTGCTCTTTTGTGCTAGGTTTTGCAGAATAGCATGTGGCTCAAACAGTGGGATTTTCAAGAGGTATGAATTTTATGTATGAAGAAGCAAGCATGAAAATACTTTTTAGCTTCTACCACTTTCATAAGCATTCCAGGGATTCCAGGCTGCTGGGATGTTTCTAGATTGTAGAATAGAACAGTACGTATTCACCTAATACTTTATGTATAGGAATTGCAATTTCTATTCCTTTCTGGCTCCCACTGTGAAACTGTAGGGGAAGACTTTAGGGAATGATGCTCATTCTCATGTCAGCTGTGCCTCACTTCTACCACTGAAACTACAATTCACTGACTGCAATTGTCCTGCCATTGCAACCTAAGTGAAAAAAAAAAGGCAAGCTGTTCCCAAAAGTCCATACTTGTATTTCAAATTTCAGTGAGTAGAGTAGTCACAGGAATCTTTTCCTTCTACAGAAACTTCAGGATGTCAGATACAAGAAAAGAAAATCCTAAACTCTGAAGTAAAATGAGAAAACTATTACCATGGGAGTGCATAGTATAAACATAAGCATCTGATGTAGGTTTTTCACAAACAACTTGCTGTCTTGTCAAAAGGAGATGAATGAAATCTCACAAAGACTCTAAACTCCTCATGCATTTTCATAGTTGCAGCTGTGTCTTTCAAGGGTTCCATTTCAAAAGGGAAACAAGTCAGAATAGCTTATATACAAAAATATACAATGATCCCACAGCCCAGGAGGTGCTCTGATTTTGAGAAATGTTATTGTATTCATCACTACATACTAATGTTAATATCTGCATTTTTTATCAGGTAAAAAACCCTGGCATTTCTAGTCCAAATAAAAGGTTATGCTGTTATAGAAAAACTTAAGGAGGGTTTGAGAAGAAAGATGAACATTTGGTTTTACAGGTCAGAAGCCATAAGTGGTAGGGACTAGTAGGTGTAACTAGACTGGAACTAGAGATGGAGTAAATTAATGACTCTCCACTGATTTCAGCAAAGATAAAAACTTTCAATACATTATGTTAATACATTTCAGGTGTATTTTAAATGCTTACATTATGAAAGAGGGTATCTATTAAAATTAGAAGCCACCAACAAAATGCAGCTCACACTGGGACTCTCCATTTTATAGAAACTCATGCTGCAACAAACGAAATGCAGAAGAGGCATCAAGCAATTGGACAAATGAACTCAGCAAAATTTCAAAATGTAGGGCAAACCTCATGTTGTGTGATTAGAAAATCAACCTGATCATGCTAGTGTTTTTCAAGAACTGAAAAACACAAAGATTTCCTCTTAAGAAGAAATTCTTTACTGTGAGGGTGGTGAAGCACTGGAACAGGCTGCTCAGAGAGGTTGTGGACATCCATGGAGGTGTTCAAGGCTGAACTGGATGGGGCTCTGAGTAACCTGGCCTAGTGGAAAATTCCTTGCCCATGGCTGGGTGGTTGGAACTAGATGATCTTTAAGATCCCTTTTTACTGAAGCTTTTCTATGATTCTAAGATGTAATACCATATGACTACAAATGCTGATCATCACTTATTTTAAGACTAAAAATATCACAAAATCACAGAATATGCTGAGTTGAAAGGGAATACTCTGCGTACCTCTTAGTTTCTTTTGCTTGCAAAACTTTGCAACTTGCTGAATACAAGCAAACAAAACCACATAAATTTGCTAAAGTAAAATCAATTACTTTTTTGCTTTTAATGCCATCTACCAAAGCTCTTGGATTCAAGGCGAGTGGGTGGGTGCACTTTGCCTCTCATGATGTGCCAAAACTGGTGCTTTAAAAAAGAAGTGATGATTCATGAAAACTACTGATTTGCATCTTAGAAGTTGAAATTCAGTTGTAGAAACTGGTTCACAGATCATTATGTAAATAAACTGCAACTCTTTCAGAATTTTTCCAAGCAGAATCAAAATCAACATATTTCTGATCTTAGATGAAACTTAAAATCCTTCATTTTCATCCACTCATACAAGAGAATGTGAAAAAAATAATATTCCAACATATTATATGGGCAACAGAGAAAAAGATAAATAACCTGGTATAATGCTTTCCATTAAATACAATGTGAAGAATCTTAACATAGTACTGACAAAGATAATACATGCAGAGTATCCCAAGATGTCCTTTAGTGATTCCAGCCAAGTTTTGATTCACTAAGTTTTGAGGCTACAAGTAATTACAATCATTTTTTTATGACTGAGTAATTTCACTGAGCAACCGTTTCAATTTACCTTCAAGTTATGAAAAGTATCTACTCAGCAACTGTTCAATTGTGCAGTGTTGACACACTGCTGGCAGTGGGAACATTTGCTGACTTTTTTATTTTTCAAATGTGATATGTGAGGGTGTATAAACTTCTTTAAGGAAAAAAGGTTCTGCTTAATACTTCTCACTATTTCTGGAACTTCAATAAAGAAAAAAAGAAGACTGAATGTTACATTATTGTTTTCGTAATTTTCCATATATCAACAGATGACATTTAATACAAAACCAGGTTACGTGATGCTTTACTCTGATTTTGTATTCAAACAAACCATAATTTTATGTTTCAAAATAAACAATCCTTGATTTAACTTCATACAGCAGCTCATATTACCAAAATCAGTTGTAATAAACTGTGGTTCACAAAAAAAAAAGTAATTTTGAAAAACAGACTTTATGCAATTGTACAGATGAACCATTTATAGCAAGAAAAAGAGATGCTTTATTTTGGTAGGTGGAATATTCAAAACTTTAGGGAATGTCTTTTAGGAGTTATTTTTTAGTAGGATATGTATTAAGTTAGACATTATTATCTAATGTAAGAGCTATATCCCTTTCTCATTCATGATATAATAATTTAAAAGCAAATTATTGACTAGGTTTCTATCTTGCAAGCTAGTATATACCTTCCCATGGTGGCCTTCTAACTTCTCAAATACACTCTCTTGACTCTTGGGATTTAATTGAAATTTACTTCTTAATCAGCCACCCTTTTTCAATTTTGTGCTGTGTTAGCAGAGTTAGGATTTTATAACTGCTTGAACCAGACTAAGCATATGAAAAACAATTTCAGGCCATTAGACAAGACAATGATCTCAGTAAAGGGAATAAGAGCAAGCTGAGTCTTTGGGCTTTGCAGCTTTAAAAATGCAAGACCATCCACTTGTGGTTGTTTTGAGTAGGATTTAATTTCTGATTTTACAAGTAGCAGTGTTTGAATTCCAAGGATATTCGTCTAATGTGCTTCAGCTGTTAGTCTTCAACTAGGGTTTATCATGGCCATGTGTGCATCACAATTGCATTAGGGATCATTAAATAATTGAAGTAAGTCAGAAAACAGATTCAAAAACGAATTAAACAAAATTGGTATGATTTAGAGAGGTAACATCTAATTTTCAAACATTCAAGAAACAAGCAAACAAAAAATCAGCATATTTCACATTTTTAACCATTTCTTTGAAGCTACAAAACTTCATTTACTTGGGTCCTTTCTCTTCTCTCTTATTCCAGGGTGGTGTTTTTTCAGCACAATATAAAGGTGGCAATGCACCACTGTAGAAAAACAGTTTCTAAAGATTTTTATTAGCATTACGGACACTCTGAGGCAATTTTGTTATTATTAAAGATGGTACATGGTGTTTCATGGAAAGTCAGTATTTCCTTCTCCATGGAGAGAAAAGCTCCATGGAAGAAGATATTCCTTAGGTATTCTGTGTTCTTATGAGCCTGAGATAGCAATCACATTACAATAATTTCAATAAATATAGAATAAGACTAAACACATTTCCTTATTAGCATATTATTCTCTGTCCTTCCAAAGCCAGCTGGTAATGTTTCATTGCCTGACATCTACTACAGGGACAAACTACAGAGACTTGCTCTCTAATTGACACTGAATCACAAGCTCTGTGTACTCTGTATATTCTTTCAATAGATAGGGATCAGAGAGAAGATATTTTCCTGATACCACAAGCTGCTTTATGAAAGTGACTGTTAGTAGGGGTTCTGATTTTAATCTGTATTGGAGATGGTCATGTCATAAATGCAAATTATAATAATTTCTGCTCTTTCCCTTTTCATTCATAAATCCATAACCATTTTTCTCAACCCGAGAAGCACTCTTTGTGGTTGTCATGGCAAATCTTTTGTGTGTTAGATGATCTTTTTTAAGAAATTTTTTGTCCTGAGTGGCACAACAAATTTCTATTTTACACAGGGCTTTCCCTGGATGAAATGTGTAACATACTATAAATGTACATATATCTGTATGGATGCATGAATACATGTATTCAAACATACTACAGTTTTCTGGCTACAAGTATTTCAGGGGACTAGGTCTCCAACTTTATATAAAGCTTTTTTCCAAACATTTGCAAAACACACAATAAGTAAAAAGAATAATTAAAGACAGGAAGTAACTGCTGTGAAAATAATTTGAAGTATTTATTGCTTCAATGCCTACATCTTATTCTTTTTGTCCTTTATGTCTATTCTTTGAGTAAAAAAAAATCATCAGAACACTGGGAAAATTCCTCTTACATGTAAAATATTCTTTCACATAACAGAAATGGCATAGAAACTGTTATAGCTTGGTATATATTGATATGGATCTTTTAAGCAGAAAAGAATAGGAGGATGATTGGGAGACATTTGGACTATGACAATCTACTACTGATGCAGAACTCTTGTGATGCCATTTGATGATCACCAAATCCCAGAAGCAAGAATAGCACAAGGCTGGGCATAGCAAGGTAGTCTCTATTTTTCCATCTGTAATGTAAGAATCAGGTGATGAAGACATAAGTCTAGCTATCCTCCCTGGAATATCTTACCTGGAAGGCAGCTTTGCTTTGTCCCATCCTAAATGGGATGGGCCAAGGAAAGAAATCAACTCTTGTCTTTCTCTCATCTCTCAATTTCTATACTGTCAGATGAAGGCCACTTGAAGTTTTGTACAGTGTAACCAACAAATCAAAAGAGATGTCTGAGTTTAGCATGATTAAACATACACAGAGACATTGTAGAAGTATCCTACATGAGCCTCACCTGATGTTTGCCTCCTTGTGCCCCTGAAAGGTGTGTGAAATAAGCACTGACAGAATGGGCTAGATGCTGTGAATTATGTCATCCATATTGATGGGCTTGGGATGTGCACCAGTAATTGCTTCCGAGCGCCTCTACCCCTACCAATACACTGAGACCATGGAGTCACCTCAAGGCTACTTATGTTCCCATGAGGTGAACTGGATACAAGGTGCACATTGGCCAGTCTTCTTGTGCTGATACTTGAAGGTATTAGGGCATGCAAGTACAACAATTTGAATCACCTTGAATATTGTGTGAAGTTTTGGTCACCACAATATAGTAAATATAGGCATTCAGCTATTAGAGAGTGTCCAAAGGAGGGCAATGAAGATGATGAAGGGCCTTAAGAGAAAGCCATATGAGAAGTGGCTGAGGTGACTTTGTCTGTTCAGCCTGGAGAAGAGGAGACTGAAGGAAGACCTCACCACAGTCTACAATTTCCTCATGAGAGGAAGAGGAGGGTCTGGCACTAATCTCTTCTCTGTGGTGACCAGTGACAGGACCCCAGGGAATGGCCTCAAGGGGAGCTTTAGGTTAGATATCAGAAAAAGATCCTTTTTCCAGAGACTGGTTGGGTGCTGGAACAGGCTGCCCAGGGAAGTGGTCACAGCACTAAGCCTGAGAGAGTTCAAGAAACATTTGGATGATACTCTCAGGCATGTGGTGTGACTCTTGGGGATGGTCCTGTGCAGAGTCAGGAGCTGGACTTGATCGTTGTTGGTCCCTTCCAACTCAGAATATTCTGTGATTCTGTGAATTAAAGAGAATACTGTTAAAGTTCATTTTCTTTATTTTTGTTTCTATAGTTAACAAATTTATGCCAGCCAAAATGTACTAAAAGTTTTTGAAACTGTTGTCAGTATTCTAGTTAATTATTTTTTTGTTTTCCAAGAAACAAAGATAATTTTTGGGCATTTTTCTGTGTTTTTCTTATAAAACAGTAGCTTAATAAATTTTTAAATTTTGTTTATTAAGTACTAGTTCTTGATTAAAAGTCATCAAACAATCACTGAACATTTTTTTCCCTGTAAAAGCTGTGACTTTTATTAAAGTTTTTTTTCCTTGAAACAGTGTGAGTGACACTGGAAGAGGATATTAAATTAATTTACGGGATGGAAACATATACATTGTAAGTCAATTGAAAAAAGTCTAATATTTTTAGTTACTTCTTAAAACTGAGTTCTTACTTTTGGGATCAGTTCCACTAGTTTGGCTTTCCAGGTGGTTTTGGCAAAGATATGGACATATTTTTCCTAAAAGAAGTCTGCTGTTAAAATATATATATATAAAATCTTCGGAAAAAAAATTAAGATGATAAAATTATTACTACTTCTCAAATTAATTGATGGAGAAAAGCCTAAGGATGAAAGTTCTAATCTATGTACAGGAATTAATATTGAGCATCACCCACTATGTAGAAATTTTGTAATTCAACTTACAGTGAAAAAGAGTCAGAAGTCAATGTTATTGCTCTTCTCAGGCTTTTGAATACAAGTGTAGTAGAATTCCTTCATAATATATTTGTAATGAGCAATTTGACCATTAGGAGATTTTTATTTGTCTATTTATCTTCTGTTGTCTCCATGACTCCTTGTCATGACTTGAAAGCATAATGACAATGTAACCTGTGAAAACTTGCCTGTATGAAAAAAAAACAAACCAAAACAAACAAAAATAGGAATCATACCTACAATATTGCAATGGTCTGTTTTAATATGTTTTTATGAATCCCATATATTTCTTTTTTCTGTTTCTCATTTAAGCTTTTAGTATTATCTATTACTGATGTTATTTGTTATTTGGGATGGAAGCTGCATTTTTTGGTATCTTTATACAGTAATTAGCACAACAGGCTATTTGACTAAGGCTCCTAGACACAACAGTAGTGGGAAGTAATATTTGTCATTGACTGCTGTGATTTTGCAATACAAGAAAATTCATACATACAATTTTATTTTATTTGTTTTTTCCTAATAAAAAGTTTGATACCACTGTAAGGCTATAGCAAATTCTATATGCCTGGTAAACACCCTAAATTTATAATAATGCTATTCATATCATCAAAATTATCAAGGGATTTAATGTCAGTGACATTTAAAGATTGTTGTTCTGAAGCATTAATGTAGAATGAGATGCAACAGCCTGTATGGATTGCCAATGCAACTGAATATAAATGTTTTATATCATGCATAGACATAGCTATTGGATGAGTAAGTACCTGTCATTAAAACTCAAATATATTTATTGTAAGGCATTCTGCCAGCATTTTGGTAATAACTATATTTAATTGGTAGTTTTTTAGGTTTATGGTTTTCCTTTTGTTTAACATATTATTATATGATCAGGTATTCAAAATAAATGAAATTCGAGAAGGTGGTGGTGTTGAATATCAACAGTTCTCTCCAAAAGTGAAAACTATAGTGTCAATAGTTTGTGCAGAACTTAAAAACTATATTTTTTCTGTGTAAAATTTTATGATCTTTTTTAAAAAAATAACATGTTCTGTTTTCCATATAACCCTTTTTTATGTGTAATCAGATACATATGCAAGTATTTACAAAACCTGCATTTACATAAAAGTTATGGATTTTTTTCACTTAGTGTTAAATTTCTAAAGAAATTTCATCAGGAACAGCCATTAGTACATTATTGTGAAAACAGAAAAACATAACTGGTGTTTACAGAAAACAAATTTCAAGTGAGAAATATTGACTTAAGAGGTGAAAAGGAAAACACAAAAATTAAGTTTGTATAGCTGGATGTTGTAGCTCCCATGAGCTGGCCAATCATAGCAAATTGGATTCTGATGCATAATGTCACTCAGTGTTGCATCAACTTTGCCTGTCTTTTGAGTTTAATAAGAATTTGCCTTCCTAGGGCTATTAACTTTAAATTATTTTTCCTCTTGTCTAGTGTTCTTATGAAAAAAAAAATACTTTGCATTTCTTTTTCCCCCAGACTTTTTTTTTTTTTTTTACAATGATGTCTAGATACATATTTCCCAGTAGAGTTTTACCTCCAGCCTATTTTCTCTGAAGCGGTATTTCTCAGAAGAGCTAAGTGTTTTTGGTTTTGTTTTTTTTTTCTTCTGCAATTCACTAGTAAGCTGAATGTCATCACAGGATTCCCCCCTTCCCCTGCTGCTACAGTTCTCCAACAACTCCGTGGTTACAAATCCATCCTAATACTGGCTCAGGGTCTTGTGGTGCAGGTAGAACTTGCTTAACTAATACTAGCATAAAGATGGATTTTGCGCATGTTGCAAGTGGGTTTAGCCTTCAAGAAAATAACTACTCAGCTTTTACTTGGCAAGAATATTTTTCCAGATCTTTCTTTACCCGGTCCAAAGGTTAGTGCTATCTGCACATGTGAGATACAAACCAAGCAGTTCATTGAATAACTATTATGTTATTCCTGCATGCTTTGCCATATTGTTCTATAGCTTTTTACCTGCAGGATGATTTTTATAATAATTTCTAGCTTCTGCTCATATATTTAAAAAAATTTTTAGTTGATACAGATGTTAACCTTCACTGTATGTAGGTCCATTGTTTCTAATGAGAAGTAGAAATACCCACTCATGTTAACTTTGCAGTCTGTCTTCCAGGATTTTTTTCCTCCAAAGAAACCCATCTATGAGCCAGGCAGATTGTGTTGCCTTCTGCTGAACACCTGCTGTTGGCTCAACAGCAAGCACAGCCACATACCCACAAGGCTCATTGCAGCCATCTTACCTCTGAGAACATCCTTTGGCACCGGGGTCAAATGCTCATTGTGTGATTTCACAAATTCCATTGTGAAACCACAGAGTACCCCTCTGCGAATCATCATGCTAGAGATCCTTGAAGCAGTTGTGGTACCTACACAGGAGATGGCAGTGCCATCTCAATCCCAAGAGCAGTATGGCTGCTGGCAGCAAGACATGAAAACGAGGCATGCTGCTGACACAGGTTTGTGCCACACATCTGCTATGTAGTAACAAAAATAACCCTTCTCTCCTCTGTCCTTTTGCTTTTGACATACAATCATATAGAATCATAGACTCATTTAGGTTGGAAAAGACCTTTGAGATCATTGAGTCCAACTGTAACCCAGCATTGCCAAGTGCACCACTAAACCATGTCCCTAAGTGTACACATCTCTTAAATATCTCCAGAGATGGTGACTGCACCACTTCACTGGGAAGCCTGTTGTAAATGCTTGGCAATCTTTTTGGTAAAGAAATCTTCCATAGTATCACAGAATTACAGAATCACTTGGCATGGAAAAGACCTCCAAGATCATCAAGTTCAACCTTTAACTGATCATCACCTTGTCAACTAGACCATAACACTAAGTGCCACATCCAGTCATTTCTTGAACACCTCCACAGATGGTGATTCCATCACTTCCCTGGGCAGTCCATTCCAATGCTTATCAACCCTTTCTCTGGAGAAATTCTTCCTGATGTCACACCCTTCATCAGATTCCTTGTCTTTCTCTGGACACACTCCAGCACCTCAATGTCTTTCTTGAAGTGACGGGTCCACAAAGTACTTGAGGTGTGGCCTTACCAGTGGCAAGTACAGAGAGACACTTCTCTAGTCCTGCTGGCCATGTTATATCTGATACAAGCTAGGATGTCATTGGCACCCAGTCTTAAGATCCCCTGGTACAGCTGGAGGCTGATTTTGTCTTATCACTTGCTACATGGAAGAAGAAACCAATCCCCACCTGTCTACAACCTCCTTTCGGGGAGTTGGAGAGAGTGATAAGGTCTCCCCTGAGCCTCCTTTTCTCCAGGCTAAACAACTCCATCTCCTTCAGTTAGTCATCATAAGCCTTCTGCTCCAGACCCTTCAACAGCTCTGTTCCTCTTGGAGACACAAATTTTTTTATCTTCCCTCTTCCCTACTCAAAATTCCCTCTTTCCTCAACCCAAAGCTTTGTGGGTATTCATCCATCTATATGACTACATCTGAACTCTTTATTCAGCCTGTCTTTGTAGCTGGGGAGAAACGCAGACATTTCTACAGAGAAATGTGTTTTACTCTAAGGCTGATGTCTAGAATACAGCAGATGAACCATGCTTACAAGAACTTCTCTCTCTGTTGATTATAAGCACATTTGGGTAGTGTGCTCTAAGCAAGGATATCTCCACTGTAGACAAATCTGAATTTCCACAAAAAGCCATTCCATTATATAATGCTTACTGAACTAGGAAACATGGGTATTACCTACTATTCTGCTTTTTGTGCCAGTCTCCATAAATACTACCCAAGTAGTAAGAATATGCTAGCACTCCTACTTTATGGATATTGCTTTCATTAAAGCCTTGAAAGGTCATTTTTGAGGAGATATGGAATACTGATAATAAAGACATAGTCTCTTCTCATCCTGCAGGTAGAGCTTGTGTTTAGTAGCAATTATTTTTCAACTGTAGGAACAATAACCTTCTCTTACAAATTGCTTCTTGGAATGTGTTTTTCTCAGAATCATAGAAAAATGTAACATTAAAACAGGTAATTGGAAGATAAAACATTTTTAGTATGAACCTAGCTTGTACATCAGAAGACACAGACTAATCATTTTTATTCTTCAGAAAGAAGCTGTAATTATGACTGTCCTTTAGTAAGAGTCTTCATAGACTTAGCTTTTGCTAAGTATCCTAGAAGGACCTTCTCTCCAGCCAATCCTACCTCTACCTCTGTTGAGCTGGTGCCAGTGCTTGGGCAGCAGTATTTGTTGGCCTGCCAAGGGGAGGCTGCACTGAACTTTGCCCTGCCATCAAGATAGTGGTGCCCAGGGAGTAGATGTGGTAGGATTGTGGGCCGAAAAGTTGGAAGACTAGGTAATTCTGCTCAAGTAGCCTAGCTGTGTGCCAGGGCCTAATATAGGAAGACTAGGGCTTGAAACCTAAAATAGAAGTGCAAATTGCTGGATACTCAGGCTGTAGTCTGCTGTCTACAAGCACAGAATTCTAAGGCTCTGATTTTCCAAGTGACTCAGTGAACTTACACAGCCTTCAAACTAGCTGCTTTCAAAATCCAGCCTGAAGATCATTTGGGCTTTTTCACAGAATCACAGAATATGCTGAGTTAGAAGGGACCAACAAGGATCATCAAGTCCAACCCTTAGCCCTTCTCATGACCATCCCCAAGAGTCACACCATGTACCTGAGAGTATCATCCAAATGATTCTTGAATTCTGGCCGTTCAGTCTGCTGTGACCACTTCCCTGGGGAGCCCGTTCCAGCACCCAACCACCCTCTGGATAAAGAACCTTTTTCTGATATCCAACCTAAACTTTCCCTGAGAGAACTTCAAGCTATTCCCTTGGGTTCTGTCACTGGTCACCACAGAGTGATGACCACAGATCAGTGCCTGTCCCTCCTCTTCCCTTCACAAGGAAGTTGTAACTCCATTGGGGTTTCCCCTCAGTCTCCTCTTCTCCAGGTTGAACAGACCAAGTGCCCTCAGCTCTTCCTCATACAGCTTCCCCTCAAGGCCCTTCACCATCTTGGTTGCCCTTCTTTGGATATTCTCTAATAGTTTAATATCTTTCTTATATTACAGTGCCCAAAACTGCACACAACATTCAAGGTGAGGCTGCCCCAGTGCAGAGCAGAGAGGGACAATCCTGTCCCTCGCCTGGCTGGTGATACTTTGCCTGATGCCCCCCAGGACACAATTGACCCTTCTGGCTGTCAGGGCACTGCTGACTCATAGTCAACTTGCCGTTGACCAGGACCCCCAGGCTGCTTTCCAACATGTCATTCTCCAGTCTGTCTGTACATCCAGGGTTGCCCCATAGCAGATGCAGAATCTGGCACTTCTTCATATGGCTGGTGATTGTCCAGTCCTCTAATTTGTCAAGGTGTCTCTGCAGGCCTTCCCTGCCTTCTAGGGAGCCAACAGCTCCTCCCAGTTTTGTGTGATCTGCAAACTTGCAGATCCCTTCCAGTCCTGACTTCAAATCAATTATGAAGATGTTGGAGAGCACAGGATCTAAGATGGAGCCCTGTGGAACTCCACTAGTGACAGGTCACTAATCTGATGTTACCCCTGTGTATCCTGATGTTACCCTCTGTGCTCGACCTGTGAGCCAATTCCTCATCCACCACATGATGTGTTTATCTGTCTGTGTGTTGGACATTTTGTCCAAAAGGATCTCATTAGAGACAGTATTGAAAGCATTACTGAAATTCAAAAGGATTACATCAAGTGGCTTTCCTTGATCAGCTAGATGGGCTACCTTGTCATAAAAAGAAATCAGGTTTGATAAGCAGGACTTTTCTGTCATGAAGCCGTGCTGGCTGTGACCAATGACATCATTGCCTTTCAGGTGTTTTTCAATACCTTTCAGAAAAATCTTCACCATAACTTTACCAGGCACTGAAGTGAGACTGACAGGCTTGTAGTTTCTGGGGTCCTCATTCTTGCACTTCTTGAAAATTGCTGCTATAGAGAGAGAGCTCCAATCATTTATACTGTCAATTTTTGAAAACAAGGGACAGTTTTTCATGCTTTAGTGACAATTGCCTATACAAAAGAAGCATGAAAATATTATGGAAGGGACAGTTTGTTGTGCGTGATATAAGCATTTAGCAGAAACCGTGTTTTATAATTCTATTTGCTTCTACTGAATGCCAAGAGTCTTGTCAGACACACAAAATATTTTAGAAAGTTTAAAAGTATATGGCTTTTTCAAGAGGATGATTTATTTTTAATATTTATTAATATTTTTATATTAATTTCCATGAGAATTCCTAGAGTACTGTGGTACTCTATAATTAGATTTGATTTCCTGTGAACTTGATAAATCTCCTGTAAAGCTGCTGTGATAACTATGTCAGACATGGATTTTCACAAAGTGAGAGCATCATACTAAAGTTAAAAAAGAATGGAAAATCTCCCAGCAAAGGAGAGTAAAACTCTCAGTTGCTCTCATCCAGTTGACCTGAATTGTTTAGAGGAAAGAGAACTGCTTACTTTCATAGTAAAACTAGACAAGATATAACCTAAAATAGATCTCTTAAACTGGTTGAAGAGTTCCAGTTGCACAACAAAAAGTAGCTCTAATGTGCAAGCTTTGCTTGGAATTGTACTCTGGAAGCTGTTTTCCTTGTGTTCAGTCCACTTCTAAATACTCATCTCCAGCCAGATTTATCTACTTAGTCTGTCTCTTTTCTTGGTATTTATTCATTGTGAATATTAGCACTAAGGATCTCTATTCTTTGCATGGTCAGTCATGAAGGCCAGAAAAAGAAAAATAACTTCCCTAAGACCATGCTGTGTTTTTCTGTGAGCTGTTTGAACTGCTGTATCAAGTGCAGTAAGTTCCAAACACACCAGCTACTGGATTTATGAAGCTGCCTCCCTCTCCTTTCAGTCTGGTTAATATTTTACTTCTAGCTCCCCAGAAGAATCAGTAAAGAGCAGTGCTTACAAATAAAATGTTTGCTCTTTCATTTTTTCAACACAAGCTTTTGCTAATGTCTTTGCTAATTATTTAGGCATAAAATAACAGCCTACCTAACCTTAGGGTAGAAATGAAGGTGGGTATGTAGACCCTGCTAATATAGTCACCCTTATAGTCTGAGAACACAGACTGAGCACAGCAGATCCCCCCCAGGGTGTGCTGTGCAAACAACTTGAAAATTGGTGGTGTGTGGTGTGCTCTGCTCTCTCAAGTGGGCACTCGCTTTCAGAGTAGGATTACAGGTATGGAGGAACAGACTGCTCAGGGAAGTGGTCACAGCACCAAGTCTGTGTGTGGACAATGCCCTCAGGCACATGATGTGATTCTTGGGGCTGCCCTGTGCAGAGACAGGAGCTGGACTTGGATGATCCTTGTGAGTTCCTTCCAATTTAGGATATTCTATGATTCTAGATGGCAGAAAATGGATAGCTTTGGTAAAATATTTGAACTTAAGTCTAAGACTAGGTTTCAGCTTGATTTGAATTAAGATTAGTTTTCTGGTCTCTGATGTCTTTTGTTTGTACCAAAAGTATTTGTGCTGCAGAGGATATACCCCTTTTACTCAGTAATACACTTAGTAAATCACAGCAAGACTTAAGTCATTAAATACTTACATACTTAGATCTATTATATATTGTGTTATTGTGTTATGTATATTGTGCTATTAATACCTCTTTATATTTCTGCCTATTTGTAAATGTTCTCAGTTAGATATTGGTTGAACATACTTTTTAGATTCCAAAATAGAGCATCAGTGGAAATAGCTATTGTTTGCATAATCTGAAAGGAAAATTTTGTTTTAACAAAATAAACTATAAATAAGAACATTTGAATGAGTACATAATTGTTTAGTGGTATCACCTGGTATGATGATCTGTTGCAGTAGTGTTAATGAGGAAATTTCAGCCTTTGGTGGCAGAAGAAGTGTTAAAGCCAGGAGCCAGTGGGTGAATCTGCTACCAAAATACCAGTTTGACAGCCTTTCAAAACATTGAAAGAAATTGTTACTTCTCTAAGAAAGAAAAGCAATGACGTTTTTCTGGTCTTTGCTTCGCACCATTTTGTTTTGCATTTAGTCACTGAATTCTTTTGTTGAGAAGCTTTAGAGCAACCCTTAGGTTGAGTAAAGCGAAAATATTAATTGCAGTATTGGGGGAATATAATTATTTAGTCTTCTGTAAAAAACAGCAGTACTGAAAAACATTTATCCCTTTGTATAATCTAGACAAACAGATGACTCGAGTAGGATTTTCAAAAAATGTAGGTATTGTAGAAAACTAATCTGAATTTTGGGTATTTTCAAGTCCCAGATTATAGGTATTCTTCTTGAAAAATGTCAACTCTATTTCAAAACAGATTGCAGATTCTTAGGCTTAGATTCTTTAGAGGTAAGTGATGCCTCTGTAGGTAAATTAGGTACCAAGAAAAGATCAAAATTTCTAAATAGAATACTCTGTCTCCATAAAGCACCTACAGCTCTATGGGCCAACATAAATAATACCATGTAATGACTCATATAGTTTGAAAGTTTAACAATTATAATACTCATAAAATTTGAGTAAAAACTGTTTTGTTGTTTCTGGTGTCTTGTGTTTTCACTTAAACCACTGGCATTGCAGAAGAAATGTCCATTTTATTCTCTAGTTCATTTTTCTGACACACTTGTATATTCAGTGAGATCAGGTGTTTCTGAGGTGCTTTGAGTCCAGTTCTGTAATGATTTGAGATATTCCAAAACAATCAAATGCGTTTTGGATGCACGAAATGGCTGAAATCTACATGTAGATTCAGGGGCTTTAATCTACCTTTCACATCCCCAGCATCTGGTTCTTCAGGTTTTCAACAATCTTAGTTCTGAAATTTAATCTATTTTCAAAACTGTCCCCTGTGACTCCCACTGATTATGACATTTCTGTTTCAGCACGATTCACCTTGTAAAACTGAACAAAATTACATGAAATGTATTAAAGGTGCAGCTAGATTATATTTTAGGAGGACCTACTGTCCTATAAAGGTACATTATTACCTTTTCATTTGCCAATCTTTTTCTTGTAACAGAGTCTGTATCCAAAATCTCACATTATACAAACAGTGATAAAATAAAACTATGACAATAATATATCTGTTGCTTCTAACTAGCTTTTTTAATTTTAGACATTGATTCTATTGATGTAACTTTAGCTAATGTGATTGTTAACATGCATATTTTTCATGAATTTCATTTAATATGCATTCATCATATTTTTTATGAAAAGATAGAATTTTTTTTTAATATTTTTTTCCTCTAGAAATAGTTTTGCTTTGATTTTGCATTATACTCATTTTGTCATGTTGAAACAGTACCTCAGCTACAAGACAGTTCTCACTTTACAATCTCATTTCTTGGATTGCAAAGCTTTCTTCACTGCTTTTAATTCAAAACTTGCAATCCTAGTAGAGGATGAGTTCAGCCGAATATCAAGGCCAAGCCATCCATTAGCATTTTTCAGCTGCCCATACTTTACCTTAATATGATGGTTTACATTTAATATAGTGTTCTAAAGTACAAACATAAAGATAGTAATAAAATAACTAAAGATGAATGCATTCTAATTTTCTTATTATGTGATCACAGGTATAATATAAACTTGGTGAGGAAGAAAAAGCAGCAAAATACAGTAAAATCTTATTAACTTATACTGGCAGAGTCATCACATTATCAAGTGCATGTGAAAACAAGAAATCAGACAGCTAAAGACACAAAAAAAGGTAAGTGCTACCCAAGTCCTTCAAAAGCAAAGTACCATTGTAGTGTGAGACCTCATAAATACATTCTCTGTGAACTGGAGCTAGTGTGAATTTCAGATACTTTTCTGCCTGTTGATATCGCACATGCTGCCACAAAATACCTTATCAGTGGAAAAAAATTAAATGTATAAATCATATCAGCCTATTCCTTTCTGTCTCAGGAGTCTCTGGCAGCACTGGATTGAAGCATTTCTTTTTGCTTGCTTGTTCTACTTTCTACCTAATTTTCATCCTTTTTTTTTTTTTCCTCCTTTCTTCTATTCCTGGAAGCTTAGGCCAAATGTCTAGTTTCACACAGCCTCCTGCTGAGAAATATCTGAACATTTTTGTTTATTTTTTGTTTGGCATTTATTCTGAACATCCTGTGTTTATTTTTTACAGGCAGTTTCCCTTCTTCAAGAGACTGTATATATGATATGATAAGAGGATGTTGTTTTAATAGCATGAGAGTGTGTGAGTAAAAATTCCAGCACTTTTTTTTAACCATTTTCAAGTATAACCAAATATATGTCAGTATTCTATAAGAATTCTGTTCTATGGTACATGATGATGAATAGCTCATAAAATCATGTTGGTGCAAATCCTGTTCTTAATAGTCTTCTTCTAGCCCGAGAATAAAATTTGCTACTTTATGTAGGAGAAGATTGTCTAAGTCAAGAGCATCTGCCTAATCCACAAGAGCATCCAACATTCTAAGGAGAATACAAAGGCTAAAGTTTTCAGTTCATCCATGGAAAGAAATAATATCTCTGTCTGTTATTGCATGTTTATCCATGAGCTGAGTAACCACAGAATTGCAAAGCTACAGAAGTCATAGTGTCAAATTACCTCCATGCTAACAGAATAGTGAAGAAAAAACAGATTAAGCCATCCTTACTACATTTTATCTCTCATATTTAGCTTGAAATTCTTTTGAGTGGTGAAAGAGCTAAGTCAAAGATTTCTGCAAAGCAGTATTTCTTTCTTTTTAACTAAATTACTAGTTTGAACTAAGTTCTGCCTTCTAGTTTTTGTAGTTTATTAAATGGTTGCTGCAGATATTAATATCGAATAGGAACGTATTAGTACGTATTCACAGTTATTACCTCACATAATGATTTTTAACACTACAAAACTTCCCATTCATCACATGAATTAGGAGTTCATGTAGAATAAAAGAATGTTATGAAAATTACTGTGTTTGTTCAAGGCTCATTTTTCAAAAGTACTGTTTAGCTCACAGAAAGGATTGTCAGAAATATTTTAAATGAAGATTGCATACCTAAATAATTAGTAGAAGATTAACATAAAATGCTTCTGTTTCTTATGAATTATCGACCTCTATTTATCTTGAAATATTTAAAATATAGCTATTCTGATATCTAGGCACATTTAAAGGTCATTTTGCTAGAAAAGTTTATGTACAGGGTATTTTGTGCCATTCCCTACATCTTCCTGAACAGAAACTTTTCTAATCTCCAGACTAAGCTCCTTTTTCTATTGCCTCTATTTCCAATTCCTTTCATTGGCAATTTATTTCACAGGAGGAAATAAGAAATTTGAATGGAAGGACACTGAAATCTGAACCTTAAAGAGCAAGTTCAAAATGAAAAATTGAAAATTGTTTGCTCCATTTCCACATTAACACTAAATTTCCAAGAGTCTTAGCCCAGGCTTCAGCTGGTGTGTATTAAGCTGAGAGATAAAATATCAAACTTATGGAAGTTACCTTTCCTTTAGATCTATATATAGTACTATATGATATATTACCCAAAGTATTACCCCTGCGGAACATTTCTTTTATTTCCCATGATGGCATTGGTGACTTCGAGTTTTCTATCCTTACCCCACTCTGCATTGACTATTAGAGAGGTCATCCTTGCTGAATAAAACAAATCTTGTGGTGTCTACAGAATATACCTTATATAAGCTACTCCACACAGAGGAAATATGATACACCCCCATGGGTTATTATCGGAGTGGACAGACCATGAATCAAGAGGAATTGACCTATCAGGCATTTCTTAGTCATGAACGTGATTTATATGAACAGCTTGGAAAATGTGAAGAGAGAAGGCTATGAAAACAAACAAAATTCAGCATTTTCTCTTCTCTTAATCTTCCTTAAATTTTATCATGGTCTTATCAGATAAAGAAGTGATACATTCAGTGTCCTAGTACTGTCCTGGAACATAGTAAAGTTGGGATTTACTTCTTCCTCTGTCAATAACTACCATTCTTAGACCTTCATTTCCCCTTCTGTTGTCTGTATGATATGCTCTTATAGAGACTATATATTGTCCTAGAGATGTATAGTGCTTAACACAAGAGAAAAATTAATGAAGTGTCTGTGGGATGACAAGTTTCTGACTTTTCTGATCTGTAATTAATAAACAGGAGGAAACTTTAAAAATCAAAAAAGAACCATGGCAGATTTGATCCATTCAGGACATTAGATTGTAGAATATTTTAGAAATTAGAGGAATACAAGCAAGATCATGGCATTTTTGTCCTGTTAAAAGCTTTTTTTCCTGTCCTCCTTTGCTCACACACAGAGAAAATTGTACATGGAGTGAAGATATAAAAATAGCAAGATTCTGTCTTTGACTGAGAGGGAAAGACATAAGCCAGATTTATTGGCTGTCTAGAGACCTTATGTTCAGTTTTCTCTTGTCACATTCACACCAATTAAATGTGAGAGTTTAGATGTTGTCCTATCTGTAAAGATGACAGCCAGATCCTTGTCTGGCTCTTTTAATTGTCTTTGTGGAATAAGTTCCCCCGCCCTTGTATAGCAAAGACTATTTCATATATCTAGTGTAAAACCTCTCTTTCCTGAATATTTTCAAGAAAAAATAAAGTTATTCAGAAAAAGTGATGTCTTAAGAGATGATTGTATTTCTTTCTCTCAAGTTAGCACAAGTTTTAAAAATGGAATTGAGAAACAAGTTGAAAGGGAAACCATATATAATACCTGCTGTACCTATAAAGACATATATCACAACTAAGTGTTTGGGCCAGGTGATGTTGCTAGCATACACAATTAAGTGCCTGTTGCTACTTGGAATGCACAATCAGAAACTGAAGGTCTACTGGAGATATCATGCTCCAAAATAAAGTGTAAAAAAACCAAAGGAGGCAAAATGTCACAGGTGAATCAGCTGATTCTCTCTATTTTTATCCCCCAGTGTCATTGCAAGACTTGATTCTTCTGTTGCACCTACTTTAAATATCTCCTTTATGCAGTTCCATGCTATTAGCCAACTACCACAAGTTCAAACAAGACAGATATTTAGTACATTTCCATATACATGAAAGCCTATAGGAGCTTTTCAAACTTTTTGAACAGGATTTAGTCAATAGTAGGAAACTCAGCTGATAAATTTTAAGCATGGGCATTGTTTAGTAATTTGCCAAATTTTTTAGACCTGAAAAACTGATGAAGATCAGAAACTCTTTTTTTATTGCAAAACTGCTTTCATAAGAATCAAGGGATGTGGGAACTAGAATACTCTCTAGAAGTCAGAGTAACTATAAAAACATTTGGAAAATTATATAAACTATGAGAGCTTTACATGGAATTTTTCCTGAACAATCTTACAAATTTAATAACTTCCCAAAATACTATATCAGTTTTTTAAAGCTGAAAAAAACCTGTCTTTAAGTCATAAAGTACCCATTATCAAACTCAATGTTGGACTTTAAGTATTGTGTATTCTAATTTTTTCTAATAATTCCGTATTTGTTGCTGAATTTCTCCTCCATAATTGTAAATTCAGTCCTTTGTTATTCTGTGACTCCTACTGTGAAGAAAACTGACCTAACAGCCAGTTATTTGGTTACAAGCTGCTATAAAATGAAAAGATCTTGGTTTGATAATAATGCAAATAGAGATTTTTAAGAAACACTGATACTAGGTGCTAATGACGACAATGAAATTAATTGGAAAATATTTGGAGTCATATGCAGTAGCTGTTGAAATTGATATATTTTCACCAGGATGGATGTTTTATGGGGTACATGATGATGTCTTTACATACATTATCTAGTATTATATTCAATTACTGTTTCCAACAGCTTTATAAGTACTGTTGAAAATAAGTAAAGGTGTCAGAATCTATTCTAGCATAATGTGATTATTTCATTATTATTCTGTTAATAAGAAAAAGTCTGCGTTTCATTTTTGTTGTTGTTACAATGGAAGATCAGTGAAATTCTGCACTTTAAAAATCACAACTTCTGTGTTTAAAAATGTTTTTTTTTTTTCTCAGTAAAAACTAGAAAAGTTTTATTGTAAGTCATTCTTTTTAATGTTTCTTTTAGATTAAAATTTTCACCATCATTTCTATTTACATATCTGATATATACAGTAAAGTCTATTTTTATTTTCCACATGCTTTCTGCTTTACTGATGCAGAGAAGGGGGATGTCAGCTCCAACTGCTAAGAATCATCTTTTTGCCAGTTGCAGCCATTGAGATCTGCTTGAAGTTAAAATAGGTCTGTTCATTTTCTGACTACCACTCAGTACAGTTCAGTGAACTGCCAAACTGAAAAACAATTATAGAGCTCCTGAAGCAATGAATTACATTTGCATCTTAGATTACTTTGAACATTTTAGCTCATTCTTTGAAGCAATTTTCCACCAAATCAGCAGTACTCCAGCAGGCAACTTGTACCTTTCTGACACTTTCCACTTGTGTTTATAAAGCAAGGTATCATGGACTATTTTAGAAGGTAGATATTACCTTACAGTTTTATCCCCAGCAGATGTGATGTAGAATAATGATACAATAAATATTATTTATACCTGTAGGCATCCTGTTACCAGTAATTTTTCCTTTTATGGGTGGAATGAGTTAAGAAAAGACACTTAAGAAAAGCAATTTTTTGCTTTTTCAGTGGTTTCCCTAGATTATTGATACTCATCCTTAAGTTCTCTGATGAACAATGGTTCCATGTTAGGCTTTTGTGATTTCACTGATGAAAAATAGTTTAAAGAATAGTGCCTGCCATAAGGAAGTGCAGCTTTTAATAGTCATTATCTGATTATATGTGTTATCTGGTTATATGTGTTTAGCTGAAATAAAAAGAAAAAATGTCAAGTGGCTATCCTCTATAATGACTTTGTCTTTAGGTCCTGAAAAAAATCCTGTGAGTTTTGAGGGAATTTTCTGCTCTAGAAATATACAGGACTCTACCAGCAAGACAAAATATATTGCAATAGCTGTCTATGGTAGTGACTATTGTTGTAGTTAATGATGCGTTCCTGATTTATTCCTTTACTGCAGTGAACAGTCATCTCTTTTTTGAAATTGGTGACCACAGATGTACTAAAGTTATTTATAAAGCATAAAATGCAGGAGGAATTGATCAATTTTCAACTTCTAGGACTAAATAAAAAGCTATGTCTTATTGAGTGTAAAATACTTTGAAAATTAAGAGCTTGTCCTAATTTCAGCAGTCTTATTCTAAACTGCTTAACAGAAAAAATTCAAATTCAGTCTTTCTCATCATGTTATTCTTGAAAGGCAAAAACTGTTGCTGCCCCTAAAACATTGAATTGATCTAATAGCCCGTGGTTCTATGGATAGTTTATACTGGCCAATATTAGTAAATAAAATGAACAAACCCAGACAGTCTAGAGTTTAGACTTTATCAATAAACAAAGTAATGTAGGAGACTGGTCTGTTCTGTAAAATCTTTCACAACACACAATTTGACTACTTTGGAAATAATTGCTGCATAGGAAGTGGTGAGCTATGCTACTGTGCCAGCTACATGCTAGTAACTTCCTGCCATCCCCTCCCAACATGGCAACAGTTCTCCCCAAACATCATGAGCCTCCATTCCCTGACATTTAGAAATAAAATGAAAGGGAATCAAAGGATTACAAAACCTCTACTAGCCTTGGCTAAGGTCTCAGTATTATTTTGGACATTCTATTTAGAATTATGACTTCACTCTTTTTTATTATTTTTCTACTTTAGACTCATTCTATTTCTTTTTTCCCCTTCTCCATTTAGTTGTTCTTTTTCTATCTGAATCCATCTTTCTGTTTGAAAACAGCCTGACTTTGCCAGCCAAGACAGCTTTTTGGCAGTAGTGCTGTGAACCTGTGACCAGAAAAGAAGTTGAAAGCAATGCCTTAAATGCTTTGACATTGACAAAATTTTGCCAGATCTTGAAGCAGATGATAAAACCACATGCTATGCCTTTTTCTGCCTTTTTTTTTTTTTTCCCCCAGCAGTGACCATGCAGGTAAGGATCCAGACCCACAGCTGTTTCTCCTGTCCTTTCTCACCCATTTTTTATCACCCACCTTTACCTTTTGTTGTTGGTTTCTTTGTTTGTTTTCAGGAAACAGGACAAGAACAACTGCTCAAGCCCTTCTCAATAAATTTCTCTTTTTTTCCAAGAAAGGGTAGCAATTACAGACATTCATACCATCTATAAGGCTGTCAAAGAAGGATTGTTTAGAAAAGTAATAGAGTGAAATCTCTGCTTAATTCTTTACATTTCAGTTTAAACACCTTAACCATTTTTGGTTGTGTTCCTTACAAGTGGTTTAAAACTTCCTGAGTCGATTTCTTTTTATGGGGTGAAGCAGACTGAGATCTCTGTCTGTCAGAGTTATTGCTTGGCATTGCCCAGTGACATTATCATGTTAAGATCCCTGTCTTTGTCAGACTACTTAGTCCATGAGATTTCATATATTACATTCCCATTTTGGATTTTCTGATTGTGTTTTGAGTTTCAGATTTTTAAGTTTCAGGTTGGGATGTGAAATTTAGCTGAAATGAACACCTTAGAATTGAAATAGCAGAGATGTCTCATTTGAATCTCTCTAGACAAAAAGTGCCAGCTTTCATTTTTCTGTACTAATGTTTATCAAGAGAGCAAAAAAACCCTGGAACAATATTAAATAATTTTTACATATGAATTTAAAGATAGCTGGATATGAAACCAAACCAAATTAAACAATAACGAAACAAAACAAAAAGACTGGACTTCCATTCAGAACCCATATTAACATCTGGAAGCATTCAGAATCAGGACCAGGTTCAGTCTGCTATGAAAGTCTAGACTTCATTGCATCTGAATTTTTTGAATTGTTTGCTTTACAAACACATTATTAAGCTGAGGTGTGATGCAATGTATAGGTGTGACTTCAATAAAAACTGCAAAGAAATAAAATAAAAATGTCAGAAAATATTCTCAGTAGAGATTCTTTTTTCCCAGACATATGTCAAGTAGTAATTTTGATAAAAAAGAGTGTCTCTAAATATATTTTAAGACATGAAACAGAAGCAGAGACTAAACATTAATTTGAAATTGTATCTATCTTAGGATATGAGAAAGTTAGTAGAATAGATTTTCAAATATGATATAAGGTTATTATTAAAATTCAAAGAAGGCTGAAGAAAAATCTGATGATGACTGGCAGAGAGCTTTTTTTTCTGAACAGGTTTTCTGGCAGAAGTTTTAGCATCCTGAAGGATATTAAAACTCTTTATTTTCCAGGCATCAAACAGAATTAGAACAGAAAGATATGCTGTCTGTAATTCTTTGCTCATGACTTTTGGGCAAAGATCAAGGAAGTGGTAAATATTGTCACTAGAGAAGGTTATTAGCCAGAATGGCATTTTTTGATAAACTGCATAAGCTACTTCCAGTTCATACCTGGGCACTGTGTTTGAGTAAACTGGCTGGCATAGACCAAAACTTTCTCAGTGGATTTTTCTGATGCTTTGCCTGTATAATGATCACTTGCCACTGCTTGTACCTGGCCCTGTGTATTCTACTAGTATGAGTCTATCCAGATTAACAAAACTAAGCAGCTTTTCAAACGTCCAAACAACAAAGTAACATAACATTTATGTATCTTCAACAAGAAGATAATTATTTTAGCCAGGTATTGGAAAATATTTTTTAAATTTATTAACAAAATTTAGAAAAGGAATAAAAATGTTGACATCATGTTTTGCTCATTGAGGGCAGAGGCAACCATCTCACAGCCTGAACACTGCAGCTGCTGAACAAGGCTTCCCTTCTCAGATAAGGATGCTGGCATACATAACAACTAGCACAGTTAATACTTACTATCCCTTTTGTCTTTGTCTGTAAAAATGTCGCTAGGATTATGCAGAGAATCTAACCTGGACGAAGGGATTTATGTCCTGCAGACATTTGTCTGTTAATTGCCCCATGGTATTACCAGCCAATCTGCTACATTTAACTTATTTCAAGGAAGATGGGCAAACATTTACTCTATATGGCATTTCCTTGCCTGCATGGCAATTTTTAGTCTGGGGTAAGTGAATAGGACATTCTGTAACAAAAAGAAAAAAAAATCACCCCACCCCTTAAAAAAAAGGCAAAAAACCCAATCAAATAAATAAAAAACAAAAAAAATCTAACCAGATTTTTAAAGGCTATAATCCTCATGTAAAATGCTGAAGCAACTGTATGAATAAAAAAATTTAATTTCTCAGAAGCTTAGAATAGGAAACAAAAAGTAAACAACTTGGGTATAAAATGACATGGAATTCATGTAAATTATTAGCCTGGATTTAATAGCTAATAATAGGCCTTAAAGTAGGACTTTGTAAATTTTTTAATAGGGCTTTCATGCCTAGTTTAACTTCTTTTTTAGCAGAAGCTGAATAAGTTCATCTATTTTTGGCAATGTTATTTTATAATGTTCTTCCATAAAAGGATTATTTTTATAGATATATATGCTTTAGTTGCCCATGTAAATCTCACAGTACTCCTAATTCTCAAATAAAGGTTCTAATCTGTTGTTCTGGGGACAATTATTGTGTTACCAGTGGAATTTTCTGGTGACAACAATAAGGGGGCTGATTAAGAAACTCATTGAAAAGCTGTTTTTTCTAGAAGATTTTTTCATGTTGTATGTTTGATTTAAGTCTCTGATGGCCTAATAAAAAAAAATTTAATAAACTTCATTATATGTTTATTGTCAGATCCCTAATACATGTAAACAATCAATGACATCTTTTATGAACTCTAATGGGAATATTATTGCTGCAATTTTGATTTGTATAACAGTAGTACTTTTTTTCCTATAACTAATAATAACTCTAATAATTTATATGTATTCAAACACAAATCTTGTTTTATTTCTCTTGGTAGATAAAGTAAACAATAAAGGTATGGAGGTCTCATAATGAAACCCAAAAGACACACAAGAAAAACAGGAAAAGAATCCTCTTCTTAGAGCCAGGGTTTGTAGGCCAAGAGGGTCTCAGCTGCACAAAACAGGGTAAGTTCCATGTCTGTGGACATAAAAAGGATTATTTCTTCACAATGTGTAGCATAATTTAGCTACAGCTTGACAAGAATTCTCTCAAAGTTTTGAGTGAGAGTTTACATTCTAAAACAGAACAAAGAATCCCAAATACTTCTTACATTTCGCTTTTAAAAAGCAAAGGAAACAAAACACTCAAAGAGAAACACTTGGAATTGACATCAGAGCAATGTCAGAATCAAAGCAGACAGCAGTCTTGCATCTTTTACACTTCAGGTATTTCCTGGGGACAAACATTTGTTGAAATGTAGAAGTGGTGGTTAGAATTCAGAAATGCTCCTTAGATGTATAGGTGAGAGGCCAATCCTTGCTACAAATTTGAATATCATCAAAGAATTTTAGAATCTAGTAGCTCACATCAGCACAAGGGAAGGAACAGATGAGAAATTTTACCCTTAACTCCCTTTTGCCACTTATGCTTTCTTTGCTCATGTTGGCTGAGTGTTGTAAAAGTCAGTTTAGCAACCAAATGTCTCTGAAGGAATTGACAGATGAATCAGGCAGGATCAAAAGGGCAAGTCCTTCGGAAATTCTTGGAATAAGAAAATACAGATTTGCTTTTCCCTGTCTTTACCAAATCTTCCTTAAGCTTTAAGGGAAGTTTAAAAGGGAAAGCATATCCTCCAAGTGTCAACAGACTGTAGCAATACAGAAAGGGTTTGTGTCTCCAATTACTTTTAGTCTCCCATCACCTACTCCTTGAAAACTCATTCTCAAATTAGCAAGATATCTCATACAAACTTTGTGAGAACACAGGGAATAAAATTCAGCACAAAGTGAAAATCTCTTATGAGTTTCTCCCTGGATCCCTGAGACTATTCTCTGTGGGGCTTGCACAAAATAACCGTGACACTAATGACCACTTTCAAAACACACAAGGAAGAAAAATGAAATATTGCTTCCTCATCTTTAGAGAGATTTACAGCCAGAATTTACATTGGAGTTACCATCCCAACATTACACAAGTAACTGCATTTTCTACTTGCACCACAGACACTACAAAGAAAAAAGTTTTCCCCACTGAAGGTGTCATGGAGGTTCTTGTGCTTTGAGCAGCTCATACTATGGCCACCACATCTTGAGAGGATTTCCTGTGACAAACTAGATTTCTCTCAAGGTTATGGACATCCCTGGGACATATGGGGGCAAAGTCATCTTGATACACCTAAAATTACTCCAAAGCTATCAAAGATCAGTTCATATATAGATTATATACAGATTATAAACAGATTATATACATTATATATTATATACATTATATATTATATACAGATTATATACAGATTATATACAGATTATAAAATGTGTCAAATTCACACATCTGGCAGATGCACATATAATCAATCTATCACAAGAGCTTTAGATCAGAAAATCACAGAGAAAGGACGTAGGAAAGTTCCCTAAAAACATTTTATCATCTCTAATTCTAAATTGGCAATAAGCAGTATGTGTTAGAGGGGATGTTTTAGTTTCCAGGTTTAATTGAATAT
Source organism: Sclerurus mexicanus (assembly GCA_013396755.1). Classification (NCBI taxonomy): domain Eukaryota; kingdom Metazoa; phylum Chordata; class Aves; order Passeriformes; family Furnariidae; genus Sclerurus; species Sclerurus mexicanus. The sequence continues at coordinate 64,096 of VWZF01003022.1, forward strand.
AAGTGAATGTAGTAATTTAACACCTGTAGAAGAAAATCATACATAATTTAAGTGATTTTGTATGGTTGTGCACAGTGCTTACCTGAGTTAATCCCTGAAAGCTAGTGCAAACACAGGAGCAAAATAGCGAGTCAGACAATAGCATGGTAAGGAAAGGATTTATGATATGTGATTGAAATATGTATTCCTATAGAAGTTAAAAGCAAACTCATACTGGTTCCTCACAGACTAAATATTAATGTAGCCTTACAAAACCCCAAACAGTTCATACTACTCTTTCAAATGCAATATTTGTAATCGGTTTAGAGACTTTCAGATACAATATTTTGCACTTCAGAGGGAGCTTAGATTCACAACATTTGCTTCTGAAGCATCTGAAATTAGATTGATTTTTTTAAACTTTTTATTTGCTTTTGGTTTCTCTGATTAAAATTCTCTTCCTGTTCCTGGCATAAATTCTGACCTTATATATACAGGAAAATCTTTTCTATAGCATCCTAGGCTCCAGTCTGAATTTTTAACTGGAAAATAGCACTCTAACTTATGCTGGTCAGATATTAATGACCATAGGGATTTTTTTTTTTTTCCATCTAAGAATATTTCTATTCCAAATTTAAATGTGTTGGTTTGACTTATCCTAAAATGGAAAGATAAGACATTCAGTATTGAATTTAGCTTCCAAAGCTGTTCACAAAACAAGTGTCAAGAGATAAATGTCACATCTAGGATTTTGACTTTTGCCCACCTCCTGTTCCTCAAACATTTGGTCAGAAGTAGAATTCAGATTTTCATAATCCTTCAGGGACTTCTTAGGCTTATGGAAAGGGCAAAATATTTTAAGCCACTTAGAAGTGTGTTGACTCTGAAATCAGATCGTACCAAGAAAAGTGCCTGCTTTAAAAATTCATGCTTTCAAGAAGCTATTTAAACACATTCATTTCAGTTTCTTTCTTTATATGTGTGGCCTCCTCCTAATTCTCTTTATTCATTTTCAGAAACTCTCTATTGAATAATAGATTTGGACAGTGTTGTCTCAGTATTCGCTCACCAGCAGCTTGTAAATTTGATATACACCAGAGAAGGATGATCATATTTCACTCTCTGCAGAAGAATAACTTCCAAGACTCTTCTCCAGTTTTTGTTATATCCTAACAGAACAGTACAAGTAATTGAACCTATATTGTTTATATTTTTTCTTTTTCCTCCTCACAACTGCAAGGTTGTTTGGGATTACAAAATTGTATCTGAACTGTTTTCTTTCTCAAGAATCCTTGCATACAGCTTCCTCTCTGAATGCAGCATGCCTCTTTCTGGGGAAGAATGAATTTCTGATATAACAGAATCTGCATTTTTCTTTTTAGGCTACCTCATTGTCATAACAACTGAACTGGTAATGAAGTGCAACCACTCCTTTTAATTTAGGGTAGTGCAAATAATTAGCCAACATATATCAACCAGAAAATATATAGGGATATATATACAAATGCTGATACCAGTGAAAAACATGCTCTCAAGTAGCTTTTTGTTACTATTGAGTTTTATGCACAATACTCTAAAGAATGTGGTTAGACTTTTTTTTTTTTTTTATGTGAAGGCTTTATTGGAATAAATTTTTAGATGATACCTAGTGCTAGATCTTCAGCTGTCTTCCATAAACCAAAGTATCCTCTGGAGTTCTGATCCCAGATATATTTCTACAGAAACAATACAGACGGCTATACTGTGGCTGGAAAGGGAAGAAGGGGAAGGTATTTAAGCTTATAATAGCAATTAGAAACTTCCTTTCTCAACCTCAGTAAATTCCACACAGAAAAATATGTGACTATTTAGTCCAGGAAGCTCTAAAGCAGGAAACTGGTAAACCAGTGGGATGTACTCAGGAGGAGATTACTGCATTTTCACTTTGTTTCTTCTATTGCTTCCTCAAGTCCCTGCTAGTGTTCATGAATGCAAATCAGATGCTTGGGAAGACAGAATATATGGCTTGCCTTAGTAAAAGCTCATACTGTGTTAATGTTTTCAGTTTGGTCACAGATTTATTTCTGAAATATGAGTATGTGCATGACCAATATCAATATTCTTACTATTTTGCATATTTCTTCCATTTATGTAAGGTAAATTCAGCAGAAAATTATGTCAAACCATTTTGTACTTATCTTGTCTGTTTCCTATTCATGGACATATGCTTCAGAAATGTGTGATAATTAAGTCTTAAATGACTAAAATGTCTAAATATCTAAAAGATAGTTAAGTATGAATTTCATACTTGGAATTCAAAATACCAAAAGTAATACAAATTTCCATATGATGTAATGTATGGTTGATGACCCATTAAAAAAGCTCTACCAAGCTGCAGTAGCATGCTCTCTCTCTAAAATAAAAAAGGATTTTATCACCTATTTCATGACAGGTGTTTGTCAAAGAAGCTGTGATTTTTTGTATCATTTTAATATAAATTTATATTATTCTTATAAACAAATGAATTTATAGACTTTTGTAATAATGATAGTGATTTGCCTCAGCAAAATATAACCTCTTGCATGAGGACACAGGCAGTAGCATGGCCTGACATTGCAACACTGGGAGGCACTTATCAGCCTCAGCTCAGCTAAACCATTAGAACTTTTTTCTCTGAAGCCTAACTAAAAGCTTAAATGTTAAGATATTATCTATATAATATTTTTCCTGTGTCCATATCATGCCTGCATTATCTTTGAAGCATAAGAATTCATATGATGAAGGATCTGTAGGGGAAGCTGTATGAGGAGCAGCTGAGGTCATTTGGTTTGCTCAGCATGGAGAAGAGGAGACAGAGGAGACTTCATTGCAGTCTTCAATATCCTCATGAGGGGAAGTGGAGGGGCAGGTACCAACCTCTTCACTCTTGTGACCAGTGACAAGTCTTGAGGAAAAGGCATGAAACTGAGTAGGGGAAGGTTTAGGTTGGATATCAGGATAAAGTTTTTCACCCAGAGGGTGGCTGAGCACTGGAACAGGCTTCCCAAGGGGAGTATTCACAGCACCAAGCCTCTCTGAATTCGAGAAGTGTCTGGACAATGCTCTCAGGCAGATGCTGTGACTCTTAGGGATGGTCCTGTGTAGGGCCAGGAGTTAGACTCGCTGATCCTGATGGGTCCCTTCCAACTCAGCATATTCTGTGATTCAGAGATGAGGCATCCAGTACAACCACAACAAAGAAAGAAAAGATTAGAAAAGAAGTTACACAATCAGGTGAATAGAAAACAAGTTCAGAGTATCCTACCTTATTTTCTTCCATTTTTCTTGTCTTTATAGGGGGAATTATTTCATGCATGTCATTTTGGTTTTTTGTTTGTTTTTTTTTTTTTATTTTTCTAAAAAAAGTACCTCTAATTTCCTATAACTGTAATAAAAATACATTTCAGTTTGCCTTCGGATATTCTGAGTGTATGCATTAGATACTTGTTCATGTGATGTTTCACAATTTTACATTTGCTTGTTGAGTGGGGATTTGATTTATAACTGTATCAGTGCATCTACTCCTTGAACTGTAAAAGTCATTTTACCATTTTTTAATTTTCTTATCAACAAACATGGGTACATTATTTGTGACATTATAAGCTTCATCAAATGCTTACTTTGTGATGAAGGATAAAAAATGCATGCAGGAAACAAGGTATAATCTAATGTGACTGTGACCTTGAACACTAAGCACCTGCCATGAACTGATGGGAAGGTGAAAAGGAAAAAAGAAGTTTATCAGCTGCAATCTTACAGCTTTGATGCTTCTAACTAATTTGCACCGTTTATGAGTACATCTACTGAAGTTATCCTGAAGTTAGTGAACTTGAAGTATAAGCTCTGTTAGGAAATGCTCGAGTTCTCTTTTGTGTTTGCAGGTGTTCCTGGGGCTTCAATAACAACCACAGAGGCAGCCTCACAATCTAGCATAATTAGCAACAAATGTGGGCACATTTTCTTCAGTGTTACTGCCAGGCTTTTTTTTCATACCACTTTCACACTTGCAAGGACACATAGCTGACAACCAGCTTTGGAAACTGTCTGCTGATTTAGAGAAAAAAAACTATGCAAATGGGAGGTGTAACCTGGCTTCCCTACACCAGGGATCAGGGGTATATCTAAGGGGATGCTTATGACTATATATTTGTTGGATCTATTTTGTGTTCTTTTTTTTCCTGCATAAAGATTAGAATTTGTATCCTGGTTCTAAGAGGCAATAGTGTGCCCTAACTATAGCTACTCAAATCTTAATCCAGTTTACTTTATATCTTGGATTTGTGCCTATGGTTGATGGTAATTAAAGTTTCCTGCCAAAAAGGTTCTGAAAGCAACTTTTGGTCCAGGTAAAAGAGTTTTAATTAGAAAATAAGCACCAGGCTTGTGTTTCCATATCATAGGTAGCTGTTCCCTGAAACTGCGAACACACAAACCGGGACAGGTTCTGACACAAAAAGCTAGTCATGGGGTGATAAATGCAGCTATCAAGACCTGCACTGTTTTCAATTTGGTTAATAGTGGAGAAAATTTTAACTGCTATTCTTCTGTTCTGCAGTTGAGAGTTGCCTTTTCTCTTATGTTTCATTCTCTATGCACAAGATAGTGATGGTCTGAAACAGCTAAAGTGCACCTGAAATGGTTTGAGCCTGATCCCAACTGAAAGAAAATAGCTGTTAAAAAATCATGGCTCTTCTGGCCCTCAGAGTAAGGGAGAATTGTGGGCTTTAATGCTTTAATACTTTTGGAAGGTGCCACTGTAAAAGGGCACTTTTCCCTGAGTTCTATGCAGTGTTCAATATTAAACTGTAAATTCTGCAAAAAAATCCCCCAATTCTACAGGGATAATCTTTTACCACTCTATACATAATGCTGAAAGCAATTCCATAGATAGCAAGAGGTTCCAAGTTCTGTGCAAATCCAAACAGTAGGACAAAAGATAGTGACAGATTTCAAGATACAATTGGCAAGGACTTTATAGATGAAAATACTATGACTAAAGGAGATTAAAGATACTGTTCCTTTTTAGGGTCAAAAAATGGCAGGTTCCAGTGTGGAGAACCTCAGTAAGTTAACATTCTAACATCATATGCTCTCTAAAACTGTAGACCCATTATCTTTGTCATTCCATAAGACAGCAGCTTGTTTGTCCTCTTCAGTACTAGTAGATACCTTTTATGATTCTCTGGCTCTTCACAGAGGACTTATTTCAAGCTGAGTAATAATCTGTTCTTGGTCCTACCACTAGTTGTACTTCCATTTCTCAGCCTTGCTACCCTCTTGACTCTTGCTAAGACAAATGTAGTACTTGCTGTGTTTGTGTTTTTGTGTTTTTTCTTTTTTTTTTTTTTCTTTTAATCCCTGGATAGCCTTCCAGTAGCTAATTTCAGCTTTTGTTTCACTATTACCTACTTGAGTGCACCTTTCCCATTTTTTTCATTGTCTTACACAAACAAAAAACTCTTATTCTTAGTTATACTATTTCCTGGATGTGCAGGTTTAAAGTCTTGACAAGGCACGATTAATAAGGAATATGGTGTCAACCTGTGAGTTTTCTACTAAAATTAACAAACAAACAAACAAACAACCCAAACAACATACAATTAGATGACCAATATTTTCCTAATCAATTGTCACAAACATCTCCAGTTCCATTTACATGGAAAAGTGTAGTGATTCTGGACATCACTGAAAGATAGCTGTATGGCAAATATTATCCTTCAAAACCTATTGCTATGTCTGTTATTCTTTTTCAGGTTTGTAGAACAAAAACATAGAAGAAAACAACTGTGTACAGGGTTCAAAGATGCAATGGCTGTCCACTGCGTAAACAAAAATGGAGGAGTCAGTTGCAAGTGTCTTCAGCCTATCCAGGACCAAGAAAAAACCCTAGTTTCATTTTCCTTCAAAGAACTACAGTTAGGTAGGGTTACCTTGCTTACATTGAGGCATCTTTCCAGTTCAAAATCTTTTAAAAAGTTGGTGATTTGTGATTGAGCTGTAGTTCCTCTTTCACTGAAACTGGACGTTTCCTGGGTCTGATAATGTGATTCCTTGGTGCTGCTCAGGAGCAACATGTCCATGAGCAGGGTTTCCTGCAGCTCAAAGCACTAGCTGCCCACAGTTCTAGCAGACTGTGAAATCCAATTAATTACACTCTGCAATTCGTATTGCAGCAGCACTTAGAGAACGGCTGCTCTGGTGTGAGGAAGAACAGTTTGTGTTCTAAATAAGACTATTTCTGGATTTCATGGTTTCTCAGGGTCTATAAGACAAGTATGTCTCCATCTCTTGCTCCACAAATGGCAATGTTTTACATATACATCTCTTTCTTCAAAATAGATACTATTTTTTGAGGCTATTACCTCCAAAAGGTCAGAAATATCATCAAGCTTTATGTGCCTTAAAGCTACATGTAACAGTAACTAAATGTTCATTGTGGGCAGTTCACAGAGATCAGAGAACCTCTTACTGTAATGAGACCCCAGGCTTTCCCTGCTTCAGATGTGTCAGTGTTTCAGAGAGAAATGGAAAGTTCCTTTGTTTTGCTGACACTCAGACCGTATCTGTTATTGATTTTTCTGCATTGCTGATAACACAAATGCTACTCCTGCTTCATCTGCTTCTTTGTTTCCAAGGGACCCTGCAAATCACATGGGTGATGTGTTCCAACAGAGATTAGATCAGTTGCTTGCTCATTTGTTCTCACTTTTGGCTTCTAAGTTATTTTTGCAATTTACACATTCAGCAGCTAATATGCTTACCTCAGACAGCCAGACACATTGCAATTTCTCCCTTGCTCCAATGTCACACTCTGTAATCTAGTGGTAAATTCATCCTGTTTTTTATTTTTCTTCCATTGATATGACAAAGAAACTCTAAAAATCCCTACATTTTTAGTTTTTTTCTGAAATACTCTTTCAGTAACTAACCGCCTAATGTTAATATACATAAAAAATTATTAGAAAATCATATTATTGTCTTCTATTTTGGTTGTCTTAAACTACCATTCTCTCAGCACCTTTCAAATATAGCTTATTGCAAAAATACCATAGAGGGGATCCAAATTTTAAGCCATTTAGCTTTGTTGTTATCCCTTTGATAGGTCCATCACTGTTTTTGTCAAGAATATATCTGTGTCTGAAGTTTACACAATAAACCAGAAGCCATGCAGGTGGCTGGCATTTCAAAGCTGCCAGACATTAACATGTTCTTTGATACCACTGAGCTTTCTAGGAAGAACTGGTCAAGTTCTCTCCTGCAGAATGGACAGCCACCTATTTTTGATGAAAGTATGTGGGAGATAGACAGAAAACTGACTCTGGAAATAGCACCTCCAATTTAGTTCTCGTTGGAGCGCATTGAAGACTGCCATTTCTCACAATGGTTGTGAGGATCCCAGAAGAATGACGCTGCATTCCTATAGATGGTGCTCGTCCCCATAGTCTCCCTTCCTATCCATGCTGACAAAGGGCTTTGAGCTGTAACAAAGACTCAAAAGGGATGAAACGAAATCATAGCTTAAGAAGTCTATTGTGCAAAAAGAGTTTTCTTTAAGCTTCTAATTCCAATTAGTTTTACAATAGGATTGTAAGTCTGGTCTGGTGTGTCCTTATGAGAACACCTACCTCTGCTACTCATTGCCACAGTCCCTCGTTTATGTCCGAGTCCTGAGTGGAAGGAACTGTCAGCTGATCCAATCTACTGGCATGGACCAAGCGAATGAATCTAAATTTTCTTTATGGCTTTGCCATGTCTAAAAAGACCTTTAGAAATCACGAGTATATATAAAGAGTTGATAGGCCACATTACATATTTCTGTGACACAGGAAGGGTTACAGTGCAGTCATTACTTCCATCACCAACACAAGGCTTGCAAAACCTGGCTTATAGCCTCTGCTGCCAGTGCAATTGAAGGAAATGGAAAAAGAGACAATATGTTTTATTCCTCGTATCTGAGACTTCCTGTAAGAAAGAAAATAATCTCGAGCAAAGCTGTGGCAGGCAACCAGTCTAATAAGATGCCCTATTATTCACATATACAATTACTCAGTGAAATTAGGGCAAAATATTTTTTATGCATCTTCTAATATCATGATCTAAAACAGTCTAATTTCTGCTGTGAGACACATTTGCTGAAAGCTTCAGAGAAGGAATGTGTAAGATATTTGAAAATGTGTCTTGGTTTTCAGTTATGCTTCTTTTAACTCTACAAGCTACCTAGGAAGATCAAATTAATGTGTTTCTTCATACTTTTTATCCTTGTTATGGTCACAGTTAGCCAGATATCAGAGAAAGAATTTGCATCTCCAGTACTCTAAGTTTATACTGCTTTATGTCAGGGTGACTCCAGAAATTTTAGAAGAATGAGGCTTGATTCACAGCAACATAACCCAGAAAAGGCTCACTCATATGGTGAAAAGGTTCTAGACATACAACAGTTTCAGAAGATGGTTGTTTAGACATACATAGACTGAACTTTATTTTCACTAAACCAGGAGAAATGGTTAGGAATGAAAATGGTAGAGTCATTCTATGTAGTTTCTAAAAGAAAAAAGAAAAAGAAAAAAAAAGGTCAGAATTCAATGCAATGCTAATTTTTGCTCAGAAAAAAACTCCTCTGAGAACAGTCGCAGAGGATTAAACTGAAGCATAGCAGAGTGTGTTGGATGGTGGCAGTGCCTACAGGGTATACATTTTGACTTTACATTGCTTCCCAAATTCTGCATGCTCCAGGCCCCACAGATACTCCTCCCCACTCCGCTCATGGTCCCTCCTAAAACATAAAGTCATCTTGTTTCTTACCTATACTTTCTTTACTCCTTTCTTTTGTCTGTTTTATCTAACATTGGTATTTTATTTTTGTTTATCTCTAATCTGAGAAAAAGATTTTCATCCCCAGTTTAAGTAACTCCTGCAATCTACATTGCTGTTATAAATACTATTTGACCTACAATTTTCTCTATGATCTTATCGAGTCTGAATGCACAGAGTTAAATCAAAGGATTTTAGAAAGGAAACACTAGGAGCTAAAATACTAACAAGAGATAATGTACTTTTGTATGGATCACTCGGGATCCTTGGGACACAAAGGGAAGCTTTTAAGTGGAAAATACAACAGGCTTTGCTCTCACTAGAATATTGGACTTTATTCTTTCCAAACAGATCTTGGCTCAAAGGGTGTACTGAGGATTTAGAGATGCCCGTTTAAATAGGAATGAAAGGAATTAAGGCAGCTGACTGGATGTGAAAAAGTAGCAAATGAGTTACAGTTAATGGTGTACATCTCCAGTATCACAGATGGAGAGAACTACATTGAATGGCATCTACTAAAACTTCCAAGCAATACGAAAGCATTAAGGAAGTTAAAGCATATGTTTACCTGATTTTGCTTTCTCTCTTTTTTTTTTTTTTTTTCTTAAGTGAAGAGATAAAAGACTCATGGAGTTATGTTTTGTTCAGTTTTGTGGAGTGAGGGATAGGAAAAAGAGTTTAAGTCTGACACGTAAATTTCATGATTACGTCATGTTCCTGATGCTGTTTTAATATCACAAGAATACTACAGACTGCTTTGATTCTTTTAAGTATCACTGTCTAGTCCAGTTTCAGATACTGTAAAGTAGCAATGTAGTTATCCTTGTAACACTTGCAGACTTGGAGAAGCTTGTGCAGCCAAATACTGATAGATAGCTATTTTAGCATTTCAGTCTTGCTGAATGTTTTTAAAACTTGCCTGTCTTTTAAAGAATTATTTTAGGAGAAGGTAGAACTGTTTTTGCCATTCCAGTTAAGTGGGCACAGACCAACTTTTCTTGGCTCTTGCCTTGACATTCCTCTCCAACCTGTGTTACTCTGTTCAAAGTCAATAAGTTGCTTCTAACAGGTTATGCTACTGTGGAGTAGTGGGTATGAACATTTATTGACACACTGTTTAGTAGGTACAGAGCTTTCTAGAATTCAATTTACCATGTATATATGGCCCTTAATGTCATTGGTATGGGCAAGTTAACATCCAAATTCTTCAAAGGATTGATCTTCAGCTTCCACCTAGTGCTACATCCTCTCTTCAGTCTGAATTCTAGTTTCATCTTTTGCTTTCATTATTATTTCATGCTCTGCTGTTGTTTCTTCTGAATGTTCTTTATAAAACCAAGCAATTACTCAGACTTTTTTGAAACTTGTTCCTTTTACTCTGCAGACTTGAGTTTCTTGCATTCAGACATGTAATTTCTGTAACTGAATGTAACTGAATATTTGAAATAACTTCCAATTTTTTTTTGCAAAACTTAGCAAAAAAGAATCTGTATTTTTCCCCTTTAGAGTTCAACTACATCTGGATTTTTCAACATATCCAACCCTCTACTGGATGTTCTCTAATCCCTGGGAGCATCCAGTCTTAGATATTTGCTAAAATTTTGTATGTGGTTTGTTACATTGATCATTCTTTTCAGCTTCTGTTACCTGTCAATAATGAATTTCCTGGCTTTAGAGTATTTCCTCAATGACTGATATTTTCATTATTTTATGATTTGAAGTTGGCATTTCATTTTTTTTTAGTTGGTGTCATATACTGGCAATATTTCTTATTTTGTCACATTGAGGTTCTGTTAATATTGCATATTCTCTTTAAAATTCTAGAATTCTTAAATATTTTATTTTATTTTTCTAAATTCAATTTGTAAAACTGTTTTGATAAATCACAATGATAAAGTACTACTTATGTTTTCAAAAGCTAGCACATGTAAGCAGTTAAATACATACTGGGCATTTATCTCAAAAGTCAAGCCAACTGATGATGAATTGCAAGCTGGTATACCCAGGCTGTTTTCAAAGTAGATAATTTTATAATGAAGGGCTTGAAATCTCTAATCAGAGTGCTTTGTCTGCTGCTACGGTAGATGCTGTATAGATAACATTAAGAGAATGGTAAAACTTTGTGAGATTCCTGTTTTAGTATATTGTGAAACACAGGTGTTCGACAAAAACTTTTTTTTGGGGGTGAGGGGTTGGACGTTATGCAGTTTTCAAAGAACCTGTTCATTAAATCACTGCAGATTACAGGCTGAAACTTGGATCAAAGTAAATGAAGGCTTAACCCATTCTAAACTCCTGTCTCTGATTCTGCTTCCTTGACAAGCCAAAGAAGGTAAGGTGGAGCATCAAGTTCAAATTCCCAATGGATATGTTCCAGCTAGTGAATTGAAGAACCTTCCTTCTGTAGAGGCCTCTTACACTTCACTCCAACCCAGTACACACCACTACACACCACTACACTCTCCGCAGGACCCTAATTTAGATACTACAGTAAGTTGTCACAACTTTTCCTTTCAGAGTACAGAAAGAGCAAAGATGCAGCATTTGAAGCAATTCTCAAGAGTTATTGCAGGCATGTATTCTACTTTCTTTCTAGGCAGCTTTCTCTTGCTTTCATGAAAATGTAAGATTAAGGTCAGATTCCATATCAGCAATACAGCACAGTGTGCTCCGCAGAAGGCTAATGGACCCAGAAACAGTTAATTTTTTCAGAGCATTTAAAAAAAACCTTTTCAACTTCTTGAAAATGAAACCTGTGCAATGTAATTGTCTCAGCCATGCTATTCAGGTTGTTCAAAACAATCAAGTTCTGATATTCTTCTGAGCATAATTTTCAATTTAATGGTAAGATTTATAGCATGTTGTTTGATATAATTTGACAAATGTCTTTTGTTTTATTTTTAATGGCTATCTTTGAGGAAGTGTGAATATTATGTTTTTTTGCTAGTTACATGAATCTGTGAATTTCAACTCAATCATTAGGATTTTCCACATTTTTAAAAGTATGAGTGACACTACTTGAGTGCAAAAAGATTATTGGCTTTTGCTTTTTTGTTAAGCTATTGTATTCATATCTTGCAAAATGTACTAAAAAGAAGGTAAAAAAAAAAAGAAAACAAAACCTGAAGAAGTAGCTTGCTATTTTTGTCAAAGCAGATCATACTTTTTCAAGCTTCTCAAGATTCATAAAAGCATATTTAGAATTAAAGTGAGAATAAAGAGAAATCTTTCTAAACTAGTTTTGAATCATAGAATAAGTTAGAATAGAATGCATTAGTATCTCACCACATATGACTTTCCTATGAAACAACTCCCTTTTGCAGTATAGGTGAACTTTTCAGTCCACTTGGGCATTGGTCCTCTCATGTGGAATTTCCTACTTTTTCTAATTTATTTTACTTTCCCTTATTTTCTTTAAAGAATTTTGCTTTCATAAACTTTTTGAAAATCACATTTTCCTGTTTATTTTTTTTTTCACATTGTTTTACATTACTCTAGTTATTGTGTGAGTATATACATATGTATAAAGGCAAGAACGCAACATATGGAATGATGGGATGTTCATTTCTCCTAGTTTCTTTGCAGTATTTTACTGAAGTTATATTGCAAGGAATCAGAGGGTATGACTATGAGCTTGTCCTCATGCAATGAAAAATTACATTCTGACTACCGGTAAATTGCTCTGATTCTGAATGTCACCTGTCTTTTTCTGGAAAGTGTGCAGTTTCAAACTGTTTCCAAAAATTGCATTTTCAAGCTGCTGACCATGAAGTTAAGTAAGTGAAGTCTTTTATTCTACTGTCCCTTTGCAGCTTTTTATATGCAATTGTATCAATTGCACTCAATGAGACTTTATTAACATGACAAGATATACAGAAGTGTTGCTAAAGTGTAGAAGAGATGGACTGCTCAGGAATCTCTTAGAGAGAGATAACATCTCCCCACATAGTTTCTGAGGCTTTATCTTCCAAGTCTATCTATCATAACTATCCACTGCTGTTCCAGTGGCAAGTTTTGGAAAATGAAAAGCAAGCCTCCTAAGTGTGCATCCAATAAGAAGGCTTACTTAGAAGGATGATGCATCCAGCTCTAAAACAAACACTGAAACATCATGTTATGTTACATATCAAGTATAGAATTTCTGAGGTGAAACACAGTATAGAGAGATCAGGAGCAGTTATAGTGCAAAAAGTTTGGTAAAAAAAGGCTGCAAAGACTCCGGATGGAAGTTTTGAAATAAGATATAACTGTTATTCATTTTTAGGTCACAGTTACATCAATTTACAAAAGTATTTTTGTACCCTTTTAGATATATTTAAACATGGGGTATCTTGAGTGTCATAGAAAGACATGGTAAATTTGGACCTTTTTATGTCACATTGTCATGGTTTAACCCCAGCCAGTCAGCAAGCCCCACACAGCTGCTGGCTCACTCCCATCCAGCAGGACTGGGGAGACAACAGGAAGGGCAAAGGACAGAGAACTCGTGGGTTGAGAAAAAAACAGTTTACTAGAGAAAGCGGAATCCACACACACAAACAAAGTAAAAAGAGGAATTAATTCACTGCTTCCCATGGGCAGGCAGTTGCTCAGCCATCTCCAGGAGACCAGGGCACCATCACGCATAGTAGTTACTTGGCAAGACAAACACAATCATTCCAAAACTTCCCTTTCTTCTTCTGCTCCTCAGCTTTATACACTGAGCTTGAGGATCACGTGGTCTGGAATATCCCTTTGGTCAGTTTGTGTCACCAGTCCTGGCTGTGTCTCCTTACAACCTCCCATGCACCCCCCAACTTTTTTGCCAGCGTGGTTGTAAGAAAAGCAGAAAAGGTCTTGGCCCCTATGTGAACAATGCTCAGCAATAAAAAAACCATCTCATTATCCACCCTGTGTTCAGCACAAATCCAAAACATAGCTCCATACTAGCCACTGTGAAGAAAATTAAGTCTACCCCAGGTGAAACCAGCACACACATATGATACATTTTTTTTTTTTAATGGAATGGATTTTCCTTCTGGTTTTAATGAAACTTCTATTTTTTGAAAATGTAGCCATCACAGACACTATTTGCAATTCTTATACAGATTTTCAAGCCAGTTACAGATTGCACCAATAAAAACAAGAGTAAAACTGATAAGAGCAAAATTGGGTCCTCTGCTTGTCTGATCTAAAATTAAAAATGTGAATGAAACTTACGGTTGTAAATTATAGCCAACATATGCAAGGTATAATCTCTCTTAGTGCATACAAAAGATGGTAATTTAAGTTTAACTATTTTTTTCTATATCCTGCTAGTCAATGATCTTTTCAATTGCTTAATTCAAAAAAATAAAAGAAGCTTTACATTTTCTTTCAATCTGCCACTCCAGCTTTTCTCAATTTTATTCCTTTAAAAGGGAAAAAATATTCTTCTAACTTTTACAGTTGAAATTTGTGAATCTGCTGCTTTATTCTTGTGCATCTCCATTAGGTAGTTTGTCCTGACAGTGACAGCTCTGTAGCACAGTGCTGAAATATTGTATTCGAGTAGAATTAGATGCTGATAGTTTGGTCTGTGTTTGGCCCAGCTACCTGTGATGAGCTGTGTTTTCTCCTGCCAAGTTATGGGAAAACAGGCCAATAAAGACAGTCTTTGGCCTTGAAGGAGGTATTTCTGTGTAAACTAAAATTAACTGGGCTCTCACGATTGGCTAATGGCCCTCCAAGGGCCCTTGAAGGAGAAAGAGAGGAGGAGGAGGATGAAGTAATCACCCAGACCCATTTAATAAAGACTCCCTGGAGCCGATCATGCAGGCGCCAATGCCCCCAGACATGCGCAAGAGGGTCCCACTTACATAACTGGGGGGGAGGTGCCAAAAACCTTTTACTTGGGTGGCACTGGCCATGCCACCCAGGTAAATGTCATTTTGGCCAATTAGATAAAAGGCAGATGGCTCGTGCCTGTGGGCTCTCTCACTTGACATCACAGGACAACATTGCCTTGGCGGGGACGCCCGCTGTCACCTATGAGACTGCTGACCCTTGAGGATGCAGCCACTGCTCAGGAAGTCTGGGCATTCTGGGGGTGGGTGAGACAATTCCATGGGAAACACCTGGGTAATTTGTGTGTTTGCACCTGGAGGCTTATTTTCTCTTTTCTCTCTCTCTCGGGTTTCTTTCCTGTTTACTTGGCCACTTTTGGTAATAAAACTACTGTTTAGGTTTGCTGTGGTGTCTGTTTCAGCTTCCACATCCCTTTGGATCCCCCCAGTTCCTCCCTGGAACAAATATTACAGCAATAATTCTCTACCATTATACCTATACCTAATTACAGCAAAATCCTGCAGTTTTGCACTCTGAATATGGGAGCAATTCAGGTGTATTTACTTTAATGACCAGATATCGAGTCTGAGCCACACAGATCAAAGTGAATTGTTAAGACAGAGGTTGTTACGAACTAAAACTAGTAACAAGCTACAGTTCGAGAAGTGTGTTCCATGCACTATAACGCAATGATAGAGGGGCTAAGTGTCGGGAAGGAAAAAACAGACATGTCCCACCAGTGTTTAAAATAACATAGGCCAAACACTACAGCTTTAACTGTCCTATGTTTGGCAGACCTTTGGACTTTGCAAGAAAATACTCCCCTCCTTTATTAAAGCAGTTAGAATCTCACACTTCATACTGGTTTTATGGAGTTGGATCATTGGAGACTTAGATAGGCCCAAATTGTCTCTCTGCTAAATGAAGAACCTCCTATTGGAACAGATATATAGTGATAAAACAGACACATTTTATAGGCATCAAGGCTCTGGAGATTGATTCCCTTCTATTAATGGATAAGAGATTGATAAAATGTTAAATACTATCAGGGATCTTTCAAGACAAACATGTCCTTTTGGATAGCATGAAAAGGAGTCTGAGAAAATAATATTTCATACTAAAAGGTTATTATTGTTTACCTAGGTATTGTTAACCATATCGTCCTATATCCATCTGTTGCTCTGTGGAACTACAACTTAACTTTCAGCTGTTTCATGTTCTTCCCAATGAATTCAAATAACATCACTGAATCAAATGACTCTGGAGAAGCAAAGGGAGTATGAAATTTGTATAGCTTGCTCTCATCTTTTTGTCTTGTTATTTTCAGTAGAAGTGGAAAGGAGATAAATAAATACAAAACCTTTCTCTCAGTTCCCATCAAACTGTGCTGCTTATGTATGTAGTTGAAGGTGTTTTATGTTTGAGATCGCATGCTGCTAAGAACTTGCGTGTGATAAACTTGCATTAAAGTTCCTATAGTACCATGCTGACCATGCATTAAGTAGTGGTGTGAAGATTTAAAGTAATCATTTTTGTTTGTGTTTCAAACTCATTTGGGGCAAAGGAAAAGTTACAATGAGATGTATATTAGTGCTGTTACAGTCATACTTCTTTTATGTTAGATTTTACATGGAAGTTTCCAGGCCAAATTCATAAGTCTATTACTTTTTCATATTTCTATTTTGTGTGTGTGTGTGTGTGTGTGTGTGTGTCTATGTCTATGCATTACATAATCCAGGGAATAATGAACAGCTAAGTGGCCTGTTAAGATACAATTATCTCAGAATCATTAAGCTCATATAGACCAATAAATACACAAACCAATTGTGATTTTTGAAACACTTATAAATACAAGACAAAATATGGAAACAATATGAAAGGTATGTAGATGGAGAAAGTTATGAAAACATTTTTCTGGCATGCATATGATTTAAGTCTCTTTCCAAAAATTAACATGAAATAAAGCGTTTATCTGAATGTAATAACTTGTAACGAAGATTGGTATTACACATTTTCTGTGATTTTGGAGGTATTTCCCAAACTTAATCATTCTATGATTCTATGATTTCTGTGTCTACTTGGCTGTAAGCTGGCTACTTGGACAATGAGAATTTTCTTTTCTCCTGTACTATTGTTCACCATATTTTTGTCAATCTTCAGAATGACTTTATTCTAATTTTTCAATAAGATAAATAGGAAAACCCTTCTCTCCTTCTGAGTTCTTATTTTGTCCTCATTTATAGTGTCCAAGATTTTAGGTAAATTAATTATCAATATATCCAAACATAAAATACAGCTTAACAGAAATTGCAAAAAGTACAGGCCACTGAAATTTTATATGTATTTGGGAATCAAAATCCTATTGCAGTCCCAGTTCTCAGGATGAAAGTTGTAGTAAGAAATGGCATAAAATCTATTCTGCATGGTAGACACTGTCATGGAAATATAAAATTGTGAAAACTGAGTTTTTGGTCCTCTCTCAAGATAGCAATCTCAGAATCATTTCTGGATGAAATTAAATAAAGGGTCTCCTTAGCTTTTATTTGCAGCACTGATCTGCAACTGTCTTTTTTTTCAAACAGTTTTAAGCTAGGCACACTTATTATTTACGGAAAACCCACAAGGAACATTTTTATAGCACCAGAATAGAAATAATACCATAACAATAAAGATCAAAGATTGATGCAATTGTGAGTACAAGTAATAGATACCCTATGTGGCTGTTATCTCCTCGAGGGAATTCTTTAGAATGGCTTTCATTTTATAAAATGTATTTGTTTCAGTGCAGTAGAATACGAGTAGGGAACTGTACTCTTGTTCCTTTTTTTTTCTTTTTTTTTCTTTTCCTTTTTTTTCTGCCCCAAGGAAAAAACACAAACAAAAAACTAATATAAAATTGATGTGACTGATTTCCTGAACTTTGAGACTGCTCTGAACTTCAAAGAAATAAAAAATCACACAGAAGCCAGTGATATCTGTATGTAGTTTACACGTATTTTGCCTGTCTAACCTGTTTTTAAATAAGCAAATATCAGTAGCTCTGATGTTGTTCATGGAATTTAATTCTTTTCATGTAGAAAAGTCAGGAAATATATCAGGGTAATGCATTACCTGAAGACCAATGCCATTCAGTCACTTTGCCTCTGGTCTGGAGGTGTCAGATCAGAGATGAAGCCACAGTAATTTATATCAATTGAGTATCCTGCCCAAAGGCCCACAGTGGAAAAAAAAGATTGTCCTCAAGATGGGGAAGATTTTAGTTCATACATGATGTAAATGTCTGTGTGAATACACGTATACATTTTTAATATTATATATTATGCAGTATATATAATTCCATATATCTTTCTATATATGGATTAATATGATACATGTATTTGTACATGGTGAAAGCAAAATACTTTAAGGAATGCTGGAATGCTCTTTTGTTTTCCTGTGCATGACTGGACTTGAGTTCAATTAAGACACTTTGCTATTTGCTTAATATTCATGAAGACATATCTTATTTGTCAGCAGAAATACAAAAAATGCATCAAAAGGTGATCAAGAGTTAAATAAGAATTCCAAACTCAAGAAGAATCTGAGACACTATATTTTTCTCCTTTTTCCATCCCATTATAAACCCTTATTTCAGTGCTACCAAAATAAACCAAAACTAAAAAGATTGTACTTTTCCCTAAGTAAATATTGTCAAGAGGAAAAAAAAAAAGAAAAAAGAAAAAAAGAGGGAGGGAATGTTTTGAATTTATGTTAGTAGATGTAAAAAAAATTTGGTTTAGAATGTCAGGAGAGCAGAAGTGATGAGTGATGCTCAGATAAGAGCATCTGGGAAATAGAATTGCTTATTGTGACACTGATTTTTCATATTGATGGTGACAGAGAAAGACACATTCTTAATGGTAACAAAAGAAAAAAGTGAAATAAGTTCTGATATTGCCACAGTAGGTACTGACATTTAGCTACTAAGAAATCTAGCAGGAGTAACACTACATGGACATCCAGGTTTCTCTATGCTGCCAAGTAATGCTTAATGCTTTGTAGCCCCATTCTGACACTGCTGCAAGGTTTCCAAGAAACCGCTATAAATATTTCATATTTGCACTGTTCATTATTTTCATTACTTCAGCTCACATTTCTGTGAGATAAAAGAGGTGATATTGTATGGTATTGCTCTACCTCTGATTTATATTGCCAATAGGTCTTGTATTTTTTGTTTGAATTTCATCACTCTGTATACAAAGAAATAAAGGCTCACAGTGTCCTATAGCAAGCCACTTACTTTACTTTTCTCAACTAAAATGTGAATACATTTTATGTAATCACCGATACAGCTGTGAATACTGCTGTGCAGTCAGTTTTGCAAGCTTCAGTCTCTCAGATCAGTATTGACATTTGCCCTTTGTGAAGAATAGTCTTAATAAGTTAACCATAATTTTTGACTACTGAATTGCATGAAACAGTAAACAGCACATTAATTAAAATCTTCAGGCCTTATTTAATCTAAGGTGTTATAAATGACAAGGCCAAAGACATAAATCTAAAAGGATCAGAGGCAGGAAGTTCAGTCTGAAAAAGATGAATTCTTACATAACAGGGGAAAGAAAAATCAGAATCTAGAAGTCTAATTGAGAGGTGAGTATTTGGGAGGAGTTAATCCCTGAATTTAAAGAAGACTGGAGATGAAGGTACAATGTAATATAGTGGGGATAAAAAAAAAAAACAAACCAAAAATAGAACAATCAAACTGCATAACATCAAAAGTGGGAGGGTAAACGTTTCTCTTCTCTGCAAGTAAAACTGCATCCAGCTCTGAGAAGGGTTTGGAATATGAGCAATAAAAATGATTAAGGCAATGACCATGGGAAGGCCAACTTATCAGGAAATATCAAAAAAGCTAAATAACTCAGTAAAATGAGAGCAGGAGGACATAGTCAGCTTCTGTAAGAATTCAAAAAGTGTATAGAGGAGGCCTAAAAGATTTTTTTTCCTATATTTCACCAGAGTGCATCACGTAAAACAGAGGCATGTATTAAATCACAATATTACCAAAAGAAATATTGGAATTTATTTATTGAAAGGCCTAAGAAAATTGTTTTGACAGGATTAAACTACCAGGGTAATAGTAGAAAGAAATCTCAGAAAATAGCAATGCAAATTAGCAGCAAAACAGGAGAGAATATCAGACACACAATGGAAACAAACATATGTCAACTACAATGTAAATTAGTACGTCATGAGCATAAAGAGAACACAGGTACGTCAGCTGCAGAGTAATGCAGACACGCAGTAAGAAACAACAGAAATAAACAAATACATAAAATTCTATCACTGGAACCCCTGGAAACAAAACCAAATGCAATCTTGCTTAGTAGCTACTTGTCAGCAGCCACAGTGTCACAGCTTCTTTTAGCAATGTGAACCCACCTACATAGCGACCTACCCACTTACCTACCTACCTACAATGAAAAGATCTCCCCACTTATAAAGAAAGTTAAGTACATGTACAGCAGAAATACAAAACAGCTACTTTCTTCTATGCCTAGAATGTAATATTGGCAGCATCATCTGTTTATTCTTTATGTTGGTCTCCCACAGGCTCTACAAGATATTAGACCAATGGCACTAAAGGGCAGTGCTGCAGGGTCATTCTTATTATATGAGACATAACCAAATAGAAAAGCTCCCTAAATTGGGAATTAGATTTCCCCAAAATTTTTTTTGTTGTTTTTTGCAGATTAATTGGCTGCTAAATTAACGAAACCTCTTTCTTTTCGATAAGTTGCTCATAGTCAGAGCAATTTCAATGAGAATACCTAATCAGTTCATGGAGTCTGAAAAGCAACCTCTTCTGTAACTGAACACCTAACTTTGAGTAGCATAGAGTGATTGATATTTTTATGCATTAATCTAGATTATTCTGAAAGTCCTGAGAGCCAAGTTGTCATGTTGCCCTGGATTATTAACACTACATCCTTTCTCAGGAGCCAACCACAATCCATACGCTTTGGCTTTCCATATAGCTAGTGTCCATAAAAAAAGAAAAATGTGTCTATAATAGTTTGTTTCTATTTTTAACTCATTTATGACTCAGAGTCGACATCTACCTCACAAGCAACTGGAAACTGACATTTCCCAAAACTATTTTGAAATGAATTTGCATTTTTAGTTACCATATTCTCTGAAGTATATTCAAGGGAAGCTATTTTCTCCTTGAGTCCTGTGACACTTGACATGTCATCAATATGAATCAGACACTCTTATGGTGTCAGATACATCCCTCCTTTGCTTTCATTATAGACATGCCCATTTACAGCATTTAATGATGTAGTTCAATGTGCATTAAGTTCATCCCCTAGAACTGTCAGAACTGAAGGACTTTGATTTGTGCAGCTATTGCTGTGAATCTGCCCTTCTAATTTCTCACTCAGAGGAAGTTAGTCTGGAAGAAATAACAATGACAAAATGCAGTAAAAGTGGCTGAGCTTGTAATTTTTTTTCTGTACCAGAAATTCTGTGTTAAAAAAAAAAAAAAGACATCTGAACAAAAGGCCAAGACTAGTGGAAGTGTTTGTCTTGAAAAGATAGTTATATTGTGATTATAACTTATAAAGAGAGAGCTGTTCTAGAGAAAGAATATTAAAATAATGTTCTCACTGCTCCATCCCATCCTAACTAGAGGATGTCTAGAAAGATCGTATATCTAACATTAACAAAACTTTTTTAGAAAACATATAAAATAACAGTGTGAATAATTAACATGGGTTTTGCTGAAACATCATTGGAATCACACATTTATACAATATTTTCTTTGAGTAAGGCTCAAGTCAGGTTCTGATTTGTGAGGTTCAGGTGACATGAACAGGTGCTGCACTTACTGGTACCAACACTTCAGGGCACTGAGAACACGAAAAAGTCCCCTAGCTGGTTTGATTCATATCCCATGTACTTATATAAGCACAAAAACTGCATTCACTTCTGCTTAAACTAACTGGAAGCTGTGCTCCTGGAACACGTAGCATGCTGCAGCTGCTGACATATGTCCAGTGCAAGACACTGGCCTAGAACCTGTCTGAAGGAACCCTCCCAAACCGAACCTACAAGTCTTGGGTCTTTAGTGTCACTGTATCATTGTACAAATGTGCAATACTCCTTGCTCATGGAGACAGCACTGATTGATATTGGAGAGCCTGGAAACTGCAGATGCTCTCTCCTATGTTTTTCAGGAGTATTTCTCGTCATATTAACTATGTTGTTAGTCCCACTGATGCTCAAGGGGGATGTGTAGTATTCCATGTCTTGAATAATAGTGAGAAGAAGAAAGACAGCATGTATCCAATATATTTAGAAAGATATATTTTCACTTTGGTTTTCATCTCCTTTTTTTTGTTGAATTATCCACTGTGTAGTGGTAGTATAAGAACAGGAGAGGTAGTTAGTGATATAACACTGTAGACTCCATGGTCATGGATGATTTCAGATTTCTACAACTAATATTTGCAGGACAAAAAACATGTTTATGTTTCATACTGTTGGGTATAAAACAACACCAAAAGATCAAAGATAAATAGAATATCTGTCTTGTTGGTGCATTGTCTTGGAGGTACTGAATCTCATGGAACTGTGCAGAGTGTTCTACTCAGAAAAACAATTGCATTAAAGAAAAAAAAAATCTTATTTTGCAGGCTGTTTCATTGTGTGCTTCAGATGTACTATTAATTATATAAAAAGACTATTCAACTTCTTCCAATACTGACAACTTCAGATCTTATTTTAATTGAATCAGCTTGTCTGAGCTTTGAATGTGTAGCCAAAGAAAATCACAGCCACAAGGATTCAAAGAATCTTTAGAGTGTTATCAACAGTAGCGAATAACATGAGCTTGGAAGCACAAAGAAATGAAAACTGACCTTTTCTCTAGAGATATCATATACATTTACAGCGTAAACTGACAAACATTTCCTTAATGTTATTGTCATTTCTTGGAGTCTGTGTTAGGAACTCAATATGACTTCAGCTAGCCTCTTTGGGTTGAAGGTGTAACATCATAAAGCTTCATAATGACAATTTACAAAACAGATCTGCTTGCATATCTCTAAGCATTGCCCTTAACAACCTGCAAGAAAATGTTTATTCACATCATATTTTTGAGATAGACACTCAAAGAGAAGGAAATTGTAAATCAAAACAGACAAAAAAAGAAAGACCTATGTTTTAAATTTAAAGTCAAACCCATAAAGATGTGGAAGAAAATCGAGATTTCCAGGCAGAGTGCAAAGCAAATTCTAATATATTCCTGTACATTTTTTATTTTGCATTTAAACTACAGGACTTATTTTGGGGAAAAAAATGTGAAGATTAATCTATTCACAGACAAAAATACATCTTTTCTTCTAATTTTTCATTAAGTACCTGGTTAGATTTTACCCATTGTTTCTCTCTGTGTGAGATTTAAGAGCAAGTAACATGCTGCACTTTTTAATAGGAGCATGTGAAATTCAAGGACTCTCATGACATAAATTAAATTTACAAAAGATCAGGTCGTGTGGATTAGAGAACTTTTAGGCAGCACGGGGAATTGGTACATCACTCATTTAGGGTATGTATAGAAGCATAGTTTCAAACCTATTTCAAATCCAAAATGAATATAATTATGGTCTCATTCTATTCTTCCACCAAGAAATTAATTAGAAAAGTATATTTCTGCTGTCTACTCATCAGCTATTGCAGACAGAGTTGCATGCTTCCAACAGCAAAAATACACAGCCTGATTATGGGCTAAAGGCTTGCTCATGCTTGGTAAAGCAGATCTCTGCAGCTACTTAAGATATTACCGCTGCTCTGCTGCCTGCCTCCTGTGTTTCCTGAAGGTTTAACCCTGATAGCAGAGCTGGCAAAAGGGAGTCTGTGAGCATGTTTCATCTGCTTCATTCTGGCATAGCAGCACAAACTACCAATGCTGGCAGCTGAAGTGATTACACTAGACAGTGACTGGAGTGCTTCAAGTTTTCTTTTTTTCTTCTCTTTTGCATGCACCATAAGTTACTGTCTTAAATTACCATAGTATGGTTCACCACAGTGTGTCTGTATGCTAAAGTTGGTTGTAATTTTCTGTTAGAGAAAAAATCATGCCATAAACGAGTCTGCAGACACTAATTTTGACAAAGACAAAATGGAAAGTCAGTAGTTATCAGTCAGTTATTTTCTTCCAGTTCACCTGTCCTGCTTTGCAACAGTGCACTGTCCCAATATCAACACTGAAGATTTTCAGTCAAGTGAACTGGGGCTCCAGTTGGGAAAACTTTTGAAAATACTTTTGAAGTATTGAGGAAAAATAAAACGCAAAAATTTCCTGTTTCTCTGAACTTCTTCAGTAAGACTGAACAGCTAGATTAGCTAGACTCAATAAAGAGTAATGTACTTAAAAGTTGTCTCACTATAGAGTGGTCAACATCAGCACCTCAGTATCCTGCATGGCGCTCTTTTTTTTTTTTTTTTTCTTCTTACTTCTGTATACAGATCCCAAGAACAAAATCCATGGAAAAAAAAACAAGACCAAACAAACAATCCTAAATATCCAGCTTGAGTTTTGCTTCACTAAGATAAAAAAAAAAAAAAGATGATTCTACAAATGATACGCTATTACTAGGAAGAAAGGAAAGAAAAAATAAGTAAAGCAAAGAGGATAGGAAAGAGGAAACNAAAAAGAAAAAGAAAAAGAAAAAGAAAAAGAAAAAGAAAAAGAAAAAGAAAAAGAAAAAGAAAAAGAAAAAGAAAAAGAAAAAGAAAAAGAAAAAGAAAAAGAAAAAGAAAAAGAAAAAAAAAAGAAGAAAAAATAAAGAAATCTTGAGTGTCCGTCTGACTGTGCCATCTGATCCCATGGTTAACCTAGGGTCTAGATTCTCTCTCTCTTCAAAGTTAATAAAGAACAATATTCTGAAATTCAGTACTTTGAAAACAGGAAAGAATTACACACACATACAAGCTGTTCATCAAGGAAGACACACAGTCCGGTGGTCTGTTCCCTGCAACGGCTAAAAGTCAACACAGGAGACACAGAAAGCTACGTATAGTTCAGAAAATCTCAAATCCTGAAGGCCCTTACTATACTTTTATGTCCAATCTTGTACCTCTGGTCTGTAAGGCTAAAGCAGGGGGTGTGCAAGATTATAAATGATCTGATGAGCTAAAGATAGATCCTGGCTCACAGCTTCACCCTAAGAAATGACCACTCTTTTAACCCTCAGCACTTCAGAGTATCCCACTTCCATCTGATTACATGAGAAACATTGATTTTAGGACTGATGGCTACAGCTTATCCTTTCTCAAGTCATTCCAAGGTTTAGCAAGTTGTTTCCAATGCACTTTGTGGGCACGCACTAAACTGTAGTTTATAGCAGCCCAGACAGTGTTATCAAACTATTAAATAAAAATGCAATTTTAGTTTTGAAACAAAATCTTTAAAATGATTGTTGGTATGAAATATTATTTAATTACTAATATTTTAAATCTCAGATGTTTCCTGTTCTTTTTGTTTAATGAAGCATATTTATGCTTTTGCCATTTTTGGGAAAGATTGCTAGGGAATATCATAGAAAAACTTTATTTAGTCTAGAAACTGTGATACATTGAATTTTTGTCAAGAGCTCTGTTTTTATCTCCCAAATGATAATTGGAAAGGTAATTATAACATGCGTATTGAAAATAATATGCTGATGTACAATATCTGATATTGCAACCTATGCCTGATATTTCTTCAGGTGGTCTGAGTTCTGACAGACTTTACTCTGATTTATATGGATTAGGCCAATTTCTCCAAAGTACAGGTTTTATGTTCCACCTTTCATATCTATCTAGTTTTCCTTCTCCAAACCCACAGTTTCAAAATTTTCTTAATTCATGTATTGAAGATGTTTTCATTAAGAAGGAATCTCTCAGTCTTTGGCTGTTCTTTAAGCCTTTGTCTTTGATGAAATGGTTGTCACAGCCTTTATAGTCTCTCTAATTAATGTAAAACCCCCAAATCAAAACACAAGTCAGTCAGATTAAAACATTTGCAGTACATTTTAATTATAGTCTTTGTAGGGCTTTTCCTTATGACTTTTTTCAATCCTTCTTTTATGAAAGATTAAGAAACAAGGACACAAGACACTGCCAGAGAGAGAAAAGGACACCTGACCCAATAAACTGTTCCCTTTAGGTTTATCTCACACCCATTTTCTTGCTTAGTAACTATATCCTTTGATTCCCTCCCTGCCCAGACATGCAGAGTTCTCTCTTAAACTCATTTAAGCTATTTGCTTTGATGGCTTTACCTGGCAGCTGCACTAAGTGAAATTCTTCGCTTGAACTCTCTGTGTGCTATCTTTCTCTGCATTTAAATTGTGGTCTCTAATGTCTAAATCAGCCATACTGAGAATATTTTGTCCTACCTTTGCTATCAGTTCCCTCTCATAATTCTAGATGTTATTTAGGTTGTCTCAAGAGTTTCCCATTTGTCTTCATTTAAAAAAAAAAAAAAAGTAGCCTGAAAATCTCATTTCATTCCAGTTGCTTATAACAGGTGCTCTAGGATGAGGAAAACTTCTTAACCGAAACCTAAAAATAATGTGTCAGAAAGAATTAACTAATGGTGGTTACTGATTATCGTTCAACTTGGTAGGGGAATCAAATTCTTTACTTTGACTTCTAAGCACACTGAATCTTGCATTTATGCAGGTATTCTATTGCTGTTTAGTTCAAAATACTTATCAGCCCATTATTTTCAAACTCTCTGATGATTTGGGTTCATCTGCATATACAGTTAAGCAGTTGTTAAATCAAACCTTAATTCTGAGTTACATCGTGTTTGGTAGGACAAAGGAGAAGATCCGATTTAAAAAAGAAACAAAACCAACCAACCAAAACCCAAGTAAAAAATACCACAAAACCTGGTGGCACTTTAAAAATTATTTTTACAGGATAAAAAATTGTTGAAATCAAATTTGAGTTCTAAGCTCTTAGATTCTCTATCCTTCATATTATTTGCATACCTGTCAGTTTTGTCTCAGTTATGCAATGCAAGTACAGCAAGTGCTTAAGCCTAAAAGACTGTGCCTGTATTACATTAGTGCATTCTGCAGCATGTCCCACAGTCTCCAAGCTGCATGCCTGGGCTTTCTTCCAAGGAAGAGCAAAATAGAGGTTTCATCATCCCAATGCAGCACCACACTGCAGCTCCATGGAGCACTGTGGGATTCATTACTGTGGGTGTGCACAGAGACCCAAAAAACGTTGCTTTTTTATCTAGTGAGTAATACAGGCAAAGCTCGGTTCTCAGTAAGAGAGGTCAAACATGAGGGAAAGACAGACAGAGTTTTTAAAGGGAAAACTAAATTTCTGCTCATCTTGTCAAAACTGTCCCTGTTTGTAAATTAACTAGAGAGAGCAAACAGCAGTCTAACCCTCAGGATATTCACTGACTTGTGACAGAACTCTCTGTTGTGGTCCTGGTTTCCAGGACAGGACTGATGGTTTATCCAAGGTATTTTTCAAAAAAAAATGGACATGTTGCAAGACAGCTACTGAAGGAATTGAACTGGTTTATCTCATCCTGTAGCAGAACACTGCAGTAGCTAGGCTATCAAGTAGAAAAAGAGCAGTCATATTTTACGAGACAGAAATTATTCTTACTCTGCTTACCTAAAGAAAGCTCACACTACTACTTGCCTTTGCTTCAGGATTTTTGGACTGAGGATCCCAAGTGGATTTCCTAACAACTGCAATAAACACACTTGGGATTGGATTATTAGACTGATCACATCCCTGTTGTTTCCCTGTAGGTCAGCTCTTCCTCAGGACCTACTTATGCCTAAGCTTAAGCAAGGTAGCAGAGTGGTCATCCCAGGTATCCTACATATTCACTGAAAAGAAATAGCTTCTGCTGCAGTACTTAATGCCATTCACTGTGAAGGTCCTTGTAACTCCAAATAAGCTTCAGAACCCATGAATTCCTTGCTCACATTTGCATCCATAACTAGAAAAAGGTTGAATCCCCTAATTCTTGACATCCAGGAGTTAAGTTGGATCTGCCCCTCACAGATTCATCAGTGGACTGTGGCATACCACTGTTTTACAGTACCAAATGAAAAATTATACCCTAAAAGCAAAAATTAGTTTGAAACCAATCATTTTGAAACCAATTACAGTCACCTTTAATGAGCACATTAAGCCGAAATATTTGCTTCATTTGACTTTTTGTGTCTGCTTTCTCCTACAATCAAGATTTTAATTTGCCTGTGTTTTGTTGCTTCAGATGATTTTAAAGTATTACTTAAATAGTAATGTTGGCATTGTTATTCTACCACACTGACCTCTAATACAATTACTTCTGTTTAGGATTGATAATAACTTGAAAAATATGCAAATATCCTTTAATCTCTTACTCAATGCTGAGGTTGGTTTTGTGCTTTTCTTTTTTTCTTTTGTTCGTACTTATGATCAACTTTGTGATTACCAAACATGCTTTTAGTCAACATTTCTATAGCATTTAATATTCCTTAATGATGAGAGTTTTTCTTATTAATTCAGAATGTTTAGTGGCTAGTAGTGGTGTTTTATCTTCATAGCTCCTGGCACAAATAAAATAATATATTCAGAGGTGCAGAAAACATGTATAGTTTTTTTCCCCCAACCACATCTATTGTCTAATAAAAGTAGTTTTAATTCTTCTCTGTAAGGAAATCAAAGTGCAGTACTCAATGACAGAGGTAGACAATCATGGCAAAATATTTGGCTGTTGTAAAAGACCACATAATTACCTACCAGTGCTTTCCCAAAACCAGTCATTAAACTGGTGAGGAGAAAGATTAATCCTTTCAAGACCCAGCTTCATCATTCAACACACTCTGTGGCTGAGAACAAAGGAAGGTATAGGCAGAGCTGATTCCTGTGTTTGGGAAGGAGCTGTTTACTCCAGTAGTTTGGGTGCTGTGCACAGTCTGAGGAGGGCAATGCTCCCCTCATCTCTCATCCCAGTGTCTGCCTGTATTTATGCAGAGTAT
The DNA here is from genome assembly GCA_013396755.1 of Sclerurus mexicanus. Taxonomy (NCBI): domain Eukaryota; kingdom Metazoa; phylum Chordata; class Aves; order Passeriformes; family Furnariidae; genus Sclerurus; species Sclerurus mexicanus. The sequence goes on from VWZF01003022.1 coordinate 92,748, forward strand.
TTGTCATGATTATAATTAATAGAAGGGCTTTGCCTCTTGCTTTTTTTCTTCATGCCTCAGCAAGAAAACTTCTCTTTTTCACCATGTTTCTGCTGGAGTTAACTTACTTTTCTACAGTTTGGGCCAGTTTACTCAGCAGTCCCCAAACTGTAGTAAAAGAATCACCATTGAAAGAATTTGCAAAAACTGCAGAAAGGCAATGAAACATTGAAATATTTTACCCCTCTCCTCTAGAAGTCAGTATAAGGATGGATTTAAAAAATAAATATCAAAATCACAATGAGATCTAAGGAAAAGCCTGGATGGTTGTACCTGTCAGAGTCCTCAGTTCACTGCCCTGACCTGCCTGTGGCCTTCACTGTCAATAAGTGAGCATCTATCTGCATAACCTTGGGCCAGAACTCTGGGAAAAGAGGTAAGTGGTGGAAAAATGCTATGAGGAGCTTATCTGGGATCTCTGCCCATCTCTGCTCTTCAGCTCAGGGGCCACATTTAAACTCTGGTGCTAAGTTTGTCACATTTTGTAGGTTACTGGTTATATGATGCCTGCTTCACTCCTCTTGTTTGGGCAGAGCAGGGCTGTACTCCTTGTCATGGAGGGACACTGCTCCACTGAGCTTGGTGGCTCCTAGCTTGCTTCCTCATTATACAGCACTCAGCTCATGCTATGGCTTTCCCCTGCACACAAAGTGATTTCAATAGCATACATTCCTGAAATAAATTGGTTGCGTCGATTCATTAGTCTGTTTAGTGAGAAAAAGAATTAAATTAAAATTGTATTTTTTGTTCATAGAGAGGTTTTTTTGTTGTTGTTGTTTTTATTATTTAAAGAAACCCCAAAGAAATGGGCTCTTGGCACTTTCAGTAGTATTTTAGTGACAGGCAGATGTGGGATTCCAACCAGCACATTGCTTCCCATTTTGTGTTTTTTTCATTCAACCCCTAATGTGTTGTGCAGTAGAGCTGGAGGGCCCAGATGCCACTGCTGCTCTAAATACCTCTGTAAAATGCAAGTCTGAGGGAAACGTTACAGCTGTGCCACCTCCTTTCATTGTTTCAGAGACATTGCTATTGCCAGGACCAGTGACTTTTGGATGGTATCGTGCTGTTCTGCGCACTGCTTGTTACTGCTCACGGATTAAGTAGCATTGAAAAGAACAGAAAGAGGTTTTGTTGCTATGTGATTTTTAACTTCCCCACCCCCAATAGTTTTGGCCCAGTTCACTTCTCTTTGTAAACTGTTTCACACTTTTAAAACAAGTGTCTTCTTTCTCAAAGTGATCCAAGAGGAGAAATATGTGTGCTCTTGTAAACACAATAATGGCCCTAAAAATCTTAAACTTTACTCAAATTACCCTATATTTCTCCCCTACAATGTTTCCATTTACCTCAGTACAAGAATGACTTTATTTCTTCTATGAAAATAGAGCTTGCAATACCTCAAACTATTTTACTTGTAATTTATTCCATTCAGTAATTTCCCTATATTCCATCACATAAATGCTTATTTTTTACATTTCTAAATATAAAAATCAACAACAAAGGCACCATCAATTTTATTGAAATGGTGAGGATCAGCAGAGCAATTTGTAGGTTGTTCTTATTGTTTGGATGATAGACTCGAACAACAAGTAAAGTTTGCAGTTTATCTGATAGAGGAAAATACAATTCATTTTATTTATAAAGCTACTTATAAATCTCCTATCCAGGGAATATAAATAATGCCATGTAATTTACAGGACAAATTATATAGCATAAATAATGAATATTCTCAATGATCAGCTCATGAATGAATCATGAGTTAAAATTTATTGACACAAGCTATTTACTGAAGAACTGTAAATGGAAAAATATATTTGTAAAATTCATAACCTGTATTCAGATAATTTGCAAAGTGAAGGAAGTTAAATTGCACAGATTCTATTATTCTGAACATGTGAATAATGTACATGCATGGCCATTGAAATGCTTGACTCTAACTCTTCCATTCAGTAGTTTCTTAAAAATGATGAAAGAAATAGTAAGACATCTCTGAGCTAACTCAGGTAATTGATGCATCTTGCATACCTCAAATCAGTTCAGTCTTCTTGGTGTGCTGAATATCCTCAGTTATCTCAAACAGCTGCTTTTGCTAATATCCAAATACAAGGAACTGCTTGAAAAGTGTCCCAAGAAATGAGACTCCATGTGTTTTGGATTTATTTTGTAAAACCGGAATGAATTACTGTTTCAAATGTTTACACTGCCATGTAATACTTGTTTCTGATTATTTAAGGGTTGATGGAAGAAGCAGGGTCTGTATTGTGCCAGGTGATTTTTTTGAACACAAGACAAAAGAGCATACCGGCCTATTACAATTTATAATCTAAGAATTTTAGGCAAAATTATGCATAATTCTAACTTCCATAATGACAGCATTAATGTCATGTAAAACAAGATGTCTGAGATCTCACATTTTTCCCTCATGTTTATTTTTAGAAGACACCCTACCTTTGTGTTGGTAACATTTCCAGCACAGCTGCATTTTTTTTCAGAAATACTCAAAGAATCACAAGACAAACCTTGTTCCAGGCAACACCATATTTCTTAATTATGGGGCTGGCCAAGAAAAGAGTGTGAAGTTGAGCTGCACAACAGGCTTTTGGTTTGCAAAGTTCACACAAATATTTTCACAAAACAAGTTTTTACAGCTGAGACGGTACACAGCCAAGTCACACTGAAATTCAAACAAATATTTGCAAAACCTGCATGGCACATAGCTATTAAGCAAATATTTGCATAACCCCCCTGACACAATACACTAGGTTCTGCATAACTTGTCTTTCAAGTTCCTGCAGCATAGGAAGATAATTCAAGACTATGCTACGAAGAGGTCTTTTGTGTCATTACTTTCATCTATATGGAGTCACAATGAATATCTCCTGATGAAATGTATCTCAAGAGCACCACTGACTAAAAAAAGAACTGAATGGCTTCAGTTCAATGTTGCATTATGGAGACAGATCACCACCACCATCCTGATTTGAACTGCTGCATCACATATTTTGAGGACAAATGATTGTACCTTTTTTGTTCATTTGTTTTCAGCCCACTTAATTAGAGCAAAATATTAAAAACAAGGCAAGTACACAGGTGTAATTTCTTATGCAGAGACTTTCATCTCCAGAATGAAATGGTTACACTGAACGTCTTTCTCTGGATGTCTTTTCCAGGTTGAGATTTGGTACATTCCAGACTGTTAGAGCTAGTGGACTTTATCCTTTGCCTTTCAACACAAATTGCATTTTATTACGGTCAAAAAATTTTTTTTTTGTTGTTTGGGGGTTTTTTTTTTGGTTCTGTTTTTGTTTGGTTGTGGGTTTTTCTTTGTTTTTTTTTTGTTTTGTTTGTTTTTTGTTTTTTTTTTATTATCAAACACAAAGCTATATTTCCAGCCAAAAGAAAAAAAACTTAAGAGGAGAGAGGAATATGTGAGAGAAACAACTCTTTAGACACCAAGGTCATTGAAGAATGAGCAGGAGTGGGTGCTCCAGGCACCAGAGCAGAGATTCTCCTGCAGCCTGTGATGAAGACCATGGTGAAGCAGATGTCCTTCTGAAGTTCATGGAGGTCCATGTCAGTGGAGAGATCCACCTGCAGCCTGTGAAGGAGACCCATGCCAGAGCAGGTGGATGCATGAAAAAGGACTGTGAGCCTGTGGGAAGCCTGTGCTGGAGCAGGCTCCTGGCAGGGACCTGCAGACCCATGGAAGAAGGAGCCCAGCCTGGAGCAGGTTTGCTGGTAGGACTTGTGACCCCATGGAGGACCCACGCTTGAGCAGTCTGTTCCTGAAGGACTGCACTCCATGGGAAAAGATCCATATTGGAGCAGTTTGTGAAGAACTGTAACCTCTGGGAAGGATTCATGTTGGAGAGGTCCCTGGGGGACTGTGTAGGAGAGACCCAACACTAGAGCAGAGGAAGGACTATTCTCTCTGAGGAGGAAGGAGCAACAGAAACAACACATGATGAACTGACCATAACCCCTATTCCCATCTCCCTGGACTGCTGTGGAGGAAGAGTTAGAGCCTGGGAAGGGGGTTTTAAGATTTCTTTTGCTTCTCATTATCCTACTCTGATTCGGTTTGGTAATAAGTTCAATTAATTTCTCCAAACTGAGTCTTTTGCACATGATGGTATTCAGTGAGTAATCTCTGTACTTAACTCACAAGTCTTTCATTGTATTTTCTTTCCCCTGTCCAAATGCTGAGGGAAGTGATAGAGTGGCTTTGGTCGTCACCTGCCATCCAGCCAGGGTAACCCAGCACAGAGGACTGAAGTTAAGACTTTATATGAATTCACTTGAGAACAACCCCTTAGGAATTAACAAGAAGTAGCCATGGTATCAGCATCCTACAGAAAAATCACTTGACCTGCTCCAGTTGAGAATTTTGAATCCAGTTTAGTTATGTATCAGAAAGATCTATCTCAAGCTATGGCTGTAGTATATTATTTTCTGAAATTGCAATATACTGATAAAATAAAAGTGACGAGAAAAGTAAACAATGGCTTTTAATATCCAGTTTTTCTTAGATCATTGTCAAAGCTTTTCAATTTAATGGTGTAGACAGAGTAACTACAGCACATGGGTGTGCAGTGAGATGACTGCTTTTTATTACTGCAAAGCTAACAGGCCTTAACAGACTGCAATAGCTTTTCAAAGGTAGAAAAAACCAGTGCATCTTTTATTCAAAATCTTTGCCTATTCAGAGATCTAATCTGATGACGATGTGAAAATGAAGCATAAGCAGATACATTTTGGAGTTTTGAAGTCAGGCGCTTCTAATTCCCCTGACTCTCAGAACAGTATCACGCTGTTGAAAATTGTGACAGGTAGTTAATCCCACTTAATGAATACAGCACCATTTGCTTTTCAAATGCCAAACATATGAATACAGTGTCAGTTAAGATAAATTGTCTCACTTCATGCACCTATAGTCTACTTTACCCTAGACTTTGACTTAGAAATATTTTCTATTTATTTTCCACTTCTTTTGATTTTCTGATTGTTTGGTTGCTGAAGTTGACACAATTAATTTTTCTTTAAGGTACTTAGAGTATTTTCCTCAAATGAGTTCTTCAGTTATCCTCTCCTATTACCTAAAAGCTCCAAACAATAAATGCTAAATACGATTATATCATGATTTAGCTGATCTTTATTTTTAATTGCTTGCTTATACTAAGCAGGAATTGCTCTGATTTTCAAAAAAATAATTTTCTTTTAATCTTTAGCATTTTCTGTGAATATAGGAGACTGTTTTATCATTTCACAATTAATATTAAATGGCTTCTTTCTCAAATTTACTCCAGATGTGGTGAGTAGTAGTGCTATTATGTCAAGACAAAAGTTTGAAAGTTGTACTTTGATTTATGTCATCATGTAAAAGAACGTTAATCTTAGTTCTGGCAATTTAGAAACTGAATCAAAATTCTAGAGAAGATTCTTTGATTTGATCTTCAGTCCATTTTTATTTTCTAAAATAATTTTGTCTTTTTGGTTCTGCAAATGTTTTATATTGATTATTCAGAAGATATGATTACAACTTTTATTAAAAAAAAAAAACAAACCAGTTTCCCTTAGGAAAAAATAAAGTTTAAATGTCTCAAAATCTTTTAAAGAACAAGATCAATTGAACCAAATAAGTTTTAAGCAAAACCAAAGAAATACGCTCCAGGAACATAAAAATTTCCTTTTACAGAACTTCAAAAATAAAATTATTTGATTTTTTATTTTATACATGTAAAAGAAAATTAAAATTTATTTGAATTAAAAAATACTTATGGGGGAAAGGAATGTATGTACTTTTTTCAGACTTTTTGATTTCCATTCTAAATCAGAATAGGAAAAAAAATCAAGCATCAAAGCATCAAATCTAAAAGCCAATATTGAAAACAGCATTCTTATATAAAGGCTGAAATATGTCATGGTTTTTAATCAAAAGTAAAAAAAAAAAATCATTCTAGTGGCTCTTTCCTGGGGACAACACAAAATACTAAAACATCATTAACATTAACTGACATGCTTAAGGAATAGCAACTCAAAACCATTGGATTTTATTACTGTTACATAACAACATTCCAGAAGGCTGGAAAAAAGCAAACACAGAAACATAGTCATGTCTGTATGACTAAACATGAAAATATTTGTATTTCATGTTTCTTTTTAAGGCTCTAGTGCTTGAATTACATCCAGTTAGTATGGAGGACTGATAGGAATTGGTGTATAATGTAGGTGATCAGTATTAGGCACATGCTGCTCTTTAAATGAGCTGAAGAAACCATGAATTTGAAGAACAGTCTGCCTGCCCTTATTTTCTGTCTAAACAAAGCAAAAGTAAACAAAACAAAGCAAAGCAACCTCATCCTCTAAAAATCTTGTTTGGGTAAAGAATTTGTGAACAACTAGAATATAACAAGGAGAGGAGTAAAAGACGACATACATTTGTAAAGAACAAAGAACTTGAAGCCACTCTAATTTCTTTTTATCATAGGTTAAGAGATCCCTTTGGAGTGAAGAAACAACCAATGTGTCTTCTTTTTTTTTCTCTTTTTTTTTTTTTACTTTAAAAATTGCACACTCTTTTTCTGACAGTACTGTAAAACAAGGAAATGTGATTTAGATAGAAATTCTATAATGTAGATACAGAAGCAGATATAAAATTCTATGCAAATAATATAAACCCTAAGTGTTGTTTGCAGTCATAGAATTCAAAGTCATTTTCTAATTGGTATTGTATGGTCAACAGAATGTTCTGTCCCAGTCATGGTCTGAATGCTATTGAATGGTACTTGCAAGATTTACTATTGATGCCAAAGTAAGTGGGCTATCAAACAATCCAGAGGAAAAGAATTAATTTATACATGACTCTAAGAATCTCCAAAAATTGACTAATAATGAAGTACTAAGTAGTAAAAATAATGAGAGTAGAGATTGGTGAATGATGTGGTTTATGCAGCAGGTGTCCAGAGAAGGACTTGTGCATAACATAAAACTGAATGGGAATTGACAATGAATTAACAATGACATGCAGCAGTGGATGTGTTAGCCCTGAATGCATAAATATGCTTGTCATTGTAACATTTTTTAAATTATTTTTGACCCAGTTTTTAATGGATTGTGCTAGAACAGTATAAGCTTTTTGCCAGGCTGCATTTCAGGAAGAAAATGATGATCAGATATCTAGAAGATTACTTGTGACAGAAGAGTGAAAGAAATTTGATTATTTACTTGGAAAGGTTATAGGAAAAAGGTAGTCAGACATGTAAAGATGGCAAGAATAAATAATTCTCCAGGTGTACTTTGTGTAGGATAAGAGATACAGTCTTACAGCACAAGAAGTTTCCAGTTGCAGGCTATTAAAAAAAATAAAAATCAACAAACTCCAAAAAACACCAAAGCAAAACCTAGGGTAAAAATAACTAATTAATGAGATAGAAAGCCTAAGAGTAATGCAAAATATCCATTACACAGTTTAGTCAAATATCACTCTGGAATAGCTTTATCCGACCTTGCCATAAGGCAGAGAAATAGTCTATATGGCATCACTCTGCTCTTTTGCAGAACATTATAAGTCTCACTGTGGGTGGATGCTCTAAAAAAACAGATTCCACCTCCTGTCTTTCTATCAGATATCCCTGATCGCTCCAGGGACATCTTTCTCTCATTTCTTTCTGCTCCTTCTTTCAGTGAATTATCTAAATACTGTTCACTTATCATCAAACATTGAGTCCGTTTCTTTTGCAAACAAATGTCACAGCAAAACACATCCCAAGATTACCTTGCCATTTCAGTCTATGATGCATATAGAAGTTAGAATATTCACCTTCACAAGCTATTGTTGCTAGCAATATTAGTTTTGGATTAGGTTTTTGTTAGTTCTGTCTGCTTGAAGACACTCAAACTAAGCCCTCAGTGCTCTTCAGAACACCGTAACTCCCTAAGTTATTATATCTATTGATGATGCATCTTTCAAGTCTACACTCAGTCATTTTCTTTTCTACTAATTCACTCTAGTTCTAAATGCATCAGAAACAGGTCATCAGCTGACATGACATTATGACAATCTATTTAGAGACTTACTTTATGATTGACGACATATATTACCAGCAGATCTGCAGCGTAGCATATTCCTGCTGTCCCTTGGCACAACTAAAAGATTATCATCTCTTGTACTCATGTGACATTTGACACCTTATACTGAAATCAGCAGCCTTACTAGAGGTCATCCTGAGTGCCAATTGAGGACAAAATTTGGTTATGTAGTTTGCTGAGCAACGTCGTTTTAAAAAACACTGAAGGTGTCTGCAGGGATCCCTTCCTTAGGAGGTGCTGCAAATGCATTGAAGTTTGACTCAGCTCACATCTACCTGAAACAGAATGAACAGCAGTGGGAGGTATCTTAAGATCACCCTTTCATTGTAGCTCAGATATTTCATCAGTTTAGGGAACTTAGTCCTTTTTCCAGACAGCTTCTGCTTTTAGCAGACAAGAATAGCTCCAAAACAGATCATGATTCACACATTTTGTGCTGCAAACAGGATTTTGACCTGAACATTCTAAACATTGAGGATGCTTATTATCTATTAAAGATGTTAACAGGCTACTTTCTCCCTTTAATTTCAATCTACTTTTACTTTCATTTCTTGGTGACATTTTAACTCAGTAGTGAATAATATGATTTTTACATTTTCTTCCTTTTGTTGGTGCTATGGATGACAACTCTGGACAAACAAGTGAATAATGCAAATCATGCAATTTTTTCTTCCATAACCTAAAGTAACTTTTTGGGTCCATCATACTATTTGTGGCATTCTTATTGCCTGTCTCCTAATTTGCATCATGTTATTTACTGAGATAATACACTACATTGCTTTAACACAGCTATTTGAAATAGCTGAATTCATTTGCTTGTAGTATTTAGAAGTAGACACAAATAAAAATTCTCATTTTAAGATAAAAGGCAATTACAGATTTCTTTTTTCTCTATTTACAGTCATTCCATGATAGCATATTTTATTGCAAAATTCTTATCTTAATTTCTTCTTAGCCAAAAATAAATAAATTAAAACACTGTCATTCTGTCACTGTGCTATAAAAAAGATGCTGTGCTATTTGGCCTAGAAATATAAGCAAAAATCAAAATGTACTATTAGCCTTTAAGATACTTTTTTTCAAATGTCATTCTTTGAGGATAAAAACATGTTTGCTTTGTAAAGCTCTTAACATTTCAAGCTGAAAGGCTTGAACAAGCTTTGAACTCTGGAGTTTCAGATGCCTATAAATTAAAGGGAAAAATAACATTAAATGGTACTGTAGCTTGTGAAGCTGCCTTCTTTAAGTCTCCAATTATCTCAAAGTCCTCAAATGTACAATTTTCTTGGAGAAGCCTGTGAGCCAAAGAACCAAATGTATCCCATGGAACATTGTTGCTTTATTTAGAAATATCCTTATAGGAGACATAAAAAGAAAATTAATTCTTTGTAATGCATCAGTCAGGCAGCCAGCTGACTGAACAATTTGCTGTCCATAGATCCTTTAACGTGCCAGTGGAACCAGAATGCAGCATTGTCTCAAAGCGTTTTTTCCTCTGACCTGCATATCTGCACCTTTGACTAGGACATTATGGTCAAGATTTAGCTGTTTGTAATAAAAAAACTGTCTGCTTGATTTTGTGCCCTTTGAAAAGTTTATTTCTCTTTGGTCTTGGCATTTAGTCATAGAATCATCAAGATTGGAAGAGACCTTTAAGGTCATCGAATTCAACTGTCAACCCAACACTACCATTTTAACCCCTAAACCGTATCACCCAGTGCCAGATCCAGGCATCTCTTAAACACCTCCAGGAATGGTGACTCCACTACTTCCCTGTGCAACCTATTCCAGTGCCTGATCAACCTAACTGTGAATTTATTTTTTTTTCTACTATCTAAAGTGAATCTCCTCTGTCTCAGCTTCAGGCCATTTCCTCTGGTCCTCTCACTGCAGGCACAGTAAAAGAGACTGGCCCCCATTCCACTACAACCTCCTTTAAGGTAGTTGTAGAGAGAGATGAGGTCCCCCTTAAGCCTCCTCTTCTTGAGACTAAGCAGTCCTCTCACCCCATCCCTCTTCTTCTCATGAACTCCACTCTTTTCCCCATGATTGAAAAAGTAATTTTTTCCCCCTGTACTTGACACAAAATGAACATAATAAAGTGACTTCTAATTAATCATATATACATGTGACTTTTCAATAAAGCTGAAAGTAGATCTATGAGTACAATTTCTAAGGAAACAATTTCGACATACATTCCTGGATTAAAAAGTTGTTTACTACTGAGAAAACAAAAGAGATAAGGAAGGTTTCCTTAGAGAATATTTTCCAAGCAAGATATTGCTTCACATGCGTAGCATAGGTAACTTATAAGTTTGTGTGGATTTTCCTATCAGATCTTTCCCCCCAGAAAACCCCCTGAAAAACTGTCTCTTCTCTTATGTGTCCTTCCATCACAAGGCAAAGTAATAAAATACTAATAATTGCTCACAAAGGCTGCAAAGAGACACTAAATCCTTTAAACAAATGGTTACAGTCTAATTGTCTCATGTGCTCATTCGTATTATAGTCTTCCATCAACAGTGTGCCGTTGAACTTGTAGACTCTCCAAATCACAGATAGGCTTTAAAGAGGGAAGATAACTTTTATTTGTTATGGGCAATAAATCTAGAGTCTCTACTGACTGTCTGACAAGGTGGCATCTGATACTGTGGATCCAGTCAGGCAGAACACAAATCAAAATAGTGTCTAAAGGGCAAGGTAATGGAGGAATGAGAAGTATAAAACCTACACAATAAAATTATATTGCAATGAGAGAAAATTAGAAAATTAGTAGTAGGTCCTAAAAATAGAACAAACCTGTTCCTTGAAGGCATATACAGTAGGCATGGTTGCTACTGAAACAGTACCATGCTGGTTTGCCTTTCATTTAGACTCATCAGTGGTGATATATCAAGGTTGGGTTGAAAGAATGTGTGGATGGGACCGAAAGACATACTGGTACATGTGCACAACTATGCGTTTAGGCATCCAAATGCTCACTGTGTTGCCCTAGTCCACACTGTGTCAATAGGATGTTTCTATCTACCACAGATGGTATCTGTGAACAGGCAAGGGCTTGGCCTTAATTCTTCATCTTACAGCAAGAACTTTAAAAAACACACAGATCTTGGAAATAAGCCTCAAGTTATTTCTTGATTGGAAGATGTTACACAGAAAGAAATGTTAGTTCTTAAATCAGTACAGACTACAAAGATATTACATACACATGGACATACATGGACAAGTGAATACATCCTTTCTATTATGAAGCTTTTGCAGTTTTTATTCCAATCTGTCTCCAGTGTATTTGATGCCATTATCTTACAATGACGCCTGCTAGAAAAGCTTAGTGGAGCCACTGACAGTTCCCCTGGAGTTGCTGCCTGTCAGTGCCTAATTCTCAGTCAGCAGTATACACCAGCTCTAACATATGTCGTATTTCTAATTTCCCTTCCTTTTTCCTTGGGGCAATTTATGCTTATTATCCCTGTGGATAATACTCCTAGGCTGGTTTCCGTGCCAGCCATCCTTCTCCTGGAATGAAGGTGCAAATGAGATCTGGAAAACACCACTGTCTAGTTGTATGTTTAAATTTTAAATCCCTGGCAAGAAAACAATTCATTGGTCCAATTCCTTTCATGTCCACAGCTAATCCACTCAATATTTCAACAGAAGTCTTTTCCCTTTGTTTCAGGTTAGCTTTTAAAATTAACTTTTTGCTAGTTTTAATATATGAATGCTCAGCTTGTGATGGCCATTTTATCTTATTCCTTCTGAGGACAACGGATAAATATCTTACATTGATAAAGGTTTGGGGTTTTTTAATCCTTCCTCTTACTTCAAGGTCTTCTTACCCCTCTGGGGTAAATGAGAACATCTGTTTACACATGTATGTCAACCTAAAACTTGCACTGACAGAACAGGTGGAGTTCTCAATTGATTTTCACCTATTAAAATCAATGGTGGTATATCAGTATGAAAATGGTAAGAGCAGATTGGGATTAATTTCTTAAATTTTTCATTTCCATAGCTTTTGGATAAGTCTCTAACAGTTCCGCAGAGATTGCAAAGGGGAATTTGGGATCAGAGCAAAGTGCTCCAGACACAATCAGAAAAATCATACAGGTTTATTATGTATAATACACTGTTTTAAAGTCATATTATAAATAATGTATAGAGAATTCCAATTTACTATGAATACTATTATTTGCCTTAGATTAATGAAAAATTTATTATTATCAGTAAAGATGATAGAAAGAAAAGGGCTCAGCAGACATTGGGGATTCCATCTGTTTGCAGTGACCTAAGAGATTATTTGAATCAACTTCCCTTAGCATTTGCTTGAACTATGCTCAGAAGGAGTTTTGCATCTAGGTGGAAATCCTCACCTTTATTTTTTCTTTCCAGGCATGCACATCTGACACTTAGAATTCACTGGGTACCAGGTTATTTGAATAGGTAATTTTACAGAGCTTTGCAACAACAAAGACTCTAAGCTAATAATGAAAAAATAATAGCATTCAGATTTTTATGTAAGAGGGTTTCTGATCCTCTTACCTATGGTGAATTAAGATGTAATTGGCTTTTAGAAAAAATTCATTAAAGAAAAAACCAAAGCAAAACAACCACTTTAAATTTATGACCTATGCTTTCACAGCAAATTTCTGCTTACTTCCTGTATGCATAGAGCAGTGTCCTTAGCTTCAGATGGAGCACTGTCTATACTAAGAGACTTGTCCTACATAGAGTGAGTACTTTGACAAGCAGGGAAACAAAAGAAAGCTGCCTGATTTAGATAACCAGTCACAAATTGATAGGTAAGTTATAATTTCAGAACACACATTGCAACTTACAGAGTAAACAAATTTGCACACACAAAAAATGACCTGTCAAGTAATTTAGAATAACAAATATATGCAAGAAAGTTGTGATAAGCTTGTAGGAATTCTGCAGACAAAAAAAGAGGCTAAAATGATTTAATAAATGATTCATAGTGAATTCTCTCAGTATGGTAGCAAAATAAACCATATTTTTTACATGACTTCTATGGGAACTTGTAGACCTGGGAAAAATTCTTCAGGTAGAAAGTCTAGCTTTCTTGCAAAGCTACCTATAAGGCCATCCAGCAAGCTGGACTCCAGCTTTCACAATGGAATTTCACGACTCATTCTCTTCTTCATAAGTGAGGCCACTGCCAGAATAATAAAAGACTTTTTATACTAATCTGCTAACCTTGCTTAGAAATCATTCAGCAGGAAAACTCATCTACAAAGTGTTGTGTAAACTGCTGTCAATATACTTTATGAAATCAAACACTTTGCTTCAATTCACTGGGAAGAGTCATCAGGGACTTGTTATTCCCTTCTTCCACTTTCATGAACTGTCTTTTTGACAGAACTGGTTTAGTAGCAGCAAATTCTGTGCCTGTCAGGAAAGTGAGCATGAAAGTTTGTCACCTTGAGTCTTTCCCTTTGACACTCTGTGAGTTAGATCCTTGTAGCTAGCTGAGGTACTTTTATTTTTTTCTCTTTTTCTTCTGATAGGGTGATATGTATGCAGTTCAGAAAGCATTCCCACAGAAAACCCCCGAAGGACAGACAGCCTATGTATCTGATTGCAAATCAACCAACTACCTGATTCCTAGAACAAGGGAGTAATTGGCTGGGGATTTTATCTGTTTCTCTGGGTGATGCCAATAAGCAAATGTGTTTATTAACAATTTATTTACAGAACATAGATTGATTTCAGGAGAGAAACATCACCAGCCCTTGCAAAGTGTGAGCAAATTATTTCTTCTCGTCTCCCAAATAATCAATTTTTGTCTGTTTGCATTGGTCTTTATCTCAGGGTTTAGACTGAAACACTGAACATGCACAGCAGATACAACATAGGTGAAAAGGTTCTTCTTGTTTCTAGAAAAAAAATCCTGTAGAATAAGTGCTTCTTGAGTAACACAGTTTGCTGAATAAAAACACTCCACATCTGCCTCACAATTCCTGGACAATACAAGGCAACTCCATGTTATTCACTGTTTCACACAGCTACTCCCTCACAGGTGGTCAGGAAGCAGATGCATATAGCTAATAATACATCAAGATGACATTTATGCTAGGAATTATTCTTTGTTTTAGTCTCAGAAACCTCCAAATTATAATGATGAACAAGAAAAGACAATTGTTTACGAATCAGCCTTTCTAGAAAAAGCACCTTTTTCTTTTTGTTTTTCCCACCACTAGAAATTGTTTTTTTTTTCTCTTCATGTCTTAAATAAAATTAAGTCAAAGACTTAATAGTATTCTGCTTAGAAGTTAAACTGATTTTCCCAATAAGTTTACCTGAGCCAAGAATATTTTCTTTCCTAATGATGTGAGTAATTATACTAATATTATATGGTTATGCTCAGGATCTGATTTAAGAATAGTGTATTTTATGAAGTAATACTGATAAATGTCACTTGTGAAATTATTTTCTTTTGATGGTTCTGTTGAAGGCCATACAAGCAAGTTGCACATATTCTGCCACAGATAGCTTGTCATCATTCATATGTAACTTGTTAGCTGTTTAAAACAGTTTAAGAATGAAAAGCACTAGACAAATTTTTATGATAAATTAATTGTAAAGTCAATACCTTTTTTTTTAAAGGATGATTTTTATATAACAAGTAATTGCTACAGGAAGTGGTGAGTTGTTTTTCCTTTAATAATCTCAGTCTGAAGTGTAGATCATCTCAATGTAATTGTCACAGATACAGTATTAGATTACAATGCAGAGCACAATTTACTTCCAGAGAATAAAAAAAACCCATAAAATTAAATTAAATTCTGTGTAAATCTATTTCAATAAATATCTAATAAGTTAATAATTACCTTATTGTGATAAATATTGAATTAATTATTTTGTACATAACTTTTGATAAGTCACAAAATAGCAGCATGGTATCAACAAAATCTGCATTCAGTACATAGTCTTACAGCTCCAGTGTTGTGCCTAATGCCAATCAAAATTCAAGTTTAATTGCTCACTGAGATACTAATTTCTTGGAAAAGAAAGAAATGCCATATGCATTTAGGCTTTTTCTTTTTTTACTTTTAGTACCTTCTGCTGCAAATTTCTCTCTGAGTAAGGTTCTAATTGAGAAACAAACTCTGACGCAAGACATGTCCTCTTCTTTATGGGCCAAGAAACTCTATTGTTAACCACACTGAAAGAGTAAAAGTTATTCCACTGAGATGAGAGAATTTTAGTTTACCAGTACAAATATATAGAGGTTTTCCTCCTTCTTTCTTGGTGGCAGATGCAGAAATTGCTTACTGCAAACAGAACAGGCAGCTTATCCTCCCTAATATATGTGTAAACTCATATCCTCAGGGAAATGGAAATGTAGTTTCAGCCCATTTTTATTCAGACGAGCCATCTCATTAGCTGGTCAAAATTCCACTGAGTTTCCTTGCTAGTAATGCATTCCTTTTTTCTTTCTTGGTTTCTTTTATTTATTTATTTATTTATTTATTTATTTATTTATTTATTTATTTATTTATTTATTTTCCTGAAGAGTAGTTTTCGCATACATGGAGAACTCTTCACAACACAGACTTTTTCTCTCCTCCTAAAATCTTCTTTCCAATTCTACTGAGTCATAAAGTCCTCACAACTTGCATCTGCAAAGAGAGTAATTTTTGATGAGTGAAACCTAATTATGAGGTAAGAATTAATAACATAAATATGGCACTGTAGAACTCCAAAGTTCTGGAATAAAAATTCCAGTCTGTAAGAAGACAGCCTGAGTGTGCCCATGTTGATACTGCACCATGACTTTGTATCTGCTTGGTGCCAAAAAACCTCACACAAAATTATTTGTTATATTACTCAGAGGCAAATGCACCTGGAAGAGGTATTTTCAAAAGGCTGGATAACCAGAAGCTGGAAGAAAACAAGGAAGAGAAGGAAACATTTGCAAGAAGAAAGTGACAGACAATCCAAAGGAATAAGGAAAACATTTACATTTGCCATCCCCATGTAGAGATATCTGTGCATACACACATGAAAACACATATCGGTACCTTTTATAGTACTTTCATATTCTTTTCAAGGCATGGGTTTTTCATTAATTTTATTGAAAATGAAGGAGTGTACTTAGTAAACTGAATGGAATGTGGATACACATGTAAAGAACCTCTGCAACCTAGTGCCAAAAAAAAAAAAATCACTTATTTTAGAAAGTTATCATTATTAAAAAAAATTAATTTGTCACTGACAATGAGGACATGCACCTGAAGTCTAAGTAAAGTAGAGCTTTTGTCTCTGATAACTTACCTGTGTGCTGTAAATTCTTTCAGAATCCAGTCAAGACACCTCACCATGCTGGGAGGCACTCAGGATGAGCCAAATTTATTTACTATTTCATTAACAAGTGCTCTTCACAGTCCTCAGATTTTCCCTTTCTCTTATTTTAATTTATGATATTTAATTGAATTATTTACTTTCAAGTGTACTCTTATCCTCCTGTTTGT
Source organism: Sclerurus mexicanus (assembly GCA_013396755.1). Classification (NCBI taxonomy): domain Eukaryota; kingdom Metazoa; phylum Chordata; class Aves; order Passeriformes; family Furnariidae; genus Sclerurus; species Sclerurus mexicanus. The sequence goes on from VWZF01003022.1 coordinate 109,370, forward strand.
TTTTTTTCTTCTAGGTTCTATAACATTTTCATTCTCTCATTTTTCCTTGTGTTCCTATTCTTGCTCAGGTTTGATTTTCAGCTTACTGTTCATCATACACTAAGCCGATGCCAGAGGCACAAAAATACAAAAGAGAATGGAAATGCACTTCAGAAAGAAAGATATCTATCATCTGCAAGTCCTTTATGAAAACCAGCAGTAGGATCATGTTTAACACAAGTTTCTGAGAAAACATCAACGAAGACTGTACAGTCATTGTTTGGCCACCACTTCTTATGCAGTGTCAATATGTCTGCATTTTTACGTTGCACCTGTCAAAAGGGAAATGGTTACTCGTAGTAGAAATGGCTAGACATTGTTTAACATCCGAGTTGGAGTCCAATCCTAGTTGGAGTCATGTAGAGTTTTCTGCTGTGTAAGTAGAGCGTAATTAGACATGATACTGAAGGATAGTAACACAGTCATTGGCCTTGGGGAAAAAATAAGTCATCTTATTGTGGAGTATTCAAAAAATGTTCAGTATTACAGTTATTAAACCTTGATCTTAACACAAAAATAGTTTTAATCTTGTGTATCAATCAGGATAATCAAGCAAAGATTCTACAAAATCTGATGATAGAAGAAGTGCTGTTTTAATATCATTGATACATTGATTCAAAACTTGATTAATCTGAGCTGGGCTTTGAATCATTCACAGAAAAGACTACCAGAGCTAAAATTTGGATAAGGTCATGAATGTAGGCAGTGTTACTCCTTAGTATTTTAACAAATCATCCCTCTCAAAGCTTCATTCTCTGTTTGACTTTCATGCAATGAAGCTGCAATGCCTTGTTTGTTTGCTCAATAACTTACAGTTTCATGTCCATAATTCTAGGAGTTTTCTCTTTCTTCTGTCTCTCCCTTAGTGAGAAGAGCTGGAAATCTCTCTTTAATGACACTTAGGAAAATTAATTGAAAATATGCTCCTAAAAAAAAAGAATAAAATAAAAAAAATTTATTTATTCTGCAAGACAAAAACAAAGCACTCATCCCACATATTCTTGACAGTGAGAATGATAGCAGAAGGATGATATTTTATTGGGCAGCTTCTTGCTTGTGCTCTGGCTCTCACCCCAACACAATGACTACAATCAAGAAAGGGAAACTGCATGTGTCAGTGCTCTAAGGAGAAAATAAAAACAAACAGATTTCACAATAGCAATGCTTTGAAATTCAGTTATTACAGGGAGGTTATAGGCAAGAGAGACTGGCTGAGGGTGGGGAGTGGGAAGCAGAACGATTTATTTATTGATACAGTAGTTCCTGAAATACCCAGTTGTGTGAACAATACCTTTTTACAGAATGGTAGAAAGAAAATGGACTCAATAAATGCACTAGTCTGAAGCACTTAGACATTTCTGTCACTTATGAAGTAGAAAAAGTAATGGTCTTTAGTCTTGTTCAGACAATGGTGGATTAAAAATTAATCATAATGGTAAAGTCGGAAAAATCATGAAGAAACCAAGATAATGATCTGTCATTTAAGACAGAAAACAGAACAATATTTGGCCCACATAAGGAAGGAAACTTCTCTTTAAGGACCTCATTTGCTGAAAGAAATGATAATGCACAGTAGGCCTGACAATACAAAACTGAGATTTTAATTTGATAACCCTAGATTAAACATGAAATGTGTTGAATGGTCATGTGTTATTGTATTTGCCTCAAACCTTGTTTCTCTTTTTCCGAAGGTAATGATGAAAATGGAAGGGTCCCTTTCCTGGTCTCAGACTTGAACAAAAAATGATGATGACAAACGTAGCTGTAAAATTCTTCCCATACTATGATGTAGGAGCTATGTTCTGTGGGACCTCAAAACTAAACATTTGCCATAGTGGAAGTTATAACCTCTACTGGATAAAACTCCCAGAACCGGACAGAGAAGGTCCAATTTCTTTGGATTTAACTTAAGAAAAAAATCTGATATGTCTAGTTTATTTTTCTTTGCAAATGAAATATTTGTCTGGGCAATTCTGGAGATAAGCAAAATGCAAAGTTTAAAACTTTTGCCCCACTTTATTGTAAAATCATTCGATAAAACATCAAATGCTAGTGGTAGTACTAAAATGGTCCTCTAAAAGGACACGTTTAAAAGGAGTTTGGAAATTAAATGGCAGAAAATTTCAATAGTAGAATCTGAGCTTTAAAAGTAGCCTGTTTCAGATTGTAAATTACACCAAATTATACAGTTTCCTCTTTATGGGAATTTTTTCTTTTTTGTTATACCAGAAGTATCCAGAATATATGAACAGCTTTTTTCCTTAATATTAGTATCCTCCTATTTTTGTTTCTTCTTTTTCTTTTTGACCATTATTTGCCTTCACTTATAATTTCCCCTCACAACTTCTTACTTTTTCTCATTTTGAGAATTATCTGCATAATTTCTCATCAATCAGTGTTCTGATTTCCCAGATTCTGTTTTTTGCCTTCCATAAATCTGGACTTAATTTGAAGTAATTATTTAATATGAATATATTGGTAATCCCAAAACAAACCAAACTGAATAGGAAAATGTAATGTTGCTTCTCTGATTGCTTCTAAGACAAAAATCTTTTAGAGTGAAGTACCTCTGTGATGCTAACAAGGAACTTGATTTGAATACTTTTCTAAGAAAAAAATAAATTTCTTTGTCTATGGAAGTCAGTACGTTGTGAGAAAGCTGCAAAAAAGAAAAGAGGAAGGATCAGGGGGAAAAAAAAAGAACAAAAAAACAACCAACATATAATGAACGTGGAGAACCATTAGATGGCTTTTATGAAACTGGAAATAGGAAGCCCTTGTATCACACAAATGGAAGAAAGTAATTGAGTTAACATTTGAGGTGAAGTTCCTTGTGGACAAAGAGACAGCAAATTAATGTTTAAAGTTAAGCTCACTGGAGCAGAAATACAGATCCTAAAAAAGGTTTCTGTGCAGGGAACCAAGGCCTATTGTGACACTTAATAAGGATACATCTGGCCACATAGAGTTCATAGATTAGAATTAAGTAATAAAGGAGATAAAACTTTAAGATATCAAATATTAGGTGTTTAAAATGATAGTGTTCAAGATTTGTTTCCAAAACAGAAGTGTACATAAGACATCTGAAGAACAAAGGAGATTTCTTGCTAATGGCTGCAATGACATGCATGTAGTGGCATTAGCAGGTACAAAAATTAGAAGGGAGTGAAAGGTTCAGTATAATATGCTATGCATTATTATTCCAAGAAAAATTAAAGCAAATACAGTGACATGTAAGGCTTGTAGCAAGTATCACTTTCATCTTATAGCCTAAATGCAATATCAGGAAAGGTGGTCATGATACATCATGGCACAAACCTGCTCACATGTCTGTCTTGTACACATCATCAGAATAGTACAAGGTATGCAGTGGGATATAACTGTAGGATACAGGAACTCAGCAGCAGTCATGCTGTGTTCTTGGCTGCAAGGCAGGTTAAGAAATACAGGATAATGAAGTTATGTGTTACTATCTTAAAATGGTCTAAATGAAAACTCTAGAATTTTCAAAACATCAGAGTAATTGCATCCCTGACACTGAATTACAAAAAAAAGGTAAATCACAGTGCACCACTGCTGGCATCCGTATTCATATGATTTGGCACGTTAATTGAATATTCAGTCCACATAGAACATTAATAGTATGTTCAAGGAAAGTGTCAATAATTAGTTATCTATATAATAAGTACCCAGCAAAAATAACCCTAAAATGAAATCTGTATATATAAACAGACTTGTTCATGGAGTCTACACAGGTGATCCATAAACACAAAAAAAAATTAAAATAAAAAAAGTAATACTTTGACAAGGCATTAGGTTGTATGGGATACCTACCAGAACAATGGCAACTCAACTATCTAAACCACTAGTGCCAGTTTTGTCTGTAATGGATAAATAGCCACAAATAGCTAGGACCAAACAGGACAAGGAATTCTGACATTAAATGTATCTGGGTATTTTTTACTAGGAATGTGGAAGAGTCATCTATACAGGTAAGCTTGATGACTTCAGAAGATAAGTACTAGAAAGGGTAGATCTTTGAAACCAAATAATAATAAGAAAGCTTGACAGCCCTCCTTTGCTATATTGCAACAACACTCCCAAATGAATGAGTTAATCAGACTCAAAGGGTAAAGATGAATCAGGAAGAAAAAAGTAGCAAAGTAACCACTTTCAGCACTCTAAAGATGGCACTTCAAAAGAGTATTCAGCATAAAGTACTCAACCGAACAAGAGATCTTCCAGAAGAATGACATGATAGAAGGTCTGATGGAAGTCAAAGTAACTTTTATGACATTTTAGTACATTTCAGCACAAGAAAAGTGCACAATAAAAACTTAATCACAGTGTTTACAAATGCAGGAAATGTCACCTAAAACTGAATCACAACAAAATGCAAATCAGAGTAGAATATATGAATTACTTTGATCATGCCTTAGAAAAAGAAAGCATTAGATTTGATCCAAAATAGTGAAAGCAATAAAGCATTTAATAGTCCTCACACCATCCAAAAGAGCTAGAAGTTTCATTTGAGATTATGACCAGCTAAAATCCACACTGAGGCTCAAAGAGCATCTCTGAGACATGGAAAGACAGGTGCTGAAAGAGTGAAGGGAAAACAAGTTGTTTCAGTATACTGATTTCCAACAAGTCAGAAGGACCCCTTTGCTTCAGAAACAAAAACCCAATACTAAGTTCAGTGAAAATAGAATATAATAATAACAACAACCAAAGTACTGATAGATGCCTTCTATACATCTATAGGACAAGCACAGCTGAAGGAATAGTTCAAGTAATGTCAATGCAGCAGTACAGAAAGACACTTTTTGATTCTACTAGTAAGCATTGTAAGCTACTAGGAGTAAGCATCTGTACAGGTCCAGCTGCATGCAAATGACAGAAAATGTTGCAGATTTCCTGAAAAAATATCTGTGTTTGGAACACAAAACTCACATAATCTTATCTTCAAAACTCAGAAGTATATGACGGGGTAAAAGATTAATCTTGATTGCAGATCTTCATTTGCACCATTTCGCAGAAAAAAGTGATACAAACGAGGTGGAGCAAATATGTATAAAGCACTATAGTGTTTATCAGTGTTTTCCAGTAAGTCAGGACACAGGATAAGAGAAAAAAGAAGTGACAAAGTAGCAAAGATATGCCCTTCAAAGGTCAGGTGAGTTTTGAAATTAAAAAAAAAAACAGATTTGCCTAAAAAATGTGACTGTGTCCAACTTTTAACACCATTTTCAGTGAAATCAGTCTGAAAACTATTTATGAATGTATGGGAAATGCTAAAAGCAGTCAAGAGAAGAGACATATTTTGTTAATGTAATATGGACATGTAATGTAATATGTAAGTGGAAAAGTTGCTTTTGTACAAACTATCCAAGGCAGGATTGCAAGGAACCTGTTGTAGTCAGTGCTGCACTTCAGAGAGTTCTGATAAGAACTGGCAGGTGCTTTTCTTGAGCACAGGAGAAACTGCTATTTACTGATACCTTGTTACAGTAACGCTTTTAAATACATGAACAAAGCAGTATGTTTGTCAGCACTGCAGTGAGTCAAATCATGGCAATTTTCATAGACATGATATTTGCATTTTGGATCATGGACTACACCATGCTTTGGCATACATTTTGAAAGATTTGGGAGTGACTGGATTTGTACATCTGCCATCTGCAGTCTGTGCTCCAATTGTGCTATTAATGGCCTAGCTGAATATTATATTCAAATAGTTAAGTCTTAACCTCTGTTTGCTAAACTCCTTAAAGGCAACCAGAGATTTATCTTCACAGCTGTGAGTAAAAGGGTTCTGATCAGCACCTTTCTTTTGCAAGTCTTTTAAGAACCAAGAATAGTAAATCATGGCACAGTACAATGGATCTGAGTGATAGAATGACAAAGAAAGATCAGATACACACTTTTTAGAGGAGTAGTGGCTGTATCAGTTTTAGCAAAAGACTGGAAGAAGCACCCTGTGGGCAGTGGCTGAGCACTTTGGGTTTGTCTAGTGCCTCATTATTCTCTACAGCTTCCTGAGGAGGCTAAGTAGAGAGGGAGGTGCTGATCTCTTCTACCTGGTATCCAGCGACAGGATGTGTGGAATAGTTCAAAGCTGCATCAGAGGACATCAGACTGGACATCAGGAGGCATTTCTTTACAGAGAGGATGGTCAAACACTGGAACAGGCTTCCTAGAGAGGTGGTTGGTGCCCCAAGCTTGTCAGTGTTTAAGAGACATTTAGACAATGCCCTTAACAACCTGCTTTGACTTGGTCAGCCCTGAAGTGGTCAGACAGGTGGGCTAAATGATCATTGTAGATCCCTTACAACTGAAGTTATTCTATTCTATTCTATTCTATTCTATTCTATTCTATTCTATTCTATTCTATTCTATTCTATTCTATTCTATTCTATTCTATTCTATTCTATTCTATTCTATTCTATTCTATTCTATTCTATTCTATTCTATTCTATTCTATTCTATTCTATTCTATTCTATTCTATTCTATTCTATTCTATTCTATTCTATTCTATTCTATTCTATTCTATTCTATTCTATTCTATTCTATTCTATTCTATTCTATTCTATTCTATTCTATTCTATTCTATTCTATTCTATTCTATTCTATTCTATTCTATTCTATTCTATTCTATTCTATTCTATTCTATTCTATTCTATTCTATTCTATTCTATTCTATTCTATTCTATTCTATTCTATTCTATTCTATTCTATTCTATTCTATTCTATTCTATTCTATTCTATTCTATTCTATTCTATTCTATTCTATTCTATTCTATTCTATTCTATTCTATTCTATTCTATTCTATTCTATTCTATTCTATTCTATTCTATTCTATTCTATTCTATTCTATTCTATTCTATTCTATTCTATTCTATTCTATTCTATTCTATTCTATTCTATTCTATTCTATTCTATTCTATTCTATTCTATTCTATTCTATGAATTATCAGTGCCAATCTTGTGCTGTAGTTACGCTGGTAAAGCTCAACAGGTCTTAAGGAAACTATTAGACAATGGACTATTCTAGCACCTGTTCCTCTCTGGAAAACACTCTTACTCATTCAGCTATGTGTAGTCCATGCAAGTAGAAGATGTGGTCTGAAACATCATGCAGAGAGAGGTCAGACCCCATAAAGACTACAACATTGCTGACAAAAGCACAAGGAGAACTATCACAGACACTAGTGTCTCACCTACAAGGGCAAATAGCAATATTCATTTCAGCTACAACAGATTTTTAGCTGAAGAAGACAGAATATGATATGTACTGATGCAGTTAATAACTAGTGTATTAGTAATGTCATCTCTAAAGATCTTGTACTTACAGAGAACATGCCTAGTACACAGCTGGATGGCAACTTCCATCATTACTGTATGAGAAGCACAAGAAGTCCTTCCACTTTTGTCCTCCCAGTGGGAGTGTTCTAAGATAAATTTCTAAGAATCTATATCTGTGAATTCATAAGTGTCCTATGCCATTTTTTTGGCCCTGTGGGCAGTCCAAGCAGGTAGGTTGGTGGTAGGCCACCAAAGCATAAGGCAAAGGTCTTGATGTGATCTTGGTCATCAAGTCATATCAAGTTGGTCATCAGTTCCTACTGCTGGACCAACTGCATGATGTAGTCCCACCAAGACATTTACATAGCTTCATTGTGAATGTAATTTAGGTTTCTTTTCCTGGCATTCTTGAAATACAATGTTTGTCCTCTACTGGAAAGTACTGGAAGTGAGCACAGCTCTGGCTTGCCACAGAAACGTCAGTGCTGCTTCAAATCACAGAGCCAGGGACCAGAGAGTCAGGACTGCAGCAGTGAAAAGGAATTACCATCACCTGCTTGGTAAAAGTTGCTCTACTTTAAAACTTCCTTAGGCTTAGTCCAAGGTGTAATTCCAACAGTGGCAGGAGAAATAGTGACAAGGTGGAACATGTTTTAAAAGCGCAGAAAATACAGCTGGTTTGAATTTGTTTTGATTTTTAGAGTATATATCAACATAGCCCAGCTCTTCTTCCCAGTTTTCATTCTCTGATTTGTACTTTGAAATTTTAGTTGGCCCTTGTATCACAGAGGTTTATACTGTAAAAGAACCAATGAGACTACTTTATAATTTTTGTTTCACCTGGCAGATAAGGTATCTTAAAAAAAGAGTTTAGAAATGCTGAGGAAAATGTAGCAAAAGGTGATGGCAGTACTTTAATTTGGTTTTCTGTTATTTCAAATCTATTCAGTGCTCTTTGTAATACTGCCACTCATAATGACTGTATTAGGAATTAACATAGGTTTCATGATAATTCAATGGGTATTCAGTGTAACTTAGCAACAGCTAAAGCAATTTTTTCTTATGAAAAGTGGAGCATGGCTGTTGATGATTTCACTTGGTAGACTGGGAGGCACACATTACTCTGAATTATCAATTTTTCCAATTAAAGGTGTATGATGCTATTTATTTACAATGCAAATTTGTATTGTTTATCAGAAGTTACATAAAGAATAAATAAATCTGGCATCAAACCTCTGGAAGCTTTTAGGACTGTCCGAATCATAGCATGGGAATAATGTTTGAACCCTAAAGATTAAGTTCATAGACAATTAGAGCTGCTGGAGTGGAAAAACCTTTTAAAATATACAGTGTTCACACATCTCTGCATCTCAAGGTTTTTTGTATGTGTGTAGATGTGTTTAGTATAGCAAAAGGGGTAGAGGAGGCTTTTATTCTATAAATAGATTTCTCTCAGGGCTCATGCTGTGTGTGGCAATATGTTCTCACTAAATATAAAGTCAGAAGAAGTTCTTACTGTATTAACCCAGTTTAAGTAATAAACCAGTCAAGTAAATACTTAAAAATTCTTTCCCTTGAAAAGTAAAAATTTGTTCAGCAGAATACTCAGTTATAAAGATTCGTAAAAGGCTACAGATTAGCAGGACAAGCTCACCTGTGTATAGTTCTTTGATTTGTAATATTTAAGAGGTAGTATCCAGATTTTATAGAATCACAGAATGGTTTGGTTTGGAGGGGACTTCAAAAATCTTCTAGTGCCACCCATTAGATCAAATTTCTCAAAGCCTCATCCAACCTGACTTTGAATACTTCCAGGGATGGGACATTCACAGCTTCTTCAGGAAACCTATTCCAGTATCTCACTACTCTCACAGTAACAATTTTCTTCCTAATATCTAATCTAAATTTACTCTTTTAGTCTGAAGTCATTCATCTTTGTCCTATCACTAAATGCCCATGTAAAAAGTTCCTCCATCTTTCTTGTAGGCTCCCTTTAGTACTGGAAGGCTGCTATAAAGTCTCTCTGAAGCCTTCTCTTCTCTGGGCTGAGCAGTCCCCCAACTCTATCATACTGTCTTCACAGGGGAGGTGCTCCAGCCCTCTGATCATCTACATCACTCTCCTCTGGACTCAATCCAACAGGCCCATGTCCTTCTTATGTCGAGGAGCCCCTGAATTAGACACAGGACTTGACATGGTGTCTCTCAAGAACAGAACAGAGGGGCAGAATCACTTCACTTGACCTGCTGGCCACTCCTCTTTTGATCTAGGCCCTGGACTCAGTTGGCTTTCTGACCTGCAAGCATACATTGACAGGTCATGTTTATCTTCTAATCAACAAACACTGCCAAGTCCTTCTCCCTAGTTCTACTCTTAATCCATTCCCTTCCCAGCCTGTATTTGTGTTTGGGATTGCCCTGACCCAGGTGCAAGATTTTGCACTTGATCTAGTTGAACTCTATGAAGTTTGCACAGGTCCACCTCTCAAAAGGTCCCTCTGAATATCATTCCTTCTCTCCAGTGTATCAACTACACCATACAGATTGATGTTGCTAGCAAACTTGCTGAGGATGGACTCAATCCCACCATCCATGACACTGACAAAGATTCTAAACAGCACCATGACTAGTACCAACCCCTGAGGAACTCCACAAGTCACTGCTGTCCATTTGCACATAAAGCTGTTGACCACAACTCTGAGTGCAGCCATCCAACTAATTCTCCATCCACTCAGTGGTCCATCCATCAAATATAAAGGATGTCAGTGTCAAATTCTTTGCACAAGTACAGGTAGACAGCACCAGTTGCTCTTCTTTTATTGATCAAAGCTGTAATGCTGTCATAGAAGGACACTAGATCTGTTGGATAGATTTACATTTAGTGAAACCATGTTGGTTGTCACCAATCACCTCAGTATTTTACATGTGCCTGAGCACAGTTTCTAGAAGGATCTGCTCCATGATCTTGCCAGGCACCAGGCTGAGACTGACTGGTCTGTAGTTCTCCAGGTCTTCCTTTTTCCCTTTGTTAAAATGGGGGTTATGTTTCCCTTTTCCCAGTCAGTAGGAACTACACTGTGGTGCCATGACTTCTCGAATGTGATGGGTAGAGGCTTAACCACTTCATCTGCCAATTGTATCAGGACCCACAGATGTATCTCCTCAGGTCCCATAGATTTGTGCACCTTCAGGTTCCTTAGTTGTTCTTGAATCTGACCTTCCTCTACAGCTGGCAGTTCTTCATTCTCTCAGTCCCTGCCTTTGCCTTCTGTTACTTAGGTGGTGTGGCTGGAGCACTTGCCAGTGAAGTCTGAGGCAAAGAAGTCTTTGATTGCTTCAGCCTTCTCCATATTCCAGGTAACCAGGACTCCTGTTTCTTTCTGGAGAAGGTTGACATTTCCTCCAGTCTTCCTTTTATCACCAACAAGCCTATGGAAGCTTTTCGTTTTGCCTTTGATAACTATGGCCAGATTTTATTCTAACAGGACTTCAGCTTTCCTAACCTGATCCAAAACTGTTTACTGAAAAATACTACTTGTCTTTTATTAGTATGAGAATTGACTTCACAGGAGAAAAAAAAAAAAAAAAATTCTGAAAAAGCTTTTTTTGTTTGTACTGTTGAATGGATATGATTGTATGATTTTGTGTTTAATTACCTTCTGGTTTAGAATTTTTAAGATATTTTAAACTCCATTAGTTGAACATCGTTTTATGAGTGCTCAGTGCTGGGAAGAGAAACTTTCAATCCTTTGTTTTAGTGTTTTATACTTAACTATTCTAAATGCATCCCAAAAGTTAGGACTGTGTTTTCAATGGACTTTAAGTCCCTGAATGTGTATTCTGGCTGACATTTAGGTAGTCTCATGCTTCTCTTCTGTGCATCTCTAAATTTTCAGTATCCATAAAATAACTCAGCACTAGAAAAAGCAAAACAAGAAAAATAAACTTAAATTTTTCTACACTGACTCAGTCAATTGGGAATGAACTTCAGAAGTATAAATGGAGCAACACCACATTGGAACATTTTTCAGACTTGTTGAGCTTGGCAGCTTAATTGTCAAAGGAAGAGAAGCAACAAGATTAATTGATATCCTCAAATATGTGGAACATCAGGAGTAGCCATATTTTTATGACTTAAAAGTAATAATCAGTCTTTGGGTCTTTTGAGATCTGAACATATAGCTAAGATGAAGCATGAAAACACATGTGCTGGTCCAGCAGCAGAAGCGTGAGAAAACCAAATACCAATCTGTTCTCTATTTAAATTTGTATACAACATTCATGAAATGATGTCTCAAGAAAGACATCACTGACAATTTTTTTACTAATTTAGAATGCATATTCAATATTTTTCCTGTTGAGCAAACATACAATCTCAAAGCATCTCATTTTGCACTGCAGTTCATGAAGTGTCAAAATGATCTAGAGAATTTTCATTTCATTTTTCTAAATAATGTAATTGATATTCAAGAAAAGAAAGATGAAAATGTTTATACAGAGAAAAAAAGATAGTGCTTTCTATGTGCTGCTAGTAAAAGTCGCCTCAATATAGACTGCAAATTGATGAATGCTTGATAAATTTTTCATAGACTTGAGATGAAATTTGCAGCTGACGTTCAAGCATCACCATTTGAACTGGAAATTAAACTCGCTATCAAAAGGACTGAGTATGAGTTATATATGTGAAGTAACATACAAACTCTAATAAGCACTAGGGGAGAATGAGGTGGGTGGAAAGGACAAGAGACAGGATTACTGTTACTTAACTTGTACTTTCAGGGTGAAATTCCCTCCAGGAGGATTGAAATAACACCTCTGCAGTGAGAAGAGAGTAGCTGAGAAGTGTTGAACAGCCCTAAGCAAAAGTCCTAGTATGAAATGGACATGTTGAAGCAATGAGCTCTGCCCATTAAGTTAGTGGATTAGGTAGGAAAAATATCACACAACATTGATGAGCCACATAGGCCTGAATTATGTAATATGGCAAGCAACCATTCATTTTTGATGCCTCATTAAACTACACTGAACTCATATCTGGTGGATAGAAAAGTGAAAGTATCCAAACATCATTATCTTTTTTCTCATCTGCATAGACCTTTGCATCTCATTCATTTTAATGCATTTCCTACCCAGTTTTTTCAAATCAACCTTTTTGCAAGTGTGTAAGTCTGTGGTGTTCTTTTGAAAAAAACTCATATTTTGAAACTAAAAATCAGCCAGAGAAAACAGGCAACTTTACTGTGTGACAGAGAGCAAAAGCTTACTACAGGGGCAGAGCACTTCCATCATTCTGCAAATAGTAAGTGCAGGTATATGAGTCTTTTGTATCATGAAATTGTAGTAAAATGGCCTTTTTTCATGAACAAATGCCATTTAAAAAAACAGGGTTGATCATAAACATCAAAAATGCATCTAGCTGTGTTAAATGTATTGACTGTAATTGCTAAGACAACCCATCTTGTCATCTAAACTTTTATTTAAAGAGATCTCTGATTTGTAAAAGACATTCCATATGAATTTTTCTTTTCTTTAGTTTTCTCTCATTCCATACAAATAATCATCCACTTCAATATACATTTTGTACCTTCATCAAATTCTCTAGTCAACAGAATCAAAATACAAAAGATCTTTAATTTTTTATGCCTTTATCTGGGCATTTGCATTCCATGACATTCAAAGAGCTATTGAGTTGTCTATTTTGCTTAATATTTCATAATACACACTTTATAGTATCTGTGTTTGACTCATCTAATCTACATAAAGGCAAATAATTGATTTTTTTTTTAATGTACATTATCCAGTATATTCTTTTTTGACATGCTGCAAAAGAGGTGGCTTCTTTTTTCTGTTCTTTTCTCTTTTTTTCTCTTTTTTTTAATAATTTGCATAGTCATTTAGAAATAATTTTCTGAGCTTAAGTACCTTTCTGTGTAGTACTTTTCTCACATCTGTCTTCTTTAAGTGATTTGTATTCTTTACTTTCAAATGAAAAATCTGGAAGTTAATGAATATCAGCTCATCCTTTACTCTTGTTAAACACTTCAAAATATTCCCTCAGAAATTATTCTACTTCCATTAGTAGAAACTTTGAATCCTCAAGAGAGAAAGGATTACTGTTGCGTTTGAAGATTGCTACTCTCTGACTTCATGTAGTGACACGAGACTTGAAGGCAAAAGCTTAAGAAAAATAATAAAATAGGCAAAAAGAACCCAAAGGGAAAAGAGGAAATGATTGAGCCAAATAGTGTGAGCAGAATAAAGCTTGTGAACTCACTAGATGCTAGATGTGAAGAGTATCTACTGAAGTGTGGTGGTGCATCCCACCCTGCCTCAGGCCTCACTGTGATATCAGAAATGCTCATCAGGCCTTGACCTTGACTAACAGCACCTGGGCTCAGCTCCTTTTGAGCTTATCAGAAACACTGTGTTCCCAGGAACTAGCGTTGCCTAATGAGATCATGGTTTTTAACAAACAGCCCTGGAAACTTAAGTTTTCTTTTTTTTCTTTCCTGAATTACAACCCAAGCGTAACAACATTTTTGTTATCAAACTTTCAGAGAAAGTTACCAACCTGATGACAAATTATTATTACCAAAGGCAAATCTCTTGCAACCCTATAAACAGTGGTCCTAAAGGAGACCCTTTGAGCTCTCTTGGACTACAGTGGGCTTTGACCAGCAATCTCACTCTGAGTGGTATGCCTCTCAGAGCCAGTGAACTCTCAAGTTTTCTGTATTCGGAGGATTGAACAAAAACAATGATGGATCCTAGGCTGATACCCTGACTCCTCAAGGCTCAGCCCTTCACAAAGGCATCCAAAGGGACTATGTCCCTGAATTTGAGGGGTATTTTTTGAAGGTATACCCTGCACAGACTCTTTATGTCTGTGTGTATGTGAGCGTGAATATGCTATGGCAAATATACTAGGAATGTTGCTTTCCTAGATGCTCAAGTGCTTCAGATTTGCAAATTAGGCCTGTAAGTGAGCTACTGTTATGATATAGTACACTCTATATGATTGCTTTGCTAAATTGTTTAACTTGAGTTATCAATTTGGTCCTCTTAAGTGCTGTTATGTTTAAGTGCAGTTGGGCTTTAGGCATATGTATCTGGGCTGAATTAGATGCTAATAATTTTGATCTGTGTTTGGCCCAGCCACCTGTGAGGAGTTGTGCTTCTCCTGCCAAGTTATGGGAAAATAGGCTCATAAAGGCAGACTTGGTCCTTGAAGGAGGCATTTTTGTGTAAACTAAAATTAATTGGGCTCTCACTATTGGCTGATGATCCCAGACATGTTCAAGAGGGTCATACTTACATAACTGAGGGAGGGACTGGAGGATCTGGCTGGGCAGTACTAGCCACACCTGCCCAGGCAGAGGTCACTTCAGCAACTTAGAAAAAGAGCAGTTGGCTCGTGCTGGGGGCTCGCTTGCTTTACGTGACAGGGCAATATTGCCTTTTGGCAGGGATGCTCGCTGGTGAGCCTGCTGAGCCTTGAAGATGCAGTCAGTGCTCTGGGAAATCTAGGCATTCAGGAATTGCTAAGACATGTGAAACACCTGGGCAATTTGGGTGTTTATACCTGGGGGCTTATTTTCCATTCTCTCTCTCTCTCTCAGGTTTTTCCTGTTTACTTGGGCACTTTTGATAATAAAACTACTGTTTGGATTAAGCTTTCAGCGGTGTCTCAGTTTCAACTTCTACAGCCTTTCAAACCCCTTTTCTCCCTGGAACAGCATAAGCTGTTGATCAGGTCTGGGCTCAGAGTAGCATGGGGGTCTACTCTGAACCTTGTGACTCAACAGGAGGGTCTTCCATATTCCTTTTTATTCTTATCCTTATCCTGTCCTATCCTTTTCCTCTTCTCCACTCCCTCTTCCTTCCTCCATGTAGATCTGGGTTTATTTCAGCTTTTTCAGATTTTTGATTTTTATTTGCTTTTCCTCCATGTGTTTTAACCATCTAGTAAGTAGTACAGTGATCCTTGCTACAGAATTTTGTCATGTTTTTGCTTTGATATTAAACCTGCTTTTGCTGATACCTTTGCTGGTGTTTCTTTAAGTGACCTTAAAACACTCATTCATGGCATACTGCAGGTGTTATACTTTACAGTTTGGCAATTTCCTTCTATATATTAGCACACAAATGCTTTTTCAGTCTTTTTGCCTTTTTGATCCTGCTCAAGTCCCTACTTTTCTTATCTTTGCTTAGGAAATCTCAATGTTTTCTAGTAAACAACTTAATCTTTTAGCATCTTCATCTGATCAGTGCAGTGGTTTGCCTGTGTGATATAAATCCATCACAATTGCCTTTGTGGATAGAGAAAATAATATGTATTATAGCCACTTATGGAACATTATCAGAGGAGAAAAATCTCAAATTGTATAAAGCTGCAGTACTACCATGGCACTGAAAAGAAACAACATTGCTAGCAGGCTGTACTGTATAAGTAGAGTTCCCTGGACCATATTCATACTTGGTATCTCTGCTAGTTTTCAGTTAAAAGTGTGTTATTGCAGAGAGAAGCCCAGGAAACGGGTCATATTCAGTGTAGACATCATGACCGCTGAGACACTTTTCATTTGATAACTTTTCTCATGGAATTAGTGCCAATGGTAAAATAAACCATTATAATATTTCCGAAATGTAGTATAGAGTCACACATTACGTTTCTGAGTTGCTTCTCACAAGGTATTCTCCTGAGGTCTAATACAAGAATGTTTTAGTCCTGAAGTAAAATGTGAATACTTTCTAAACTCAAGTGGTCAGCGGAACTGTGGGCATTCCTAAAATGTTCCTACAACTAGTTAATTCAAAAAATGAACTAAATTAAGTATAAGTGGTGCCAAATGCAACAAGGAGTGTTCTTGAAGACAGCAGTGAAGCATGGGTAAGAAAAAATATAATAAATTTAAAAGAAACATGAATGTGTTTTTAGAAATTTTTATAAATGTCTGGATTATGATACATTTTCTCAAGATTCAGCATTATAAGGGCATTCCCAACAATGAGACAGTCTTATCATTAAAACTATGGCTCCAGTATTTCAACAAGAGCCAAAGTCGTAGTCCTATATACGATCAGTCTTTGCTTTATGAAGAACAAGACTCAGTTAGGTTCATAGATGAAAAAATTGTTACAGTTCCTGCCTGAGAATTATGCATTCCAGTTCTCTATTCCAGAAAGCACATGAAACCCCATCTACCTTCAAAATTAAAACCTTCCAATTATCTTCAAATCTCCATCCTTAAAGCTTCCTCAGATCTTTCCACCAGACCTTTTATAGAAAATACTGTGGGTGATTTTTCTTCACTCTTCTTGGCACACAAGCAGGGAAAAAACTGGAAAAGAGAATGAAAAACAGAAAAGAGGTGCTGCCATTTGCTTGCAGAATTCAGAAATGAAACAAAATTGCTTTAACATTTGGCATTTCTCTGATTCTCTTCCTTTGCTAACAATATTTTGTTTCCAGAGGGAACTGGAAACGCTTTGTTAGAAGAGAAAGGCTATGCTTGCTTTTTCATAAGCAGTTGTTGATTGCTACTCACCAAATATGTGTGACAAAAAATTAGTGAGTTTGTTCCTCCAGCCAGGATTAAGACATGGTGTGACATTTAGAGTATCTGTTGATAGGTCCTTATTTGGTATTATTGGTCCAAAATTATTTCCAGGGTTACAGAGAACCAAGGAATCCTCCAATATATTCATGATTGTAGAACAACAATATTCCAGAAAAACATGTCCATACGTTTTAATTTATTTCTAATCTGAATCCAGAGATTGATTGAGGAAAATGTGCATTCAGATTGTTTGAAATGTAAGTATGGAAGTGAACCAGAAATTAATGAAGCTATAGCAGGCTGATATAAATTTTCATTCCGTCTCAGCATTTGTCTTTTCTGAGAAAGTGTAGCCCCCATAATCCTTTCCCCCAAAGCCAGAATAAGAGTTCCTCAGTACTAAAGTGGGATTCTTTTCATTTTAGCACCTTTTTTTTCATGATATCTGAGATAGAAAACCAGAGCTAGTAATGTCACAATTACTGCAGCTGCAGATTCAATATTCTTATTTCAGTAACATTCCTAAATTCACTGGCCTGTACATTTCTGAAAGAGTTTCAAATAGTACTTTCCCTGCTTCCTACAGCCCTTAATTCTTAATCTGTTATTTAGATAAATGTACTGTCTTCAGTCAAAAGAATATTATGAAGATTTGGGGTTGTTTGCCTTTTTTTTTTTAATTTTACTATTAAAAATCTTCTCTATTAATTTTATGTTCCTCCAGATCTGAATATATAGCCTAGTGAAAATTTTCTTTGGGCAAATCTGTCCTTTCTGTATTTTTATTTGAAAACACACTCGAGCTATAGAAGTTACTTCCTCCCCTATTCTCAGCATAATAAACTACATTGTTACAGGATGATATATTAACTCATTCTGTTAAAATTAGGCAAGGATGGACAGATGGTTTCAGGAAGCATGTAAAACAAATGTCTTAAAAGATGGAGAAGCTCTCGAGACCAAAAAGCATTAATGTGAAAGTCTTACAGCACTGGTAATAAAAATTGATGTGTGTTTTTTTTTTTTTTTAATGTCTCCCCCAGATGCAAATGAACTTATTCAGTTAGAAAATAATTGTTTACTTAAATCCCTAACCCAAATAATTGCCAACTCTTTTCTCAGCTATTAACTTTTCTTAGATCTTTTTCTCTTTCATGAGATATAAAAAGGGTTGTTTTTCATAGGATTTTTGGGGGGTTTTTAGAAGTAAGGAGTGGTGGGGGGGTGAGTGGGAGAAATTGTTTTGCTTCTGAATCTTCTGGTGGGGAAAAATTGCTGAAAGTTTAAGCTTTATAAGAATATATTTACAATTTTCCCCTCATTTTATAATAAAGCCCATTGACAAGCTTGTCTTTGAGATGTTTAATTGCAGTTTACTTGGTAATTACTTTATTTTGCTAATTCTAAACTCCTTTTGAAATATTGCTATTTATGTTTAACAGCAAAGGTCATCAGTTCTGTGAAGGTTACAGAGCTAATAAATCAGTGTTGTCTTCCAGACATGAATAGCACATTTCAGAGTTCCTTCAAGAATATCAAAGAAATAATAGTAATCATAAACATTCTAGAAAACCTGTTATTTGATAAGCCATTTACTGAATTATCTGTTTCTCTTAGGGAGTTATAAACTCTGTTTTTACATCTGCTTAATATGAAGTGTGACCACAAGTGAAATCTTGAATTCTGTTCTGTAGAGTATTTTAACTCCTGTCTAGCTATTTATCACAAAATAAGAAAGAACAAATTATATCTTTGTGAATCCACCCCCTCCTTTATCGTGTTTCTCCTAGGCATATAAGCAACTTAATCTTCACATATGCTGATGACTTTCTTCATATGTAAATCTTTTGTCTCTGCCTTTCAGAGGAATTTCACTTCTGAGAAATTCTGGTGCTAAATGAAAGCATTGAGATGTAAGCTAACTAGGTTAGCTTGACTTCAGGCACCGCACAGTGACTAACAAACTGCCAGCTGTTTGCTTTTTGGACCAATATTGTGTCCTTGCAAAATACATGATGGAGAAATTTCTCTTGATTTGTTTGGGGTTTTTTTGTTTGTTTTGTTTTTGTGTTTGTGGGGTTTTTTTTCATGCAATACAAATACCATGCTAAGCAAGATTCAGAAGTTTCATTGCCAATTATTCCAGCATGGCTCCTTAGATGGATCATACTGCCCCTTGTTTTGCTCATCTTGCTCTAATTATACAGCAAAGGTAAAAAAGAGGAAATTTATCTCATGTTTCAGCCTTCACCAAGAGATCTACTGGTTTAGTTATCTACTAGCAGCCTTCATGGGGACATGAACACCTCCTTTAGCAACAGTACCAGCTGAATCAGTCTTTCCTTCACCCTTCTGAAACAAGTATGAACCCCAGAAATGGTTAAACTGATCAGTAGAAACTATTCAGCACCTGCCTTGCTTGAGTTTATCAAAGAACATGGAGATGTGTTCTGTTCAAACCACTGGACCTGATCTTAGAAAACTATATACAACCTAGTGCTGTTAATCATGACTGTAGACATTTGAATAGAGCAAAATGGCTTTAAGCCAATAGTTTCTGTAAGCTTCAGTGACTAGGTCATGAACAATGAAGGCTGAAGGGGTCAAGGTAAAGAAGAGGAGTTAAAGACCCCTAGAGTGAAGCTGAAGACCAGAAACGACCACCTAATCCGGGTGCCAAAAGAAGATTCCAGAAGGCTCTGCCCAGACTCCGCCTAGTCTCCGCCTAAGTATTAGTATGCATAATCAGATGTTGTAATCTTATTACTATGCAAAATTGTATGTTGTAATTATGTAGTGAAATGTATAAAATGGCTCATTTTACACTGTTGATTGGAAGCTAGTTTGCCCAGCATGAGCTGGCTAGCTTTCCAGTGCTGCTTGAAAAATACCTTTGCTGCTAAAAGAACAAACTCTCTTAGCAGTTCCTTTCATACCTAGGTTTTTCAGCATCACTTCAACCTGTGAGTCTCCTGCTGGTTGGTAGAGAAATACATGAGAGAACATACTATGAAGTAAGTGCCCCCTCCCGCCCCACTCACACACCCTGAGAAAACAAAACAAAAAAAACACCCACAAAACAAAAAAGAAAACAAAACAACCAAAAAAAAACCAACTAAACAAAAAAAAGGGTAAAGCAGTAAGTAATGCCAGTGAGTGAAATGTCTGTGTAACATTTATTTACCATGCTGCTCAAGTGAAACAAAATTCTTTCCCCCTCTACTTTAAAAGATAATTCCCCCGATATTTTTTAATTTATCTCTTGTCATATTGAAGTCATCATCACTAAAACCTCCAATACAGGCTTGACATGGAAGAATCTCCCAAAGGCCAACTGAGATATTCTGATTAAATGACACACACTTAATCTTTGCCTTTGCAACATCTCTTCTTGTGGTTGCTCTAACTTCCTCACTTTCACACTTGGTTGTATTTTTATCTGGCATTCCGCCTGAATGACCTTTAAAAAGTCCAGCTAGTGAAAAATATAGTAGTCCACCAGCTGGAGAGCACACTTCCAGTACACTTTTATACCAGCTCAGTGTTGTTTGTCGCACAATGGTGCTTAACCTTTAAAACTCTGGGATATGGTACAGGGATTTCTTCTTGCCTTCTTTGGTTAGTTCCTAACTGATATCAGGCAGAGGCCAGCTGTGAACTGTTGAATGAATAGCACAGTGATAAAGACAGTTTGAAGAGGCTGAGGGCACTTTCTCAGATATATGACTTTACTCAGGATATGATCTCCCCTGCAACTCCATGAACTAATGGCAACTCTAACAATAAGCACTCTCAGTAAGGGATCAGTCTCTCTTAATTTTTACCTCCACTCCAGGGTAATTGTGACTGAAGATAGTGACCTCCCCAGGATATTACAAAACATGTCTTTTCAGTCAGAAGTTTAGAAAAAATGTATAGAAGGAAAGAAGTATTTTTGTGGAGGTTACAACACATTGGTGGGTGTGGTCAGTCAATGTTGATGTTAAATGCAGGTGGAAACCACAGGTACATGCCACCAAAAAAACCAAGGGTATTTGTGAATCCACACTAAAATTTGAGCAGCCTAGGTGGAGTGTCTTTTCCCAGTGTAGTTTCCAAAGCTGAGAGTAGGAATAAACACATAGAAATGGCCAAAGCAGAGAGCCAGGTGTTGTACAGGCAATCAGAAGTTCCTGTGCTGAGATCGAGAGCAAGAACTTCATGTTTCAGGATGAAAATGCTTTACCTTCATTTCAAGGTAGGGGGACACCTTTTTGTATGACTCCTCCTATATTTAGAAGTAACTACTCATCTTCTGTAAATAGCCATAATTGCAAAAAAAAATATCTATTTTCCTCATGCAGTCCTCGCTAAGGACTAAAAAAGGTGAGGATAAACTTTTCAGTGAGTTCATCCTGTGGTCATAATATTTGCAAGTCAAATTACTTGGAAAATGGTTAGATGCCTCCTCTCCCCTCCCCTCTCCTGTCTCCTCTCGCTCTTTTGAATGAAATGCACATATTTATTTTCAGCTGTGCTCCCAGCCAGTATTTTTCTCTGCTAACTCAAGCTTTCTGAAATAGCATCTTTACAAATCTCTTTCTGAAGGCTGAAATCAGTCCAATCATTTGCTTGCCAATACTATTTTTTAAAGTATTATTATTTTGTGACCCAAATGACTTTGAGACAAAAAAAATGCTAATGTTTTTCTATGTTCTCCTGTGACTGGGAGAAAAGCCAATATTAGCTGCCCTGTTTTAGCTTTTCCTGCATTGGGTAGCGTTATTCTCTGCTTGGTGAGGAGGTCTTTGCTAGTGAACTGTACAGTTATAAGATCATTCTTAGTTTATTGATACCTCTGAGATATAAAGAACTCATAATGTATTTTGATGTCTACTCAGATTAACTTTGAGGTGCATTTTTGACAGTGAACTGAGCTATATCTCTAACAACACAGAGGCACTGCCAGACTGTCAAATTATTATTGCAGGAAGGAAAGTTTAAAGGTATTTGAAATTTTTTATTCTGAAGAGGAGAAAAGTTATAGAGATGGCTTTATCACTGTTGTTTAACACCTTAATATAAGCTACAACCTAAAAAATACTGAATCCCCATAAAACTTTTTTTTTTAATTATTGTGTATTAAATAAAATTATATAAATTGTGGAAAACAGTCTCTTCCTTTGGTGGCTTGGAAATCACCTCTATTACTGGACAAATACACTAGGGATGCTGCTTCTGTATATTTAAACACAGAAAAGAAATAATGAGGCCATTTATGAAGAGAAATGTCATGCTAAAAGCATTAGACAGCACTTCAGTTTTTATGTAGAGCATAAGCGTAGTCGATAATATCACCCACAGACACAAATTACACTATGTGACACCTGGACTCTTTAGATCTAGTAGAACCAATTACTCTGAAGAAGTGCACTGAGTCTTGCACACAGATTTCCTGTTTCAAGCTTTTGAAGACTGGAGATGAACACATAAATGTACAGTTAAACCTTTCATGTTTCTTTCCAGAGTGCCTGTTTTAGAATATCAAGTTGTTGAAGTAAACAAAGTAACTTAAAACTGCAGAAGCAGGTTTTGAACAGGTGCAACCTGGCCAAGACTTATTAATTTAGATGCACTTGTGGTTTGCATATTGCTTGCATGAGGCGTAAATCCTTAAAGTCACTTACATCAACATTCATTCAGAATAAACCCAACAGGTCCTGCAGCCTTTAGAAGAGGGAATTACCTCTGAAGACACACTCTCAGGAGGTCACAGTACCTCTGGGAGTAACATGCCCAGTTTGAGACACCCTGTGAAAGCCAATATTCTTTGTATATCTTACTGCATTGTCTCTCCCACTGTTTGCCTTCAAGTCCTTGTTTCTAAAACACTATGAATCTCTACTCCTTTCATGATAGACTAGCATTGCTGATAAAATACGCTCAGTATTTGATTTTCTTTAAAAAATCCTTTCTACCTATGCCCTTTAATGGAGAATCACAAGTCTTGCACTGAATCTTTAACCTATAGTTGAAGGCACTATCTAATGGATCAAAGTAAAATGACCTGTCAAAAATTTGGAAAACATTGATTTTTTTAACTTTTAAAAATATTTTAAAATTTTGAGGCATGTACCATCAAATTGAAATCGTCTAGTTGAACTGTTTTGTGATTTTCTGAATTTCTAAGGTGAATACATTATTACAAAGGGAAAAATGTACTCAGTGAAACATTCAGTTTGAGTATTAGTACATGTGCTGGAAACAACAGTGACATTTATCTAAAAGATCTGAACATGGCCTATAAGGGTGTCCTGGCTTCAGCTGGGACACAGTTAATTTTCTTCTCAGTGGCTAGTATATTGCTATGGATTGAATTTAGTATGAGAATAATGTTGATAACACACCGATGTTTTAGTTGTTGCTAAGTAGTTCTTACTCTGAGTCAAGGGCTTTTCAGTTTCCCACGCTCTGTCAAAGATCAGGTGTGCCAGATGCGAGGACGGAGAACGGCCAGGACAGCTGACCTGGACTGGCAAAAGGGATATTCCACACCACAGAACATCATGTCCAGTATATAAACTGGGGGAGTTACCATAATGGGGCCAATTATTGCTGGGGGGCAGACTGGGCAATGGTCAGCAGATGGTGAGTAATTGTATTGTGTATCACTTGCATTTCTTGGGTTTTATTCCTGTCTCTCTCCCCCTTTATTATTATTATTACTACTATGCAGTAATGATGATTATAATCATCATTATAATCATATAATCATCATTACTGCTTTTACTTTTATTTTATTTTGCTTTGTTTCAATTATTAAATTGTTCTTACCTCAACCCATGAGGTTTACTTTTTTCTTTTGATTCTTTTCCCCTCCAATAGAGTAAAGGGGAAAATGAGCGACGTATTGCATGGTACTTAGTTGCTTGATGACGTTAGACTACAACAGTAGTGAAGACCTCTGTTTAATTTTTTTTCCTTATTCTGAAAAATAATACTTTTACAAGTATTTAATGGCTCTTAAACTAGCACTATTCAAGGCACAGCAGCCTTTACTTGCAAAAGATGTAAGAAGCAAATTCTAAATAAATTTGCTCAGACTGCAAGTCAGATTCATAATCTGTTCCTCTTCTGAAAGAGTAATTTTTTTCAGTAACTATCCTAAACACTGCAGTGTCACTTAAATAAATGGAAATATTTTGAATAATCACCATATGATAGCACTTATTTTAAGACTGGTCCTGTTCCCAGTTCCTGGAATAACAATGCCTCATTGACAAATCAGTTTGCATATGTCCACATTAGGAAGCTAAACCAAGAATTTGTAGGTACTATGATTAAATATATGCACACTTGTGATTTTTTAGGCATGCACTTGTTCCTTGCTCACATGTACTCTCCCCGTTTTGGTTACTATGATGCTAAAAGAAGCTATGAAGCTAAAAAGAAATTTCAAGAGTTTTCTGATGGAAAAATTGATTTCCTGGAAATCTTCCTGGAAAACATTGAGCTTTTTAAGATGAAGGTTAGGCTAGAGCATCTTTTCATGACTCCTGCTTTTCCACAACAAGGAAGCCTAATATCTCACAGAGTCACTGAATAAATGTTTGCAAGTCCATTTCCTTAAGCTGTTGGTTTGCATGGCTTTAAAGAATGGCTTTTACCAGGCAGAAGGCTGCTTCTGGCCTTGGAGCTGCAGATCTTGAGGCCAAATTACTCTGGACTGAAGAAAGACGTTTGATAACTCAGTGCCTTCTGCACACTTAGAACTTTGCCTGCTTTCTCACACCATGTTCAACCATTCCTTGTATGCAACCAAGTTCAACCCTGCCAACAGCTCTTCACTGTTACTTTCAAGTTAATGGTGTATTTTTCCAGCCATAACATTTACTTTAACTCTTTCAGGTGTAAACAAACCAGTGTCTGTTCTTTTTCTTATTTAAACAAAGCAGTTTTTCCTTATTTTCTTTTGAGTCTGATTGAATTAACTGAAATAACCTGCTAGGTTGTTGCTATCTTCAGACTGAATCAGAGAATATAGGCATTGCACTGCAATCTACTTTAATCCCATTACAGCCATGTCACTCCTAGGCCTTCATTGTGATTAGACAATTAGATACCAATGGCTTTCTAATGGATTTATTACAAGGCATTAGCTGATGAAAATTTTTCAGTGTTAGCTGCTTGCCTTTTCATTATAATGAGAAATGAAACACTGTCACAGGAACGTGTTAATTTAATAGCTTTCATAACAATCTTAGGAGTGGTAGTGAAAGAAATTAAACATGATTTGCTGCCAAGGTTAACCTGCTGTATGAGTTAGCCTCCTGGCTATTTGGAGAAGAATTTTAGCTCTTGCATAAGCAAAGCTGACTGACCAAGCTTTAAAATGAAGGTATTTGATTTGTATTCCCAAGAAATGTGTATAGCTGGATATTGCTGCAGTACCTGAAGATTTAGTCAGTACTTTAGGAGCAGTGGAAAGGGAAGGTGTTTTGTTAAGGCCTCTGAAAATACTAGCTGGAGTTTAACTTATCAGGAGGAGGTAGAAATTGGTGGCAGCTTACACCCATGTGCAAGTCACTCCTCTTCTGTCATTACAGTCAGACTGACAAAAGTAACACTCAGGGTGGTGCAAACTTTCCTCAGCACTTTCATTGGGTTTGAGCGTGATTGTCTTATGTCTCATGTGATACGTCAGAGCACTCCAACAACTACCTTAAAAAATCAACCAGTAAGCTTCAAAAATTTTTAATTTACAGTAAAATATTTACTATGAGAAAATGATTGTGATCCTGATTGTCGTGGTGTATATCAGGGGACAAATGGGCTCGAAGTGGATAGTGGATAAAATCTTCCAAGTGTGGTGGTGGTTATTCAGTGGCCAGCTATTTGTGAGACAAGTGGACAGATGTATATCACAGTAGAACTAGTACTCATTTTTCACTCTTGTTGGCAGATGGAGAAGAGCCAAACACTGAGTATGCCTCTGAGATTTTATTACCTAATATTTCCTCTTGCCTGATCTCTGTCAGGCAGCTGTGAGATTCCTTGGATGGCTATGTGTGAGCTTGAATGGCTGTGGTCATAACCACAGACATTCTGTGCATAAAGGCTTTTATACTCTAATCCTGTCTCTTGAGTGTTCTTTGAAGGCACTCAAAAGAAAAAGGACGATTTAATGTATATTAACATCTGAACCTAATTAGCAAAGCTAATGAGATAGGTAAACAAACCTATGAATGTCAAAGAACTCATCCCTTCTCTTGATCTACAAAGCTCTGAAATTCGATGAAACATTGAGATTTCCCCCATGACTTAAAAGTGACCGATAACTGGGCAGATTATTTTAAACTGAGGCATATTGACTCAAAGTGTTGTATCTTTGTGTTGTGTTTTGCAGATATAACTGTTTTGCTGTTTAGTTTGCTGGGAGGATTTTGTCTGCATCCACTGAACTAAAAAATGGTGCCCTTGGCCAGTTTCACAATTTGCAATTTCTAGGAAATTTTACTATTCCAAGAAGGACCTAACAATACTCTTTCTTCCTCTTTTTTTTTTCTTTTTTAAAAGACTTTTCATCTCTAGTACATAAATTCCAATAGACAACAGCCCAACTCTTTGTTTTGATGATATAGATATCCTATATTGTCAACAATTCAGATAAAATCAGATTAAAAATACATAGTGTGTTTATGCACATATTAGTGTATAAACACAGTGCCTTAAAATTAATATTAACATTTAATCTAAATGTCAAATGAAATGAAACAGGGTGATACATTTGAGATGAAATGTTTTGTCACTATTAGACTGAAACAAGAAAGATGAAATCATTCATTTTGACACTTTCCTGTAGAAAATTTCTTCAAAATTGAAATGTTCTTGTAGAACAACTCCATTTCAATAAAAATGCATTTTTGGAGTTGTACAGTGTTCTTCTGCAAGATTTTTGAGCAGCTGTAGGTGAAGTCTACCTATGTGTATTTGCGTTTGTAAACTTGTGTTTCAGTGAGATGAAGGCTACTAGACATGTTAAATCCACCAGTCACATTGGAAACTGGTCACAAATTATGCAACTTCATCTGAAGCCAGAGTCATACTGAGACAAGACAGGGTCAAACCACAGTATGAAATACTTTGATATGTACCCTCCACTAACGAGACTCCCACAGAGAACTAGCACAAACGTTACCTAGAATGATATCAGTATTAGAAATTTTTCCTCCAGAAGGTATTTATGCATCAAATGTGCCTGACCATATCGTTCAAATGGAGTATTTGGGAGTTTTGGCATTTCCTAGCAACTTTATATGAACACTTAACTGGTGAAACAAAACACGAAAGACTTCTGTTTCATGATTTATTGCCATTGTAATTTCATAATATGGATAATGACTGGTGGTGGATCTTATTTTGGGCACTTAGTTTGTATTGCAACACAAAAGGGTACCGTTTTCAGAATATAAAGCACCCCAAGATGCAAAAGACAACGCAGGGATGCCTTTATGTTCTAAGCCATGCAAAAATCACATCTGTAACCTACAAAAACAACCATGAACAGCATATGTGAATCAAATAAATAGAATCCTGCCCATGTTAAAGATGACCAATCTTAGCAGGTGGAGAAGCCCCAGCCCATGTGTGGTTTGACACCACCACCTATCACCATGTGGCACCAGGGTGGCTGCTGGGGTCGGACATGTGCCCAACTGGCAAAGGAGCAGAGCAAGGCACAATGCTGGGGTGCTCAGTATGGCCCCTGGTGGGTCTGCAAGTCAGGGAACCTGCACTGCCCGACAAGGGGCGCTGCTGGTGGTACAGACTGCCCTTAAGAGGGTGTTTGTGGCTGTACATGTGTGCATGGGAGCATGTGTGTGTGATCAGTACCACCAGTTAAAGATGGGTCTTGGAAATTCATAAGTGTTTATTAATGGTTGGTAATGTCTAGCATTGTGGTTTATCTGTTGAATCACATTGATCCTGAATTTCCAGTGTACTGATTGCTTGTTAAGTACATGCCATTAATAATTCCAAAAACTGCTTTGGTTTAAATTACATGAATTGTTTTTGCCTGTCACAGATATAAACTGAATAGTTCAAATCTAGGCAGTGGCTTTGAGACACAGTTTAAAATTTCCTGTACTTACGTTTATCCTCCAAACCACAAATCATTGATGCAATGTGACTGTATTGCTGAAGAGCTTATTCCTTGACTAAAGTCCAAGAGTTATATTCTGCAGCTTGCATGTATTATTTCCATACTCATTAAAATCTTAAAATTGTGGTTTGTAGTCACATTTTATTTATAATGGATTCTGAGAGAAACCAACCATTCCCTTTGTTTAAACAACAAGGTTTAATATACATGCTGTTATTTTTCTTCAATTAGACTTTTTTAATTTTTATTGCACAAATTTATTAATTCTGTAGATTCACTAGCTGAGCTTCCTGTCCATGCATCAATTAAAAAAAAAAAACAGCCCAAGTGTTTGTTTGGTTTGTTTGTTTATTTGTTTGTTTAAATAAAGGTAAGTCTGGATATGAAGATTCTTTTGTTATTTTTGTATCTTGACAAGGATTATTGAAACTCTCCTAGAAAGATTTAATATTTGTACGCTGCAGCTGTCATAGCAAGAAACAAAGTTCACATGGATGGTATAAAACTCACAGATTCATTTAATTTTTTCACTTTAATTTCTGATTTTGAAGATGAAGCAGCCCCAACTGAAAGCAAGACAGCATCAGTTTATGGTTAATGGCATTTTATGGCCAAATAAATGCCCTCTAGCTTCCCTCGCTATTCACCAACAACTGTCAACATCAAAAATAATGTCACAATGAGGCTGAATCAAATCCTATCAATAAATAATGAAACCTATTTTCATTTTAAATTCAGTGTCACTATAAAACAGGAACAATAACAACAAAATCCAAGAGTAATAATAAAAATATTTAGATTCAGGAGGGAAAAAAGCACATCAGGAAGTACTCAATAGTACTTGTAGGAGATGAATAGATGGGAATTTAGAGTTATTCTGAGCACTAATGAAGCAATGAGTGATTATAGAACTTATTTGTGTTTTCACAAAGGCGCAAGTAAAATGCCAGATAGACTGAGTCAGCAATGGCACTCTGCTGTGAATGTTTATAACAGTGTGAATTTTATAATGGTATAGAAATAAGGGACTGCAAGGTGTTGATATACTGAAAGTTGAAAATGTATCCTTGAAGGCTGCTGATGGACCTCCAAGTACTTTTTTTCCACAGACAACCATGGAAACAAGGAGCTGTAGGTAGAAAAGACATAACCAGGGAAAAAGAAATGGACTGGAGATACTGCCTTTTTTTTTTTTTTCTCCATTTGTCTTGGCATTGGCCAGAACAATATAGTATAACATTTAGTGCAATGTATGCAGACAGAATGAAACTCCTGTAGGTTTGTAATAACTTGTATTTCTGCCAATAGACTGCAAATAATTGCTAGATGATTCAACTATACAAGCAGTTTTATCAAGGTTGTTTAAGCCCTTCTTGTTAATTATGTTTAGTGGTTGGATTTTTCCAAAGTCCTTAAAGATGTTTCCACAGATTTTGAGATTCTACAGTGCAGGTCTATCACCCTGCCAATCCAGCAATGTGAAATAAACCTTTCTTTGGAAAGCCATGGGAATGAATATGAAATGCATGCATACTTCAAGTGTGTCTACAGCTGTTTGATGCCTGTACATATTAATTTAAATATTATTTTTCTAAAATGACAAAGAAAGAAAGAACAAAACCTTTATGACATTTTTGCTGAGATAGACTGAAACTACTTAGAAAAATATAATAACGGATGTTTCAGAAAGCTTCTCAGTTCCAAATCATAAAAAAATGAGAAAATTTCAATACTAAATTAGAAAGTAACATGAACGCTTCTTGAAACTGATAATTTCAATAATGTCAATTTTTCAAAAATTCTATGTTTAGTGCTTTCTGTTTTTTAAAAAAAAATACAGATTTTGAAGTGATACATTTTTCTGAGCTGGAACTAGTTCATATGAATGTTTCATATCAGAATATATCTGTGAATTTAAAAGCCATCTTCCAGCACATTCTTTAAAATAAGAGTTTTATGAAAGCCATCTCTTTTCATGGAAAGCTCCTGATTTTGCTGAATTGGGTTACCACTGTGGCAATGCAGAATTTGTTTACAGCAGCCATAGTCTTGTTCTAACTATACATATACTACAAATGTATGGATCACCTATCTTCCAGATTAGATGTTAACTATCAAGGTCTTTTGGGATAAGGTCTAAAGATTTAATCCTGAGGATAACTTTTTTGAGTTAGCACAGGGGTGAACTCTATGAGTGAGAGTTTAGGACTTGAGTCTTTGTGTAGGGAGGTGGGAGTTTCAAATTAGGACAACATCACATGACTTTATTTGGTGAGGAACTGGTGTGGATGTATGGAAATTAGGTGAAAGAGGAAGAAACAAGGATTATGAAGGCTTGTTATGAGCATGTAAAAGACAGATTTTGCTAAATCACAGTAATATTCTTTTTGTTTTAATTTTCTATTTTATTGAAAAGATAAACATGGACAAATGTGCATTAAACCCCAAAAGTATAACACATTTTCTCCTAATTATATTGAGTTTTCATGTTAAATACTAGAAGAGTTAGTTTAAAATTGTGTTAGTGCAGATAAGTATCTTTAAAGAAAATTGACAAAGATATAAAAACAAGCCTCTGATGAGGTACTTCTGGAGAATCCCAGATTCCATGTAAAGTAAGTTAGCTTCCAAACACATAGGAACAGCTCCAGCTGCTAGTAACAATGGTTAAAAGAAAACACAGTCCCAGCTAGTTATCTTTGAATTTAGTGTACAGCAGGGAGAAAAGAAAATCAATGCCTTAGTGTATCATTTTCTGTGAAATGGTATCAAATTTCTTAATGAAATCTTAATGAAATGTGTTAGTGGAAAGCTTGGTTTCTTAAAAGACAAGAATATTGAAAAAAGTATATTAGAAAAAGAAATAAAGAAAAAAGAAAATAAGTGATTTGATGCATGACTAAAAGTCAATAATATCTTGTAATGGCATCATGTTTGAAGGTACGGGAAACATGTAATATAACTTTGGGAATTGCTAAAACCTCACAGAATTGATGAAACACTTATAAGTAAAAGAAGAAACTGATATCAATTAATGAGATAATAGTGCAAAATAATTTGCTTTTGTTTTGGTATTGGCAACGTTTCACCATTAAGAATTGGAGAAATGGCCTCTAAAATACATGCCAAAGATGAGATGTGAACCTTCTGAAAAGGAGATAAAGGAATTTATCGTTCCCTGATGCAGCAGCTTTGATTCAGTATAACACTGACTGTTAAATTTTGTGCTACTTGAACAAAACTTAATGAAACGACCTTGCATGATTCTCATGTACTCCTATATATTTTTACAAATTGCATGTTTCTGTTAAGTAATTAAAAGGGTCTATTTACTGGTTGAACATAGCTGATAAGTTTCTAATATCTGCTGTAGTAACCCTTAAAATGTTGTTCAGCTCTTGTAATGGAAACTAAAGACACACATGAAGGAAGCCCAGGAAAATTTCAAGCTTAGCAGTTCTGTGAAACACAGGAGGACTCAACTAAAAGGCCATCATTTTAACCCAAATCACAGTGAGAGCAGGAGAAGGGAGAACAGAAGTAACCTAGACAAACACTCTGAAGACAGTAAATAACAAATATGTAAATTAAGTTTAAAATAACACAGTCCATTTTGTACATTTTACTTTAAAAAACCTGTGTAGATAGTATTTGATAATAATGATAAAAGAAAAAGATTATTTATTGGGAAATAAGGTTTGGTGGGGTCATCTTGCACCTGGAAAACTGCTCTAACTTTGCTGTATGAAATTTATTCCAATCACTGTCGTGGTTCATTACAATTATGGAACATTCTATAGACTTAAACTGTTCTTCTTATTAAATTCTCATCATTAAATAAATCCTGGTCTGGGTTTTAATGAGCTTAAAAAACCACACAGGATATTTAATGCAAAACTATTAAATGTTGAACATGTCATACTTGTTTCCTATGTTTCTATGAAATCCTCAAACATGGTTCAGACAATGAGGCTCTGATTACTGAGCAGCTGCATTTGAACAATATTCTATTCTTCTGTATTATAACCTGATACCCTATTTTTAGTAAACAATGCTGATCAGAATAAAAATAAAATACGTGGTTCAAATCCTATTTTGTTTTGAATAATGGCAGAGTCTTGATCTAGACAGGGTAGCTATGGTTTTACACCATAATAAAGGAGATGAGAGCTGCCTTACAAATCTGCAGCATCTGCTTCTAAGACTCTGTGCACCCAGAGAGCCTTTGTTAATATTGGTCACTGTCATGTTGCCAAATTTGTAAACACTGAATGTCTTTCACTCCTTCCTCTCTTCATTTCTACATATTTTGTTTTCTTCCCTCCTTTCTTCCTTTTCTCCTTCCCTCTTTTCCCCTTCCCTCCTTCCTTCCTGTTCTGTTCTTTCTTTCCCTTTCTCCCTCTCCTCCCTAACAAATTCCTGGGTTATTGCATATTAAAACAATCATGGCATGATAGTCTAATATTTTGTTCTCTCTGCAGCATTACGTATTTTTGACTGCAGTCATTCTTTCTAAACTTGTAGTAGTGTGTATTTAATCTCTACAGCAGTCCATTATGGTTAGTTTTCAGACATGTACCAATAATAACAAAAATAATTGATGATGATGATGGTAATAATAAAACTAATACTACTAATACTAATACATGGCATTTAAAGACTACTTAGATTTTTCTACCATTATCATGCCAGTATCACTACCACATGCCAGTATCACTTTCTACCAGTATCACTTTACCATTATTAGGGTAAAGTCCACCATATTTAGTAATGTTGCATTATCAAGCTTAGTGCAGTGATCCTGATCAAATGCCTTAAGAAACATAACCCCAAAATATAGCCTAGAAATATGTCTCTTCTTCTATTAAAAACACTGTGAGTTTCAACATTATGTATCGCTTATAAAAAAATTAAGATAATTTACAATTGTTGTGGAATGCCACATATTAAAGCCCTGGATTATATTATATAGTATATGATTGATAACCCTGTGCCTTCAAGTGCCCAATTGACTGAGAGAGGTCTTCAAAATTGACAACTATTGATTGTTTTTCTACCGAAAGAGGCCTTTTCAGTGAGAAACTGGGTGGCTGAATGAGATTCATGTTTCCATGTTGATAAAGTTTGGAAAGATCTTTCATTAATGAATCCATTAGGAGATAGCTAATACCAGAGACAGGGACTAATATTAAATTCAGTTCTTCGTCCTGATTCTTATGGTAATATTTGCAGTATGGTACCATTTTTTCTTCAGTTTTCTCTCCTTTTCAACAGGCATTCTTCTTCTTAAGTGTTTATGTTAATAATCTCATAATGTACAATCACTCCAGTCCAGCAATTATCAAACTAAAAAATGTTGCCTAACAGCAAACTGTACATAGATAATGTAGAAACGATTAATAACTCTAGTTTTGTTCATTTGTTACTATGGAAATGCTGTTCCTCTGTGGAGCTATTAGTAAACATTGTATTAGTGATGCAGCCAATGACAGAGAAAGCCTTGGCAAACACTGTGGTAAAATTAAGTTATGTATTGTTAGAGATCTGCAGTTTCAGCATAAATACATAGAAATATATTTCTTTCCCTTGTCTTTGTATGCTAAAAATATTCAGTTCAAGTGCAGCTTAAATGGACATAAACTTTACAAGTCAGTCATTAGAACACCTTTTGCAAATGCATTTTAAATCAAAAGAGACATCAGCCAAAAAATAAGAAAAGTTACCATTTTTGTTATCCGTAAGTAGAAGCGTATCTTCACTACTACTAGATATAGCTTTGGATTTGGTTTTGTTTTATTTGTTCCAGGAGTTAATGTTCTTCTGCCTTCATACTATATGAAAAAGCCCTTCTGTATTTGTCAGCAAGTTCTATTTTCCTTGTATGTAACCACATAACTAAGAGGGAAAGAGAAATCTGGAACACTTTAAATAGTTCCTCTAAGATTACACCGTGAGCACATTTGTAACTGTTCTGATGTCTGAATTTTCTGCTTAATATTCTTAACTGCCAAATTATTTCTTCCTATCTAGAAATTGTCAGTGTCAGAGAAGATATGGAAATATTTTCAGTGTAAAAATAACTTCTTTTCTTAATTTTCAGAGTATTTTATAATAGTACCTCCTTATTTACACATACAAATGCTGGGAGTCCAGTGTTTAGCCCATTTAGCCAGTTTCAGTCCAGCAGAGTTGTCAAATATGTATCTATATATATTTTCCCTGAATATCACCATCATGAACACCAGGACAGCTACTTCATTGTTCTCATTCAGTTCTCCTGCAGGACACTTTTGCAGAGATAACCCAAACAAAACTTGGCATACATTGTGGTGTTGGCAGGGGTGAACACTGTCTATCATGGTCTTCTGAGCATCTCATGTTTTTCTCTGCATCACATTGCCGCTTGCTCATGTTTCAAACTTGCCTGTAAAGCAATGCCATCTTAAGTATCTGAAGCAATCTTGCTAAGAGTAAGTGGGGATCAGCATGAGCTACTTCATACACTTGAGTGTATCAGCTCCCCAGATACTATTATGGTTTGTTTTTCTGGTTTGTTTTGTGGGTTTTGGCTTAGAGAAGCCATGGCCTTCAACTGGCACTATAAACATCAGTAGCAATACTGATAATATATAGTGATAAACTGATATACATTTTAGAGAGGGAAAGTTCTATTTTCTTCTATAATTACAAATAATGTGATTTCTATTTCTTATCAATCATTTATTAATAACTAGAATAGAAGATAAATTATTTGCAGACATAGCTTTATGGAATCATTGGCATTACGCACATGGCTACCCTGGACTCTGGTCATGGGGAAAATAACCAGAAGGTTTTTAGGCTGTGGAAACAAGATCAGTATCCTATGTTGTGGTGGAAACAACTCTGCAAATCACATTAATTTATTTCTTGCATTTCCAAAATTTAACTTAAAAGACTGAGAATACCACATGAATGAAATTCAGTGATCCTCCATGCAAACACCCACAGAAGATATGCTGAAAAAGAAAACCTGTAATGTTTGTCATGCAAACTTCATGAAGGCCAACAAAGTCAAATGCAAGGTCCTTTACCTGAGTCAGGACACTCACCAGTATCAGTACAGGCTGTGGGATGAATGGATTGAGAGAAGTCCTGAGGAGAAATACTTGGAGATACTGGTGGGAAAACAATTGAGCATGACCAGACAACATGTGCTTGCAGCCCAGAAAGATGGCCCTGTCCTGGGCTACACAAAAAGAAGTGTGACCAGCAGGTCAAGGGAGGTGATTGTGGCACTCTACTGATCTATGGTGAGACAGCACCCAGAGTACTGTGTCCAGCCCTGGAAGACATAGACCTGTTGGAGCAGGTCCAGAGGAAAGCCACAAAATGCTGTGAACTGGAGCACCTCTTCTATGTAAAAAGGCTGAGAAAGATGAGACTGTTCAGTGTGGAGAACAGAAATCCCTGGGAAGAACATGTTGGAGCCTTTCAATCCATAACAGGGACTTGTTAAAAACATTCATAGAGGGTGTTTTTGTCAAGGCATGTAGTGACAGGACAAGTGACAATGGCTTTAAACTGAAAGATGGTAGATTTAGATTAGATATAAGGGTGTGGGTGGTAAGGCACTGGAACAGGTTGCCTAGGGAGGCTGTGGATGCCCCATCCCTGGAAGTGTTCAGGACCGGGGTGGGTGAGGCTCTGAGCAACCTGGTCTAGTGGAAAGTGTCCCTGCTCACAACAGGGGCTTGGAACTAGGTGATCTTTAAAGGTACCTTCCAACCAAAAGCATACTATGATTCTATGATTTTTTGAGGTGGTTGAATGAGTAGGTTGGTAGTGGTATATAAAATTTGAGGCTTTTTTGAATGAACCATGGCAATACAAACTTTAATATATATTAAAAGTTATTTTTATATGTATGATTCTAGGCACATGCTTTTATGTGTGGGATAATACAAAATTCTCACTGTGACACTGACCTGGAAGAGCTCCATAAAATCACTTAATGGTCTACATCACAGCTTCAAATTATTCAGTTCATTACAATTAATGAAGGGTGGTAGATCTGGAAAAGATTTCATATTGGATATGGTCATAGTCATTTGTTCTGTTCACTAAATCATTATGTTATCTCACTGGCATGATTTTTTTCAATTTTAATATATTAATTTAAAGATGCCTCTTTTGAAGTTTGTTTTGATAACCTTTCTTGGATACAATATCCAAAACAGTTCTCTCTCAGGCATAATCTATAATTTAAAAAGGTATAAAAATATGCTGTTTCAGTTTCAAATTACACAATTTAAAAATGTTATGTAATGCATAATCAGCTTTGATTAATCTATTTAGTCACTCCTATTGTATTATGATGTTGACATTTCATTCATTTCAGGATAGCTGTGGAACTCAGGGAGACACATCAACTAACTTTTAAATATTTCACTTAATAGAATCCAAAAAACGAGTCTTCCTAGCCCTAGTGTTATAAAGGAATATCTTCATGCAAGGTGCTTTGCTGTAATCAATGCAAGACAAACTATCTAGATTCCCATGGGAACCTGAAATACATTTCATCTGGCTACATCATTATGGAAATTTTGACCATTGGCTCTTAATTAAGTATTCTCATTTGCATGACGAAAGTTCACGAATTTCACTAGATAACATTCATAGCTCTGCTTTATTTAAGTTGTTTTGTAAGAAGAGATATATTGCATTACAATAAACAGAGAGAAAACTAAAATCTCAGTAAAGCCTGAAGATAACTTGGCACTTATGTTGCATATTTAACACGCAAAAAAAGACTTTCTTAGGGCTATAGTACTTGTAGCTAGAGGTAGTAGTAGCAGTTGCCACTGTGTTCAGCTGAATTAAAATCTTTTTATGGGCTAAGAAAATCCACTGCTAGTCCTGCCAGCTAAAATATTGAAAATAATCTCATGGTTGATGAGATAATGGCAGTTGTGACCAGCCTGGGGCTCTAAAGTAAGAAGAATCAAAGGGCCAAGGATCTTCTGTAACAGTGCACTTTTCAGTCTGATAGCTAAAAAAGAGGGTGTTCAAATGATCACAGACATTGCAAAAATTATGGAGCCATGTCTCATTTCATTAAATCAAAACAAAAAAATCATACTATAATCTTGTTTTAATCTTTTCAGTGCTATGTTAAGAACCCATGTACACTGCAAGGGAAGCTCAGATAACTTAAAATCCAAATTCAAAGACAAAATTTCAGTATTTCTTCCAAAAAAGCCCCAATGTTACACCAAACCTTTGTTTTGGAGGATGGTGATCTGAATGTGTTAGACTGAATACAGGTTAAAAATGTTATTCACAGTGAGATGACTGGTCTCTGACCTTAGCTTGGAGCTAACTATGAAGCCTGGCTGAATATTAACATATATAATGAGAAAATACATAATATCACTGACTTAATCAAAATATGGTAATTAATCATTTGTGTGTCTGCCTTTGGGAAGAAATTTTTTCTAAATGATAATTAGCCCACAAAAGTAACAAGTGAGCTTTTTATTCTCCTTTACCTCTTTATTAGCCTATGATCTAAATACCTCAAGAGAGCCTCAACTTATACCCTCACCATTTTGACTCCTTGTATGGTGCCCAAGTATCACACAACTGGGTGTCTTTCTTGGAAGGTAACTTGAGCCCAGTGCTCTGTAAAGAACATAAATGAAAAATTATTACAGAAGCCAAAACCAGAATTGATAGTCTGGCTTATAAGTACACCAAAATTATATAATTTGTGTTTTAATTCAGTTTATGGCTCAGGTGAAATTATGCATCTCTCATTATAAATCTGATAAATTCTTGTAATTCATTTCAGACTGTTGAAATATTTGTAATAATC
This sequence comes from Sclerurus mexicanus, assembly GCA_013396755.1. Classification (NCBI taxonomy): domain Eukaryota; kingdom Metazoa; phylum Chordata; class Aves; order Passeriformes; family Furnariidae; genus Sclerurus; species Sclerurus mexicanus. The sequence goes on from VWZF01003022.1 coordinate 147,274, forward strand.
ATTATTTAAGTTACTCAATTTGCTTCAGACCAGCCTTGCTATCATGAAGCAGTAAAACCAAACAAATAAAACCTCCAACATAAAACAATCAAACAAAAAAGTAAACAAAAAATTTAAAAATATGGGAAATGGGAACTGGATCCCTGGGGGTTTCATGAAGCTTATATTATTTTAACAAAGTGGAGAAAACAGAGGTAAAAATTAAAGGAAGGTGTTATTGGGAAATAAAACTGGAAATTTTCTGGGTTTTTTTAAAGCAAATGGAAAAATTCTGTCTAGAAAAAGAAATTTCAGGAAGTAGCTCTAATAAAATATCAGATTATATATGTAGTTTCAATCATTAAGGTAAATAGGTTGTCAGGTTTTTGGTTTTGTGATGGTTTTTTGTGGTTTGTTTTTTTTAAGAACAGCTCTCAAGTGATTGTTCCAAGCAGAGCTAAAACTCCTGTCTCTAGACAGATGGGGCTTGCAAAGATCTTAAAGTTGTATAGATCCAAATATGAATCTTGTTTTCTTCCTTCAAATCTCCAGGTTGCTGAGGTGCAAGTTCCAGGCATTTCTTTCTGAGCTGCAAGATTTTTCTCCTCTATATCCCCAAATCTCCAGAACTGGCTGTGTGACAAAAAGTTTCAGAAGATCTCTCACCCTGTCATACTCAAGATCAGTCATTTCACACTGCCAGCAGGCCCTTTTATAACACACAACTAAAAGTGTTAGTAACACTTGCTTTTGCTAGAATCCCTTTTGGACTGGTTGATAGGATGAGAAAATGTGAGTATAACAAGATGTGTTCCTTTTAGAGATACAGTTGTCATTTAGAAAAAGGTGAATATAATATAAAAGGTGAAAAACTAAATATAAATAAAAATAAGATCCCTACTTCATATATACACCTGCATATATTTATGCACACATGTAAATATAGGTACATATATGTGTGAATAGACACACACACGTATTTTATATATGTATATATAAAACCACTTATTTTTGTGTGTAAAGACTGCGTATGTTTTTGTAAATAAAGCCCCTAATGGAATAAAAGAAATATTGCAGAGCTATGTAACGGGCAACAAATCTCCTTTCCCCTGGAAATACACCATTAATCATGATGAATTCTCTTAGTATTCATGGGTTTGCAGTATGTAATCCCTTAGCAGTTCTGTTGTAATTTAGCATTAATTAATTTCCACCTACAATAAAGCATTACCTAAACTTGAATAATATAGTGGTTATTGCTTTTGTTGCTAACATCTCTGATTTTTTCTGGTGTCTTCCTCCTTTTACCTCTAGTAGTCAGAAGGTTATTCCATGTATTTTTAGACAGCAATACACAGGACTAAGATTTCCCTACTACCACTCAGACCTAAAGTAATTTGAATGCATTATTTATCCCTCAAGTAATTTGCCATAACTAATCCTCACAAGCAGGTCTAATACTGGATCCTCTGGGATATTCCTCATTTCTGATTAATATTAACCGTGAATGCACATCTTCAGAAATACACCAATGGGGTACTCCTACTAGGCCTCTTCAGTGCTGAAAACCAGGATGCCTGTTTTTCAGCACCAGTGTAGCTGTATCAGGTTTGTCAAACATGTGAAGCCCTGTAACATGGCTAGGGGAAAGCCTTGACCCCAGCCTACCCAGACAGGCAACAGAAGAGTTCTGAATGGTTTTGAACATGGACTCCAAGTAGTGATCCCCATCTGGCAGCCTTTGACACCAGGCCTGAAACTGCTAGCATGTATATCCGTATGGTGTGTGTAAAGCATGTGGATAAATGTCTCTCTTTAACCTTAAGTAAATCCATATTCGTGTGCTGATAACATAGGCAGTGTAACTGGAGTATTCTCTCTCCATAGCTGTGTCTCAGCCAGCTGTATCTGTAATGACGGTTCTTTCTCACCTTCCTCTACCACACATCTGGTCACACCATTGAATGAAACAGGGCTGCTGCACCCTTTGGAGGGTGCTTCAAATATTCCAAGGTTCAGAGAGATTCGGTGTCTCTTGAACATAACAGTAGGATTGAAACTACCATTATATAAACCCAAACAACTCAGTATTTTGGGATTCAGGAGATTGTCTTTGTTGAAGTGTTTTGGTCCTTTTTCTTCTCTTTCAGCTGAAATGTATTTGAACTGTCACATTTTTACATCACATGAATGAGTAGAAAGAATTACACAGAGCTTTGCTCTTCTAACAGTACTCTTAAAATCTCCTTTATACTTCTTAAATACTGTTATCAGTGCTTCTTAAAAGAAGCATCTTCCAGTTAGAAAGCTTAAAAAGTACACTTTCTTTTTTTTAAATCCAGCCACTGCTCTTTTAGCAAAAACAGAAAGAGTTTATAGTACACCAGAGAACAACATAAATTGTAGTGGTAATAGAAACAGTAAAAAAAGTAAATGAAATATGTTGTATTAAAAATACTAAAGGTCATTTTGAAAAGTAACTAGTGAACATTACCAGCTGTTTTCCAAGCTACATCCCCAGTCAGTTTGTTGGGACAATAACATAGTAAAAATTTCAATAAGATTTTAATGCAAATCTTTAATGGACACCCTATTACGGTTCCATTTACGATGTGAGCTAATGGTGGCAAGATGATTTCAATATCACTCTAAGGGGATTCCATTATGAAGCCATTACAATATGAGCTGCAATAGCAAAATACTTTCACGAGAAATCCATAGAGACAGTGGGATGGTTCCATTACTGGTTCCAAAGTGATATGATGGCACTCCAAGGATTTCACTACAAGCCTATAGAGACCACACTATCATGTAAAATGATGATATGCATGATATGCTTCTTTGCAAATAGACTTGTATTTCCATTTTAAAATAAAGGTTTTGTTCAGAGACATAGCAACAAAAAAGTCATCTTCTGATTCATGCCTTTTTTCCTACACACACTCCAAAACACCTTCTTTGTTTGGTTTAAGAAAAGTCCTTCAATCTTCCTTCCTTTTCAATTCTTATCTTATTGACATGTTTAAGAGAGGAAGTGAGCTTTGTTCTATTTCTTTTAGGTCGTGTTTGTTTACCATAAACATGTAATTTACTTCAGTTCTCACCTACTGAGGGGAACATAGGAATAATCTGAGGTCAGGGTTATCTTTCAATAGTTTCTTCAACTGTCCCCACTGACAGGCATTGGTAAAATTGTAGGATGTGAACTTACTTGGAGAATATCCTAAACTTACAGAGAAAATTCAGAACTAAAATGGTTGTTTGGTTAGCTGTCTTCATTTGTAAGGCTAAATTCCCTTGTAGTTTCTTATGAAAGGTCTGTGTTGTTGGAACTGCTTGTGAATGTGTTGATAGAACATTTCATCACAACAAAAAAGTTCTGCAAAAATATGCCAAACTTGCAAAAAACCCCATAGTTCAGTATACATTTGTGACATATTAAGAATAAAATAGTTTAGAGGTTTGTTATAGAAAATGTTCTGAAACTCCCCTCTACCTTCACCCCATTCTGCTAAATTAAGAAATTACAATCAAAATGGGGTAGCAGGAAGGCATTGGAGTGGTGTACATGTATGTGTATATGATGTTTATATTTTTTTTGTTTGGTTTAATTTTCCTAAAGTAAGCTATCTGAACAGACATTTCTCCAGAATCTTGGAAAGATTTTCTTCACGTTCAGTATAACGCTAGATTTCTAGAATGCTGAAATCATCTGTGAAAGACAATTGCTATTTTTGTCTCAACTCTATAACATAACCTTCAAAACTGTCTGTGGATATTAAGGTCTATAAATCTAAATAATTAAGTATTAAAAAACCAGTACATTTAAGATCCCTTTTTAGATGAGTGCTTGCCATTCAGAAGTCTGGAATTCTTAAAGAACCCTCATTCTCTTCTTCTACATTGCAAGTACAAGCATATTTCAATGCTGCTACACCAGAAAGACAAATTTCTAAAAATCACAGAACACATGGGGGTAGGTTAAATTACAGGTTGTGTTCCTGCTAATGCTCATTGTCTGACATCTTACTGATCATCGTGTTTAGCTCAGCAGATCAAGGGCTTTTGGTTGAAGGCTCTGTTACTACAGCATATTCCTCCCTTCCCTGGTTTTAACTAACAGGTTTCCTCAGATCCTGTGGACCTCTAGCCAAGTCAAAGAGATGTGCTCTTTACCTTCTCCTATATTTTTTCCCATTCTATTCATTGCACTTCCTAATTTTAAAATTGCATTCCTAACTTTAACTAAATTTCATAGCAGATTAATAGTCTCAAAGTTGTTGAGTTTCTGTAAGTTTCAGGAGTATAGAAGGCGAGATAGAGGAGAGCAAACAAAAGTTATTAATGCCCTCATGAGAGGAAAAACTGAATATGAAATGCCTTTTTTTGTATTACTGGTGTAATGAATCTTTCAGTATTGATACTGCCTAGAAGAGTGGAAGACAGAGCCTTGACTCAAAATTCCAAATATTTATATTAAAGTATCATGAACTCATGTCTGCTGTGATTCCAGCTTGCATACTGTATCCAAACTATTTAGAGGAAACTTGGCTAGAGTCTTTCTATACTCCAAGTGAGGTAGTAGTGTAGCTGTATAGAGCCAGAGCTGCTAACAGACCTGAATGTATTTAGAAAAGGAAGGTCAATTGCAAGATGCTGTGAACTTCTTACAGAGAAGAAAATTTCTCCAACATGACAACTTTCAAAAACATCTCATTCTTACCAAAGAATATAAAGAATTAGACAGCACTGGGCTACACTGCATACTTTTTATGATTTCTAACCCTGTAGCAGTTCAGACAGGCATATAAAATTTTACGCTAGCTATGCTTCTTTTTTTTTTCTTCTAAGAGATCTTAACACTCTTTCAACACCATTTTTCTCAATGGAATCAATTGCTAGTCATTCTCATCCCAGCTCTTTCATTTACTTTTGTTGTGTATATTAGGAATCTGTTAAGCAAACAATTCCTGGCTTTTACAATTCTTTGAAAAGCTTGAAAAAGCTAATATTGTATGATTGTTTTATATGCCACGTGTAACAGACAGAGAATCAAAGCACTGGTTAAACTTCAGTGCTGGCATTCACAGCTTGCTTGATTCCAGCCACAATGTCATCAACATTCACAGAATCATAAAACAAAAAAAAAAAAAAAAAAAAAAACCAAACTTAAATGCAGCGCCAT